>CM047883.1:15996198-16596198 GCA_026212405.1 Petrea volubilis
CTATCGTGAATACATAACGTTATGTGGATCTCTTGCTATCCAAGCATCCAACAAACGACTGAATTGAAATACCACACGATCTTTAAGTGGTTTTATTTTCAATAAGCGAGCATATATTTAATTGTTCTTTTATAGATACCTCATAACCCATCATTTTAATGATCCACTTTTGGGTTACTAAAATATTCGCCTAACATCCCCGACTACGTATGCTAAATGCATTTATGAAATTGGAGTAAATAAAGCTTTATCACCCTTGCTATAGGGGGTGTCCCCTGGTGCACAATTTTGCATACCAAAATAGCTAAGCACATTACCAATATGGACTTTTTTTGCATTTAAGTATATTTTTTATGCAATAGGCTTATATTGTTGCTTGCAAGTAGATTATTATCTACATACAACACCAAGAGGGTAAATTTGCTCCCACTAATCTTGAGATATATACACTAATTAAAGGTGTTTTCCTTGAATCAAAAGAGGTCATCACACCATCAGATTTTCGGTATCACGAATGGAATGCCTAGACGGATAGTTCATGGACTTCTTCAATTTACATTAGGTGCTTTGAGTCTTTGGACTCAAGGTTCTCCGGTTGCACCATGTATATTGTTTCTTCAACATCTCCATTAAGCCACATTATCTTTATGTCCATTTGATGCAGCTCTAGATCATAATGAGCCATAAGTGCCATAGCAATTTTAAGAGAGTCTTTTGTCTAAACCGACTAGAAAGTCTCTTTAAAATCAATGCCTTCCTGATGAGTAAATCCATTGGCATATTTTACATCTTTCAATGTTACCATTTGAATTCTGCTTGGTTTTGAAATTATATTCATAACCAATGAATTTCATCCCCTATGGCAACTTGACAAGATTCCAAATACCATTACCCCTCATGAATTTCATATCCTCATTCATGGCCTTGATCCATGCATCAGAATTCAAACACAATTTGATTTAACTAAAAGATGTAGGACCATCTTGAAATCTCATATCAAATTTGTGTTCATGGAGATAGATGATATAGTCATCTGAAATCATTTTTCTCCTTCATCCGATGGATCTCCTTATTGGCACTCTAGATTTGAAGTTGTTGGGGTTCATCAGCTTCAATAGATGATGATTCCTACTTGATTAGTGGGCATTTCAAATATAATTGTGTTTTACGTAATATCCCAATTTACAAGCTAAAGAGTACTAGGATAAACTATCCAATCCCTTTCAGCTGTAACCGTAGTGGAAATGCTAACACACTCCTCTTTAAACACAACCTTGCTATTTTGATTTCTCCCACTATAACCAACAACCTCTATTTACTTGGCATTTTCTATTTTGAAAAAGGACATATGTGAGGGATCATAGTATTTAAAGTCCCTCGATTTTAAGTATCCTACAAAATAGTAACTATTGTTCTTTAGTCCAGTTTATTCTTACTTAGGCCTGTGAGGCCTAGCCTCAGCTGGACATCCCTGGACATGCAAGTGTCTAATACTAGACTTCTTGTTCCATCCACAAACTGTATGGGATTTTCGTTACCATTTTGCTTGGAACTTGCCTTATTGTATTAATTGTAGACTTTAGTGTCCCATCTAAAAGTTATTTTCGAAGATTACGACTACTAAATAATCAAGTACAAATAACCACATCGGAGTAATCATCAATAAGTTGATATCAATTGTTATCCATTCCATGATGCCGTAGGGAATGATCTACAAAAGTCTACATGTATCAACTCTAGAGATTCTTTACTCCTATTCGCACTTGTTTTCTTTATATATATATATTCTTCATACATTCTACACATATTTTTTTTTTTATTAAGTCTGAAGAATAAGAAAACCAAGAATTCCTTTGACATAAGCATATTTATTCTCTATTCAGAGAAATTACCTAATTGCTTATATTATCACACAAATGAATTCTTATTATCTAATTTGGCTTTAGTACCAAAGTTGCTTTTCAAAGGAGTCTTTTTATTTATGTTAAAGCTATCGGTATCTAATATTCACAATATAACAAACTAGAATACAAGTTCCGTTAATATTTAAATTTAGAGAAATACTGAAAATGTCATTTCCAAAAGGACAAGTGGGTCTGAATTTGTCCAAATAGGAAATAGGAACTAAATTCCATCTCATTGATGGCGTAATCAAAAATTTTCTCTAAATTCAAACACAAACCAGTATTCAAGAGAACATTATAGACACGAATAGCCTTCAACAAAGCCTTGTTGCCATTTTTCATATAGATGTATCTTTCAACACCAATTGGCACTAGACGCCTTAATTAATCCTAAAGTATGAAGTACTAAAGTCAAATTAATAAAACAAACAAAATTGAGAAGTCAATATTCTTCGCACACCCATTAACCTATTTGGGACAATACTTCTTTAGGTGACCAACTTTCTTGCAAAAGTAACAAATAACTGTTGAATTGTGTTTCTTTTGCACTTTATGTTGGAATATCACAAGTTCTGCAGTTTCTTTAACATAAGTCCTTCTTCATTTCTTAATGTCAATAGTTTATTGAGAAATTGTTGCCAAATTAGTACTTCATCCATTTTCTTGATTAAAACTAGGTCCACAAAAATGTTTTTCAACATTCAAACTTTTAAGGACCTTCATATTTATTACAAGATTGGATTATCCTTTGATGTACTTCTTTATGTTTCCTTTGCATTTATACCGCATTGAAATGAGCTTTCTAAGGATAATGCCCATTTTGACCTTTTCACTGGAACGAATCGGTCTTCTATCTTTGCTTTTGGAAACTTTGGCATTTTCTTTCTTAAAATACGACGCCTTATGGATACCGAAAATTTAAATGTTGCATGACTATTAGACTAATATAATTTGATTGATCCTACTTCTCGTATGCGGCTTTCTATCAATAGTACTAATACTAATGATTAGATTCGCAGGACTATCAAATCCTAATATATACTCAAGTCTATGCAACCAAGCACATCATAAAGTGTATTTTTCTATTTCTCAAGATTTGTGCTATTAAGCACATGGGATGTTATTCATAATGGCAAATATTAAAGGCACTATAAAGAAAATTAAATACGCTCAAAGTAAATCAATTGTATAAAGCATGCACAAGTGTGAATAATAAATATATTAAACACATTACATGCAAGTGGGCCCATCTCAAGTTACCTAGCACAACATTGTTATTTAGTCTTTTGACATAAATAACAACTTGTAAATGGTACATTTGTCCATAATTCATGAATATTGATAGTTTCCTAAAATACCCAACACGACATTGCCATTTAGTCTTTTGACAAAAATAACAACTCATAATGGTATCACATAATTCATAAATATTTCATAATTGGAAAACGGCCTAGCACTATGCCTTTCTTTGGACAGACAAATTGCCAGCATGTTAACCAAGATAATTTTAATATTTATGACTATTCTTTGTCTTGCCAAAATAGTCTTCCTTTGGGCCGACTATCTCGCATAGACAAAATAACACAAAATTCACATATTCATGAATAAACCATCTAGCCAAAATAATCTTCCTTTGGGCCGATTATTTCGCATAGATGAAGCTAATAGGACAACTTGCATATTTATGAATATCATATCTGGCCAAAATAATCTTCCTTTGGGCCGATTATTTCGCATAGACTAAAGATTATGAACAACATATTCATAAATATTAACCATCTGGCCAAAATAATCTTCCTTTGGGCCGATTATTTTGCATAGATGAAACATGCCTATATTTTCAAAAGTGATAAATTTTACCTAATAGAAGTTGCTTTGGCAACATATTAGTTCAATCTATACAATTTCAAAATAAGCACAAAATAACAAAATCCCAAATGCACTACTTAAAAGAAAACTTTATACATAAAGCTAAATACACAAATTATATTGTAATAGCAATATGGTCAAGTAGTGCGCGAACTATATACAATAATTTTTGAACTTGAATTGTACGTGGCGTTGTTATACCAGGACACGAGCCATCAGAGATGGCTCTTTTCGTCTGGCCGTCCGGGTTTCCAGCCGATATACCGTTCTAGTTCAAGGGTTCAATTTTTATTTGATCCCAAAATAAAACATACATATGTTGAATTTAATACAAAATAAAAACAACATACAATTATAGAGCCAATGCATAAATACCATATTACCACACATTAAACCCAAATTCAATCCACATGGCTGTCATTTTTTTGTTTTTTTTTATTATAGATCCAGAGATCGAAATCAAATACGAAACAAATGCGCAGCAAGGATAGTTGAGAGGCAACAGCCCAGCGGTCTGAAGCACGTGGCCTTTCCTCATGGTCTCGTGTTCGATCCAAGCTGATTGCATCAGAATTAAGGTTTTTTTTTTTTTAAATCTGACACGCACGTTCAATCAAAAATATAAATATGTAGTGATATTAGTGCTCACAACAGAGTGGCAGCCCAACGGCTAAGTGCGTGCTCGGCCAGCCCCAAGATCCCGGGTTCGAGACCTATTGGCCGGTGCCGTCTCCTTTTTTTTTTTTTTTTGTTTTATTTTAGTGTATAACAGTAAAACAGACCACTATTTAGACAGAAACGAACAAACAGCCTAGTGGTCGGCAGTGCCAATGCTTAGCCTTATAGTCTCGGGTTCGAGTTCAAGTGCGTGCGGCTGACCCTTTTTTTTTTTTTTTTTTTTTTTTTTTTTTTTTTTTTTGAACAGCAGTCTTATTTCATAAATCATCAAAAAACCATCCGAAATTTTTTTTTTTTTTTAAAAAAAAACTGTACGGACAGATTTCCTTTATTTTGATGAATGTATAAACAAAACCACATAATAATATGAAATCCAACGAGATTTATGAATATGAACATATATGCACAATATATATCCAACCTAAATATATATATTGTAGATTTAACAAAAGCATGCTCAAAACATCAAATCACAACCGAATAAATCAAAATAAAGCATATTTGATTATTTACTAAACCTGCTCTGATACCACTTGTTGCAAACTTTTAATTAAATGTGGATTCAAACCAAATAATCCACTATGTAAAATAAACATACGATTCCTACGAATCGATTAACCACAGGATCTTTAGCAAACAACCAAATAATGCTTTTAATTTAAATAACTAACCTCGATCCATGATAGATGCGGAAGAGAACTTGATCTAGGGTTAGTGGTCTTCTAAGCCAAGAAAGACGGCGTGAGTTTTCTGTATTCTCCCTCTTAGATGGGGCAGAAGAGAAAAACGTCGTTCTGTTCTGGCTTAGGGACCATGCCCTAATATGCCTAATATGTCATACTTTAATTATGGGCCCATCAAACATAATTAAAGTCTGACCGGGCTTCTACACATAAAAGACCCATACTTAATATAATATTTCTGTAAGCCCATTAAATTTATTTCTTAAATGGATCACATAATTGGGCTCCTTTTAATGAGATAGCAATGTACAATAAATTAATATGTGAGACCAATAAATTAGAGAAAAAACCCAACATTGAAATGAGGGAGAAGTTTATAATTAGTCATTCACCTTTTTTTTTTAAAATAGGGAACGATTTACTACATATCACTCAATTGTATCAATACTTTCGAATGAAACTTAAACTATTAAATTAATTATCAATTATAATAAAAAATTATATAATAGATTATACATTACTATTCAGCAAACTAATCCCACATTGTTGAAACTCAAACTCATAATCTTATAGTCACGAGATCTCTCCCTTGACACTAGGTCAAGCGCTTCTCGCCGAATTACACATATACTTGGTAGACCCAAATTTCCCACTTCGCTGACTAACAAATGGATGCCAAGAACACAATAAGCATTACTAAAATACATTAATTTCGCGGTTATATTAATTAAGGATAAGCATAGATTAGTTCCCAGAAAACTAGGTAAAGAAGACTCTTTATTTTTAATAACCGTAATAGAGATTGATAAACTTTTAAAAACAAACATAATTAAACCTTCAAATTTTATAATTTGCTTTTATTGGGACAATTTGAATAAAAATCCTCTATTTTTTGCCTGACTGTAGCTATGGGTGTTATTCTTTAAAATTTAAAAAGCCTTCTTATATATTAAAGACACATATTTGTGATTATTAAAAATAAATAAAATAAATGCCTAATATCACAGAGAAGCCACAATAATGTGAAAGCTCTCTCGAGAAAATAACGCAACCAAATTAGAGGACGAATAAAAGTAAATTCAATCAGTTTAGTAAACATAAAACTCAATTTTATATCAATAATTTGGCAGAAAAATACACGTGCTTTAGAAAATTTACTTTTTTATTCGTTTTTTGTTTTACAACTGTAGCTAATTGTGCCAGGGCCGGTCTCCCCACTCATGAAGGACCGACTACCGAAGAATCTACTGGGAGGAAATTTCCACGATTATATTAATTCTTAATGTAAAAGAAAGAAATTGGAGTCCTCTTACATATATTTGGGTCACGACGTTTATTATGTGTTAATCGCTCTTGATTTGACAGTACTCAATAAATTACATATATACTTAATACATGATTAATCACTCTCTTTTAAATATATATCAATTATGTGACAAGTATAATACACTCGTCGTGTAATTAATTCTGATATGATTGAACCTGATGCGACATGTTAGGCGCAAAATTTTTTTGATGCTTTAAAGAATACAATACTTGTTTTGAGAGGAGAACAATACGTTTCAAATTACATTAATGATTCACATCAAACACAGTTATTACATCACATAATCAGTTATCAACTCAAGAAACTATTGCACCTTATAATCAATTATTAATTCAAATAACAATCAAATAAGACAAAGAACTAAACGGTTATCCTTAGAAATAAAAGAAACAATCAGTATTTCCACTTAATCAACAACACCCCCTAGTGGTGAAATTAATTCTTGAATGTATTACGTCCAGTAGACTTTCTGAATTTTTAGTTCATAAATTTAACAGAATTAAGTTGGAGGGGAAAAAATCATTAAGAGGGTGTTTGACTAAGCTTATTTTAAACATCTTATAAACTTCTACATCTTATAAGATGTTTTAGAAGCTTATAGGGTGTTGGATCTTATTTTAAAAATAAGCTATCAATGTGTTTGGATAATTAAGTTGGTGTGTAACTCATAAGATGTCAGTAATGGCAAAATTGTAATTAATTTGGTTGAAAATATGGAGTTTGGTAGGATCTTAAAAAATAAATTAGCTCCTCCTTACTTTTTAAAAAAGATCTCATAAGCACCTAAGCATCTTATTTTAAGAGCTTATAAGCTCCTTCTCCTAAAATTTTACCAAACACTCCACATCTTATAAGCTGTCAAACATCTTATAAGATGTTTTAAGTAACTTATAAACTTAGCCACACACCCCCTTAGTCCCCTCTTCACATTTTGATTATTAATTTTTTTTTCGTTATACTTTGACATAAAATATGCGAAATTCAACCCCTTAATTAATACATCGACTAAATTAGCCGTTGGAAAGTTATTTGCAATAGCGATTTGGCAATATTAATTAAAGGTAAAATTGATTGGCAGGAAGTTATTAAAATTAAACTTGAAATTATTTTGGGGCTTTTGCTTGGTGTGGTGAGATGAGATGAGTTTAGCTGTATCGTGAAATAATTCTGTGATATTTCTAATAAAAAAAAATATAGGGAGCAAAATGCAGATTATGTATATTTTGCCATGCAAAATATATCCAAAAACATTTAGTAATCACTCATTAGCATAAAAACTGCCATAGTTCGCTAAATAATCTTTTGCCTTAGGTCGTTGGACATGAGATAACAGATGGGATGACAATTGGAACGGTTTGCCGTTTGCTCACGCGGTTAATTCATCCCACGTACAACCAAATCAAATTTATACTAGGTCAAGTTTTACCATGAGCTTATCAATTTTGAAGCAAACAAAAAATTTGGTCATACTTCAGAATTATAGATCACTAAATTTTCTTTTAGCATATTTTTCCACTGCTACCCAATTGCTTCAAAGTTCTGGGAAAATTTTAAATTGCTTAAAATTTTAATTTTTATTTTAAAGTGTTTTTAAATCTCAAACGTTGGACAATTTCAATTAGGCTGTTTATCTTTTTACTTTTGATTGTGAGCTTTTTCAGTATACCTATTATTTTTGGCTTCAAATACATTATGGGGTCAATTATTAATTTTTAAAACTGTCATATGAGGTCAAAGGATCGCATAATGAGCTTTTTATGAATATTTAATATAAGATATCATATATATATATATATATAATGATAAATAAATTTTAGTGGGGTCACCTAACCCCAAATACAAAGCTTTGGCGTCGCCTTTGCTGGTAAGTGCTCATATCTAACTCATTAATCTAAACAAAATGTGTCCTATATATATCTAACAAAGAATATTATTTGATATAATGGAAGGAGTCGCAAGGTGAAAACCATCGAGTCCTTGACGACTCAACGGTAAGTGTTTTTTGGTGCATAAACTGAATAGTTTCAAGAGAGCATGGTCTACTCGAAAGAAGGTCCCAATAGAAACCCGCCAGATGTGGTTTGCTGAGTTCAAGGTATGTGTATTTATTTAGTTTAATTGAGATTTTGATTATTACTACAACTTGTTCATATATGATTTTTCTTTTTTTTTGGATTTTTTTAAGAAAAAAAATCTTTTGAAGGCTCGATCACTCGAATAGAATTTGGAAGAATTTCAAGTACCAAGGTTTAGATATCTTGAAAAATAGGTTGGCTAAAGCTCATAGGGATAACTACATGCCTAATTGGATATGAGAAGAATCTTGGGATGCTTTACGGGTTATATGGAGAACCCCAGAATTTCAGAAGGTAAGCCAACAGAATAGGGCAAACCGAGCATCGACTTGCTGTGGAAGGGGATTCCCTAGCCATAAGGGAGGATCAAGATCTCATCTGAGGTGACCAAATCATTTGGTAAGTAATTATTTTTTCATTGTAATTTATTTAATTAATTGATGTAATTTTTTTTAGGTTATCTCATTGTTGTCTTTACTTCTATATTTTAAAATTTTTTTTTACTTTATGTTTATTGTGGACGAAAAATTTGGACATCGGCCTTCTGTTAACGAAACATTTGAGGCTCTCCATTATTGAAAAGACAAGGATGGGAACGAGCATTATGTGGATGAGTGAGCAAAGTCAACTTTGGTGAGTTTGCTATATTTATTTATCTTTATATATTATTGCTAAGTATGCTTTTATAACAATTATGGATGTTATTTTTGTAGAAGATTTTTAGAGTTAACTATAACTAAACTTGTGCCCGAGCTACCGAGAATGCAGAGGGGGGACCTATTCAGTAGCCCGACAAGTTGGAGGTAAAATTAAAAATAATATTTGTTAGATATATACACTTATTAAAAAATATATACTACATAAAGCTCTAATTTTTGTTTTTTGTTTTAGATTTGAAAGCAGACAATTGGCCGTCCAAATAAGGGTCAATGGTATGCTATTGTCGATGGATCATCTACGTGACTGTTGAGCCTTCCAACTCATGGACTAACTAGAGTACTAGGGTTGACCCCAAGACACAGGAATTGAAGCAAAAGGTGAGCGAGCTACAGAAGAAGCACAATCAGACGATGGCCGAGATGGAAGAAAAGCATAGTAGAGAGATCTCAATCTTTCAAAAGACCGTGTTCCAAATAGTGGTCAGCCTCAAAAAAGTCATGCGTCGATTATCTCCGTGACTTAAGAAGGGTTCTATTTCGTCTACTCTTGTTGCTCATAATGAAAATGAAGGTGGCGACGATGACAATGACGATGACAATGATGATAATAATAAAGAGGATGGTGGAGATGATGATGTTCAAGCATTTGACCATTAGATATTGTTATATATGTATAGATGCATTTAATTAGTAGAATAATATATTGATACACTTATATTAATTATTAATATATATTTGATAGAATATGTCTTGTGGATTATTGGTATTATATTGGTTGATAGTTTGTTGGTATTTTGATTTATGAAAAAAATTTGCAAGTTTTGGGGACATTAAAACAAAATAAATCATAAAATAAATTGAAAATTTAGCCACGGATTTTTTTCGTGGCTAAATGTAATTTTTTCAAAAAAATAATTACTTTAGCCACAGATTTTTTCGTGGCTAGATTTAATTTTTTTAAACAAATATTTACTTTAGCCAATGAAAAATGCATGGCTAAATTTATTTTTTTAAAAAAAATTTACTTGAGCCACAGAATAAATTGAATTTTTTTTAAAAAAAAATATTAAATTTGTGGCTAAATTGAAAAAAAAAATACTAGTCACAGATTTATCAATGACTACATGTAAATTTTTTAAAAAAAATAAAAAAGGTTGGCCACGGATATTTCCGTGGCCAAATTTGATGTATCTGTGGCTAGGACGTGGCTAAGAATGCATGGCCACCGTCCAAGGCTAAGCTTAGCCACGCCACATTTGGCCATTGATTTTTTCCGTGGCCAGATCCTGGCCAAAAAATTTGGCCATGGTTGTTTTATCAAAATCCGTGGTCAAATTTGTAGCTAAACCCCTATTTTCTAATAGTGATCGCCTTCCAACTTTCCTTTTTTTCTTTTTGAAGAAACTCCAACAAAAAATAGAAAAATGATGGCCTCAAGTGTTAATTTTCAGTTGAAGGAGGTTTTTTTCTCTAACAAGGTAGCCTTTTTGGCAAGGGTGATAGATTGAAATGATGTGGAAGACAGAAAGACGACATTAAGCCCGCCACAAGCACAAGGGCAAAGTTGGGTTTTTATTCTGATCATTTTCTGAGTTTTTTTCAGCTATTTTTTAATCAGGGATAAATGAGTAATTTTACTCAATCCGTTTGATTTAACGTTGATCGTCAGTCAACGAGGTGTTATTTGTAATTTCTAAAAACATAGAGGGTTTTTAGTATTTGGAGCATATCTCAGGGAGTTTTGAGTAATTATTCCATAAATAAATGGTGCGCAAAGCAAGAACACCTAGTTTTCACTTTCAAAGCACTTATACTAAAACCTGTCTCCATATTCTCGATCTTTATATTACTTTGCAGTTACATTTCTTGTTTTTATCATCTTTAAAGGCTTATTGTCTTAATTTAGTAGAGTGCTATCGTATTTTTACAAAATAATCCTCTTTAACTAAGTAGGCCAATTGTGGGAAGTCAATATATATACTAGAAATCGTAAGGACACCAAGAAGCTCACATACTCAACTTTCCTGGAAAAATCCAAATTTATTGGTATTAGCTGGAAATTAGGAAGCTTCACTATCAATTATTATTTTAACATGAACGCATTATTTTACTTATTGTACAACTACGACGCCAATATATAATAATAGAGCAAATTACATCTACACCCCTTGAGGTATGATATAATTATAAATTAGTTAATCTTTTTTTAAAAATCGCAAATACTCCCTTGAGGTTTAGGACCTTCTCGTAAATATTAATAGACATATCTAGAAAATAACGTTTCTGCAACTATAGTAGTCAACTCAACCACTAAGAGATACGCTTTGTCAAACCTGACAAAATCCCGCAATCAATTTGTTATTCCACTAACTTTCACGAAATAATTTTACTTTATATCACTATAACCACTATCAGGTATCACCATTTATAATCTGATACCACCGCTACCTTTTTATTGAAATTGACTTTATATATAACTTTAATATTTTGAACTTGTAAAGACCATGTGAATCCCACCTTAATATCCTGCCTAAAACAATAGGAATAGAATTCGCAATTATCTCCCACTTTGATAAAGGTGAATTTTCTTAAGTTAAAACATACTTTAGGGGAGTATTTGTAATTTTTGAAATATGAAAGACTAAGTTATAATTACACCATATTTCAAGAGGTGTAGGCGTAATTTATCCTATAATAATATAAAAAGTTTATATGACACAACTAAATATATAAAGATACATTAAAAGACATGCACAACAAGAACTTTCTCTCCCAAATGAAAAATTCATGTTTCTCTCGGTACTCCTATAACCTATTACCAAAATATATTCACCTAAAATATTTATTTCAATACACTTCAAAACAAAATCAAACAGTATTCCCAATTTCCACCATTACTTGCTCACATAACTTCATTTGTTTTTTGGCGGTGTGGCGGATTTGAGGCTCTTATCACCACAGGTAATTTTCCAGCATCCTATTAGCGTGACAACGTAGAATCCAACGAAGAGAGCCATGCAACCTATAACATAGAAGAGCCGCCAGTGCCTTGCGGATATCACCGCAATTGGCTCAGTAGGGTTTCCAATATTCCCTGATGACGGTGCTTGATTATCGTGCCTTCCACTCCGCGAAGAAGGCGCCTCATAATTCCGCGCACTCCTCATCGGATATCTATCCATATGGTCTAATGTCCTTTTATATTTGTACAGAATTCTTGAAAGAGCGCACAGGTTGACGAATCCCGCTAGAGCTGACAGGGTAAAGGGTACCCAACGGTACTCGCACTTAGTGTGAGACGGGATATTGTAAAATGCAGTGAAGATAACACCTTGAAACACGAAATAGTAGTTTGCGAGCTGGAATGCCTCCTTCTGGAGGTGGCGCATGTGGTTCCGCCTCTCTTTATCCGTTTCTTCATCATGGTCCTGCATCGCACGAACAAGATTCTGGCCCTCGCTTGCAACAGACATTATTTCAAAATTCAAATATTTGTGTTTTCTGTACACAATGTATCTAACACACTCACCGTTTATTTAGAAAAAAGAAAATGATAAAGCACAAAGTGTTTGTGTGAAGTTGGGATGAGGGTACCTTGCCATATATATATATATATAAGAAATTTCGGTATAGTTTGACCTATTGACGTCATTGTTATTTTTATTAGTAACGGGGGGGTACCGGAAACGGAGACGGGGACGGGACGCGTCGAGTGATGTATTGTGATAGCAACTTAAATTCATCCACAGCCAAAAGGTGGTTATTGGCTCCAAATCCTTATAATATATGATGATGAATATTCCTAGTACCTGCTACATTAATTAGAATTAATTAAAATTTGAAAAACTCGCTAATAATTGGTACCTTCAGAGAAAATCGCCTTGGATTGTCGCATTTGTGTCTCGCTTCTTTTACCATTTCTAAGTCGTCGAACATCTATCATTATCTCTGACTGCTGAATGTTTGTAATATTTTATGCGTTTATTGCTCTAAGTGTTGCGTGTTCTGATAACCATTTGTTGACGATTAGTTTCATTAATTATTAACTTATTTCCGATTTCAAGAACTAATTAAAATTTATTGAGCAGCATAGCTCATCCTATAAATTGTCATTATGTAGCTATAGATAATAAAGAACGTAACCTAATACTATTCCTATCCTAAAAATTTTTTGTCATGACATAAGAGTTTAGACTTGTTCCAACAACTTAACATTAATACCCAATTAGTCAAACGTTATTTCAGAGAACTCAAGGCAATTTCGGTTTTCTTTCCAGGTAAATGTTTCGATTTCTCAAATTAATGGAAACTACACCATTATCCCAGAATATTTTCTTTTTTCATTATATTTTAAAGAAAATTATATCATTTTTTTTATTACATCAATTAAATATCAGGCAAATTACATTGACCACCCCTGCAGTTTTGCGATATTACAAAAAACCCCCTACTTTTTTAGAAATCACTAAAACCCCCCTGAGGTTACAAAAGAATTACAACGAATAAATCCTTGCAGGTGGGATACAGTGAACTACAGAAAATACCCTTTTTTGTGGCGGGAATGTTATGTCGGCAATTTTAGATTGACAAGTATGCCCCTGTGGGAGGTTTTTGTAATTTAATAATACCACAGGGGGTTTGTTGTAAAGTTTTAGGTATTTTTTCATACTAGCCGTTGGAGACTGTTGTGCATGAATTTTGGCATGTATTCATGATAAGCTACGTGATCTTTTTTATGCTAATTTTGTAAATTATGAAAAAAAAATGTAAAAATGAAGAACAATAACATACTAAGTGATAACTCAAAAATTCATATCACAATTTTTAAGTACTTGTTCATCTTCTAGTACAAATTGTTCACAAAATACATTTGCAAAAAGATAACATTTGTGCGCAATTGTTCACAAAAATACATGTTCAAATTGTCCAAAAGCTATCCACAAAACCATATACACAAGTGTGCCATTGTTCAAAGTTGTTCCATGACACATATACAAAAGTTCCAAAATAATCCAAAAGCCATCCAAAAAGCATTTCAAAGCTGTTGAGTGGGGGGAGGGGCTGAAGCTGCCATATGCTTGCCACCCAAGCGGCCCTACGACTACTTTTTCTAACATCCATACCCCATTTAGGATGATACAATTTTTTATGCTTGGCCACTGTTTACAGAAGGACAGAAATGAATAAATATTAGTGTCATAGGATATGTAAATACTAGTATAAATCAAAAAAACGAAGTTGTACCATTGGAAGTGGATGGAACTTGTGAATAAGCAGTCTTCACACTTCTTTGTGAAGATGTTCCAGCGTCAATCTTGAAAAAAAAAAGAGGAAAAATATAACATGACTAACCAAAAAAAACAGATTATATTTGTAATGAGAGTCATGGCCATAAAAAAGTGAAACACAACAATTGTACCTCCATTGATTGTGGCATGCGTACATTATTTTGTCCATGGGATCCTTGGCCAACATTTGAAGTTGTTTTCCTTCACTTTGAAGTTTCACCTCCTCCTTGGGAACCTTGGCTAACCCTCCTTGAAGTTTCACCATTTTTTTGTGCAGTCTGTCCACAAAATATAGTAATGAACATAGTAATAGGTTTGACTGAAGAAACTAAAATACAATTTTGTACCTGATTTGTGGGTTATATGGGGCATGTCCTGACATTGTGTCCATACCCATTACATCTTTTACACCTTACAACTGCAGACCTTTTAATTGCTGCTAGTTCTCTCCTTCTAGATTTTTTAGGTCTGCCTAACATTCTTTTCCTCAATGGAGAATTAAGAACCTTGGGGTGAACATCCATATCCCTTGGCTAGAAACTAGGATCAGAGATAGGATGAATCATCCTATCATATGCCTTCATATACCTTTCTTTTGTCCAAGTAGGATGCACAAAATCCCCTGAATTTTGTCTCTTATGGTGTATAGCAGGTATGACATGTTTACAGGGTATACCTGTAAGTGCCCATACACTACAAGTACGTGATCTTACATGTACATCAACAACATTAGGGACACCCTCATCCTTCACTTCATAAATACCCCTCCCATAAACCAACAACTTACATCTCCTACTTGCATCTCTAAGAGCATTCAAAGTGTTCGTTGCTTGTGGAGTTAAAGTGTTATGCCATTTTCTACCCTTCGTTGTTCTTCTTTGAATTAAATCCATCATGTTCGCCCTTATCCCATCTAGCAAAGTTAGAATGGGTTTAGTCCTCAAATCTCCTACCCAATTGTTGAAAGACTCAGAAATATTAGTTGTGATGTGATCATTTTTAATGTGTGTACCAAAAGCATGCCTAGACCATTGCTCACAAGGAATGTTTAAAAGCCAATCATATGCACCGGGTTTTAACTGTCTAATTTTTTTCATTGCAAAATTAAAATCCCTTGGATTGTATGTTTTGGATGCCTCCCAAAAGTATTTTTTCAAAGCATGACCTGAAAACGACAATCTCAAATTAGCAAGAATATGTCTAGCACATCTCCTATGAAAAGCATGAGGCACAACTTCATTGATGGCCTCCACAAGCCCTTTAAAAACAACAAATAAAAATGGATTAGTAACAATTTCTATAAGAAAATAAACAGAAAAAAAGGTAACTTAGCATGTTTTTTTACCTTTTGTCTATCACTTATAAAGGTCCATAGTGTATCGTTCCTAAAACCACCAAGCATAGTAGACAGATTTTGAACGAACAAAAGCCAACTCTCTTTGCATTCAAATTCCACAACTGCAAATGCTACTGGAAGCAGTCCGTTGTTTGCATCAATACTTATAACACACAATAAAACTCCCCCAAATGGCCCCTTAAGGTGACAACCATCAAAACCTTAAAAAGGACTGCAACCCTCCAAAAAACCATCCCTCAAAGCATTTAGGCCTAAGAAAAATCTCTTGAAAGAAGGATACACTGGAATACTAGGACCCTCATCCTCATCCTCACCCACATCACATGGTAAAGTGACAAGACTACCCTCATTAGTTAATGTCACCATTTTTGCATAATTTAGCAACATGCCATATGACTCAAAATGACTCCCTTCTACATCATCAAATGCAATTTTCCTAGCCCTATAAACTTGCATGTATTTGGGATGAACCCTATATTGTTTAAGTTCATCTTTCATCCCATCAGTTTTCATGGTAGGATTTTCTCTTAACTTATTAACTATCTTAGATGCCATCCACTTTCCACTTACCTCAGTAGTGTTATCTTTTCTAATACATGTGTGTTTACCATTATATGTTTTAATTTTGAATCCCACCCCATCTCTCATTACAGAAGCATGTATTCTCCAAGGACACCTATTACCTTGACACTCACATGTGACTCTAACCTTTTCATTTTTTTTCCTGACTAGAGTAATGCCCTCTTGGACAGCATAATCAACGAGTTTCTCCCTAAACTCATAAACATTCCTAAACACTTGACCCACCTCGAAGTTTATGTTTTTCACCCCAGCCACTTCAATGTACTCACATTGTTTACCTTTTAGCTCACCTTTTGGAGGGTCATCAGGAAACTCATCATCTAATGAGTTAAAGACTCACAATGCTCATCAATTTGATAGTTTGATAAGCAATGTGAGTCACTGTCTTCCCCACCCTCATTGTTTCCACCATTCTCATTCTCTTCCCCACCCTCATTTTGTCTCCATTCCTCAATGTCTTCCCCACCCTCACTATCTCCTCTACTCCCACTATCTCCTCCACCCTCACTGTCTCCCCCACCTATATTATCTTCCCATCCCTCACTATCTCCACCTATGAAATTGTCCTAACAAACATCACCCTCAACATCCATTTCCTACAATAAACACAGAAATAGAAAAACAACATATTTAACACAAGTAAATGGAAAGAACCTAAACATCACAAAACATAAAAGGACCTTTTAGCCCGTACTAATATCGCAGCAAGAATCAAACATTGAACTGTTTTTCTATATATACTCAAGCTTTAGCGAAAAAAAAAAAACATAAATCAAAGCACACTAAACATCATATAATGTGAAAAACATCATATCAAAGCACACATACCTACACACACACCGGTAAAATTTCTTTTTGGACCCGATTATGTGAGGGGCAGGCAGAAAATTTGAAAATCGATGCAAACCCTAGTTTGGATTTTAGGGGTTGCACACATACACTCAATATCAATAAATAATCAACAAATACATACAAAAAAGACAATGTAAGAACATAATATGCAAGTTTTTACCACTGAAAAAAAAATTGACACCAAAACCGATAATAAATCGAATACAAATACTTGGGGGAAAAAAATTGGGGTCAAAACCATGAAATACTTCAACATTCCCCACAAAAGTTGAAAAAAAAAAGATTTAAACCCTTATTTTCAAAAATTTACATGACTACGATCACGTACCTTCGCCGCTGCAGTTGCCCCTTTAAAACCCCTTCTCAAGTTTCTCAACTACCCATCTTCCTTCGTCAACAAGAGCACCGGCGAGAGAGACGATTTCACTGTCCAAAATCCTAGCGAAAGTTGAGGAGTCGATCTTAGTGTTTAGGGTTTTTTTCTCAGACAATGTGTTTCTTTTTTTGAGAACAACCTAGACCACATGGGTATTATCGAGGTAAGGACAAATTAGGAATTTTAAAATATCACTTTATTCAGATTTTTTTTTTAAATCAAGCGTACTAATGTCATTTCACTCAGTCCATACCATTTAAGCAAAAGGGTGCATAAGCTCAAGGGGTTTTTAGTAAATTTCAAAAAAGTAGGGGGGTTTTTCGTAATATCACAAAACTACCGGGGTGGTCACTGTAATTCGCCCTTAAATATATACATATACATACACCTATACATTTATATCCTTTTATGGTCATTCTACTATAAATAATAGATTACAATTATACTAGGCTTTATTGCATTTTTAGGACAGTTAAGATATCACTTTTCGATTTGAGGACACTTTTTATTAGGGATAGCAAATGTGGGACAAAAACTTTCTATTTTTTTGCAATGTTAGGACTTCGCCCAATTTTCGGGTCAATTTGGCCGGAAAATGACACGTGACGCACACATCATCGCCAAAATGCATATGTGTGCGCCATGTCATTATTCGGTGATGACGTGTGCACCACGTGTCATTTTCCAGCAAATATAGCCGAAAAATTGGTCGGAGTCCTAACATTGCAAAAAAAATAGAAAGTTCCTGTCCTACATTTGCCACCCTCAATAAAAAATATCCTCAAATCAAAATGTGGCATCTTAACTGTCCTAAAAATACAATAAAGCCAATTATACTGCTATAACTAAAACATATAATAATAGGACATACGATTCAACACCACCATTAAGAGCAATACGGAAAAATATCATTTTTGGTCTCCTAGATCAAGCGTTCTCCAATTTTAATACTCCCATTAATTGTATTTTTTCATTGCACCCCAGATCTTCTGGACTTTTTTGTATTAATTTATCATTTATATGGGACAATTACAACCACCTCCCATAAATTTAGGTAAAATTATTAATAATTCTTTCTTATTTCAAAAATTATAAATATCGCCTTAGGTGTGTATAGATTTAACAAAATTCATCCTTCATCAAGTCGAGATGTAGTTGCGTGTTGAATTTCTTATATTTTTAATGGCATTTTGAGATGAAATTTGCATAATTTTTGTAAGTTAAAATGAGGAAGCTATATATGAAGAATGAAGTCAATTTTTTTCAAAAAAAAATAGCAGTGATATCGAATTATATAGTGATGCTCCATAGTGGTTGTTGTGGTATAAATGAAATTACTTCATGAGAATTGGTGGAATCACAAAATTGATTGAGAGATTTTGTCAATCTTGACAAATCGCGTCAGTTGGTAATTGCGCAGTAGTCTAATATAATGCGATAAAGTTATTGATAATTTCTAAAGTTATTGTCAAATTGGAATTTTTGGTTAAATGGCGTTAAATGTAAAAGGGTGTTGGTAATTTTCGAAATAAGAGAAAATTATCCGTAGTTTCACCTAAATTTAAGAAAGGTGGTTGTAATTGTACCTAATTACAAATGTAAAAGTGCAATATATATGTTGTGCATGCTTTTTCTTCCCTGTTATTCTTTTTTGCTTTTTCTTTTTTCTTTTTTGTTTTTATGCAACTAGGCAAACAAAAATCCATGTTGGCATAAATATAAAACACAATCAGTAAGTTCGGCTAGACATTTTAAATACCAGCAGATTTAGCAAATTTTGGTGGAAATTGTCGTTAATGTTCCGAAATCGTTTAATTAAAGTCTTACAGTCGAGTCAAATTTGTTGTGGGCCGAAATCTTACATACGACAATAATTTTTTTGCAGGAAGCGGATATTTAACTATTACCACATAATAACTTCAAATTTCTCCTAATAATCTCATAAAATTCACCGCTAAATATCTTACAATAGTTAGTTGAAGCAATGTTTAAAAACCCGAATGGTCTATCAAATCGGGAAATGAAATAGGTTAAGGGTCTGTGGTTCAATTGTTTATTCATAATTTTTCATATTATATTGTTACTGTTGCGGTAAAAAAGCAATCAATAACTTAAAATTGACTATGTTTTTTCTCAAACTTATTATTTGAAATAGGCAATCCATTAGCAATAATCTTATATTACTTACGGTTGTACATCAAACAATAGTCTTTTACAAATTTATTACCTTTGGTTGTAAATATGTAAGGAATAACAGTCCTACATCAAAGCATAGTTTATGATAAATTTATTACCTACAATTGTAATTTGATGAGTAATAATCAAGTATTACTTACGATTTTAAATCAAAGCGTAGCCTTTCCTAAATTCATTACTTACGGTTCCAATTCCGTACGAAATAATCAAGTTGCTTACGCTTTGAGATAAAAGCATAGTCTTACATATATTCATTACTTACCCTTTTAAATTAGTAAGTGATAACACAATAAGGCTTACGGTTTTGGATCAAAGCGTAGGCATTATAAATTCTTAACACTACATATACCAAAGCCTAAGGAAGAATCAATTATTCTTTATGGTTCTACATCAAAGCGTAGTCTATGATAAACTTATTACTTTGATAGTAATTCAGTAATTAACAATCAAATATTGCTCTTAGCTTTAAATCGAAGCATAGTCTTTCATAAATTTATTGCTTATGGTTGTAATTCCAAAAGCAAAAATAAAGCCTTGCCTACACTTTGGGATAAAAACGTAGTCTTACATATATTTATTACATACTCATTTAAATTTGTAAGCAATAATATAGTTATGCTTACTATTTTGGATATAGAAGTGTAGTAAAAAACTTAATCCTTACGGTTTGTCAAAAATATACAAAAAATGAGGTGGCTAAAAGTGATTTTTCCTTTAATGAATTTTTACATCCTAACGCTCCAAAAAAGGGAAAAACATGAAAATAAAATAAAGAAAGAAAGAAAATTTGAAGTTGTCTACCATTTCAATTGTCACATTAAAGTGCTTCATAGTTTTTAACGATAGCGCAATATCAATTAGGCCTTTCACCTTTTGATTAGGCGCTTTCTATTTGGGAGAGATAGTGGATCAGGTATGATTATTTAGAAATTTTAGATGGGGTGAACGAATCAATATATATATATATATATATATTAATAAAGCACCAATGCACTCTAATAATTGTTTGTCTTTGGTACACAGTACAAAAATATGTATTTTTTGTGACAAAATATTTGTGAGGAGATTTTATTTTGTCACATAAACATACCATAATGTGACGAATTATAATTTTGTCAAATTAATTTGTGTTTATTTTTAAAACAAATTGAAGTTTCCTCACAATAACTATGACTAATATGAGGAAATATAATTTTCATCACAAAAAAGAATTTTTTTTTCCTCACAACATGTTAACAACATGATGTTATAATAAACAAAATCCTCACAAAATATCTAATTAATTAATATTTTTCCAAATTTCCTAAAAAAAAAATTAAATGAATGAATGTTATAAAAGAATTTCTCAAAAAATATCCAATGAATATTTTTCTTGATATCCAAAAAATTTAAACGAATCAAAAGAAACCCCAAATACAATTTTGTTTGTAATTTTAAAATTTTCAGATATTTTTATAGTGATTAAAAAAATAAAAAATTAATAAAAAAATAAATTTAAAAAATACAAAAGTTAATAAAATTTGTTTCATAATTTAATATATATATATATATATATATATATGTAGCTGCTCATAATAATGATCATCTATTCCTATAATCTTAGTTAGTTAAATATTGGACAAGTAATATTTGACTTTCAACATATACATGTACATATTATAAATATTTTTCAAAAGTTAAGGTAACAAATTGGCTCAATAATATGCAAACAAATATTATACGATTTATTAAAATATTTGAGAGTAAAAATACGGATTATTTTAATATTATGTTCACATAAATTATTTTTTATGTAATTTATATAACAAAAACATTATTTAAAAACTAATAATTAAATTATTTAATTTATAATCATCCCATAAAGTATATATAATTATTTATATAATAATTAATGTTTTTATGAAGTATTACAAATTTGTTTTTTCTTATATGATATTAAAGTAATAATTATAATAAATTTTGATATATTACACCAATAAATATTTTTTATATATTTTAAATTTTCATAAAATGAAGTTTTATTTCATCAAGTACTAAACATGTTATATTTAAAGTGCAAATATTATTTATTGAGTTCAAAATATGTATGAAAAATAAAAGTATTTTTTAATTATTCATACGTACGGGTACTATATGGGTATAATACGTGTTTTAACTAACAAAACTTATAATTTTTCGAATATATTTAATCAATACATAATTAATTAATAAATAAAATTAAAATTAATAAATTAAGGTAACCAATAAATAAGAATAATAAAATAACCAAAATAACAAGAAGATTGCAATTGTCATTGAAATATCCACAAGGTCGAGGGTTCGAATTCTTATGGAGCCGCTAGATAGCAGTGCGCGTCCTCTTAAGTAGGGATCAGCTAAGGTTGGGGGTTCGAATCCTTCCCAAAGCACAAAAATAAAGTATTCCCGCTAGAATACATATTTTGTTAGGAAAAAATATTTCGTAACATATGTTTTTTGTGATGAAACAAAAAATTCCTCACAATAACCTTATGCGAGGGCCATTTTATGAGGAAATTGTGATGAGTTTTTTTTGTCACAAAAATTTTTTGTGATGAAATTTTTATTTTTTTTTTTGATAAATATTTTCATCACAATAAATCAATTTTTTTGTACTCTCTCTCTATCTCTCTCTCTCTCTCTCTCTCATCTCTTCTCCCTTTATTCTCTGTTCTCTAGTGTTATGTAATGCTATTATTTTGCTTTTTATTCTTCAGTATCTCCTCTCTCATACTCCTATATTTTAATTTTTCTTATTTATATATGTTTTTCAATCATAATTTAATCAAATTTTTTTATCAACAATTTAATAAATATATTAAGAAGAGTTAAAATTATATATTACCCTATGAAATTATTATTTTTATGAAATTCAAAATTTTAAACATATGATTAGTTTATACCTCTTTTTTTTTTTTAATCTGCACACATAAGTGTGTCTCACCAATCGACCCCACTCGAACAAACGTGGAGTCGCCTATGCTCTCTGCCAAAGCCTCAACCACCATTGGAATATTGTTAAGGAAGATATTGTTAGGCATGGATAGGATAGAGATTACTACGTTTTTTATATTTATCAAAAGCTTGTCATTAGATGTGTAAATTAAATACAAAATATTCAGGCTCACCTTTAAAATACAAAATATTCAAGTCCACCTTTCCTCAAATACATGCATGGGCTTGACTCTTATATAAGCTATTAGTTACGGTGGTACAAAATATTTTTAGATATACAAAATGTGGTCCAGTAGTTATAAAAATACAAAAAACCACAAGTAGTTGACAAGCTTTGCAGAGATGGTAAAATGCCTCAAAACAACTGCTATTTCCAATAGAAAACAAAGGGGAAATCAAATTATTGTGGTGGTAGAGTGTGTTGTGAGAACTAAACTTATAAATAGGGAGAGACCGAGACATAGAACGTCGAGTGTTACACCACTGTTGGGTATGTAAAGAGGAGCACTTGGATGGAAGCGGTTTTGCATTTTTCGGGTGATCTAAAGCTGTTTTGAACAAGGATGTAATGATAAGATCGCAGCCAACGACGGTCTTCCAACATCAACCACATACAGCCACAAAGCCCTCTTGGAGATGTTATGGCACAGGCAGTGTATCCAAACTACCAAAACACAAGATAGTGGAAGTTATTATTGAAGTGGGTGTTTAGCACTGCTAGTATGTATGGGTCATGCTACATGACCAAGTCTATAGCATATAGGCAAATTAATATCTATCAGCACCCTGACAATTCCAAGCCACAAGATTAAGAGGTTTTTGGTGCATTGTAAATGAATGGTATGGAGTTGATTGAGTAGACGGGCGAGTTGGTTATTTGGGGGATTATGATGCCTCATTTGTATTGAACAACAACATTGGTGTTATAGTGGAAGTAGCTAATTTGGTTGCCTGAATACGGTCATTGCATGGCGGCGAGCATATGAATGCTTCAAGAACTGTGTGATGTGGTTCTCAAAGAAAATAATTGGGTGTTAGCTAAATCATATTATTGTGCAACGGTGGGTTTGTATAGTTTTAGGCTGGTTGCAAATTAGATAAGTTTCATGAGGGTGGGGGATTGAAAATGGGGAATGTACTGAAGATTTATTCAGTGAGTGGAATTGAGTGCGGTGCAACTAAAAAGGGAGTTTGGTTTGCAGTTTTGGAAGGGTGGTATGTCAACTGAGGGGAGAAGTAGGTTGGTTTGGCTAAAGGGGATGTTTGGTGACAATGGAGTTAGATGGGCGACCATATATGGAGATGGGATCTGCGTTGAAAGTGAAGAGATCCATAGTGCTCTAGAGTTTTAATGGGTTGTAATTTTATGCTAGTATCACTTGTTTGAAAAGATCGTGATGAAGGAATGGGGGGAGGGGGGTGGAGGTCTTCATATATATAGAAAAGTAAATGGAGATGGTGATGCTAGTTGTGGTCAGACATGTGTGCATGAACATTTGAAGTGGTCTCCAAATTTGTGTTTGTGTGAATAGGTTTTTGTGTAAGGTTAATGATGAATGGGGTTAGGGGTAGTTTTGTTAATCAGATATGTGTGCATGAACATATGAAGTGGTCTCCAAATTTGTGTTTGTGTGTAAGGTTAATGATGAATGGGGTTAGGGGTAGTTTTGTTAATCAAAAGGACGTTAGTTGTTATATACATGAGAAAATGTATATATGATGATATATGCATGATAGATGGGATGTGCCTAAGAATGGGGGAGTTGAATTAAGCCTTAAAACCTTTTTTAATATTTTTGTAAAACGCAGCGGAAACTTTAAGGTTTTAAATATCAATGTTTTGCTTAAAAGATAGTTACTATTTGGAAGTATCAATGATAGTACCGGAGCATGTAAATTATTGGTTCGGGAAGTACTAGTGATAGTACCAGTGCAAGTAATGATATAAAATATGCCAAGCAATAAAACGACACAGATATTTATTCTGGTTCACCCAATTGGGCTACATCCAATTCCCAAGTTTATACTTAGGATAACCTGTTAGCAATAAACGGTATTAGTTCAGTTACAATATAAGTTCCAGTGTAACAGGTAAATACCAATCAAGAGTTAAAAACTCTTGATAAAAAGAGAAACAATAAACAATTTAATCCGCCCCTAAAGCGAGATAGTGATGTTGGTTTTGGCGTTTAGTTCGCAGTTGAACACTTCTGCCAAGACCTCAGTGTAGCATGCTTAAACGTCCACTAAACACCTAGCTGGAACTTCCAGTGCAACAGCAAACTCCACTACCCAACAACACATCACAACTGAACTCACTCTCAAGGAATTCTTGTACTTGGAATCTCATTCTTCACCTTGAAAGTCCCTCGAGAAAAAAAAACAACCAAACAAGAATCATATGATGGTGAGAATCTTGATATTGAACTCAATACTCTCGTTTCAGCTATAAGACTCCCACCCAATCACCCTTTCAAAGGGATGAGAGTTCCCCTTTAAATAATGATAGTTACAGGCTATATTGATGAGAAAAAAGGAGTCGTTTGTAGCCTTGATTCTAGCCTAACAAACCAAGTTCAAACTGCTATATTGATGATAAAAATGGAAGGAGCCATTATAATCCTAATTCCAGCAGAATAAATAAAGTTCCAGACTGAAACTAAAGTTCCAAATTCAAATTAAGGCAAGTGCCAGACGTGATTATTGTATTCAAATCATTCCAAGTCAAACTTACCAAAATGATAAAGATATGATTTTAATTTCAACATAATGAATAAAGTTCCAGACGGAAACTAAAGTTCCAGATTGTAATTAAGGCAAGTTTCAGCCGTGATTAATGTATTCAAATCATTCCAAGTCAAACTTACCAAAATGATAAAGATATGAAGCATGTGTTTAATAATAATATAGAAAATTATCAATCAATTTCTATCTAAATCTCCCATCAAGATTTAGAACATGTGGCAATTGATATTAAGGAAAGAAATTAATCAATCCAATCTTATTCTTTCCAAACAAATGAAAACATGTAATAAATAAAAGAACGAAATAATATTTTCTAGGAAATCATTTGAATTCGAAAATCAAGCATACATCAAATATCTTGGAAATATTAAAACATAGCTTAGTTGTACCAAAGAGGTCAACAATCTCCCCTTTTTTGATGATGACAAGAGATTTGATGTAATTTAGAAAATAAATACTTACCGTAGCTCCCCCTGAATTTATGTAGAGATTTTCGAAATAACTCCCCCTGAATATGTGATTTTTCTATTTTATAGAGGGTTGTACCAAGATAAATTCTAGAGTATGGAAACAAGAAATTCTAGCAAATAATCATAACACTACTAGAAAAACTGCAAATAGCCACGGATTTTAGCCACGGAAAAAATCCGTGGCTAATCCGTGGCTATTAGCCACGGATTTAAATAAAAAAACAAAAACAAAAACTTAGCCACGGATTGGCCACGGCCAATCCGTGGCTATTTTTGGTGGCTAAAATTAGAGGAAAATTTGGCGCCTATTTTTAGCCACGGAGCCGTGGCTAAATTAGGCACAGTCTAGCCACGGATTAGCCACGGCCAGACTGTGGCTAAAAATTCCTGGGCAATTTTTTTTTTGTTTTTTTGCACCGGATATGGTTTGAACTCTTGACCTGTTAGTTGAAGTTAGAACATCAAACCACTACACCACTTTAATTTTTTGTTTAATAATTAATTTTTGCAATACGTAAGTAATATATGTATATTATGTATATTGATATATATAATAAATGATTGGATATGTTACATACGTATAAGATTAGATATACTCATATATATATATATATATATGTATTTATGTCTAATTAGATCTATATATATTAGCTATATAAGTACATATATAACATATATTAGATATATAATACACTAATATATGTTTATTTCATACAGATGATTGAACATATATAGTACATATGATTAGATATATATATATATATATATATTTGATCGACACATATATGCACTCTACATTTATAACATATATTAGATATGTTATATATAGATATATAGTTATATCATATAGACTATATATAGAGGATTAGAATATACATATAATATATTAATATATATAAGATACACATTGACATATATATATATTGATATATGTATATATGATATATATACTTGGATATATATATACACATATATTGATTCATATATATATACACATATATATGTATGAATATAAATTTATATATGTATCAATATATATATATATATATAAATTTATATGTGGTGCAAAAAATCAAAAAAATTAAAAAAAAAAATTAGCCACGGCCAGGGCTTGGCTAATTTTTTTTTTTTTTTTTGATTTTTGCACAACGGATAAATTTTTGTTATTAATATTTTAATTATCTAAATTTAAATTATCTATATATACTTGGACATATATATATATATATACTTGGACATTTATATATATATATATATATTGATACATATATACTGGGACATATTTAAAATAGATACATATATATATAAATATATGATATGTATACTTGACATATATATATATATATAATACCACACATATACGAAGATATTGGCAAAGGATCACGAATTAAAGTTGCTATTATCTAAATATAAATTGTATAAATAGATTTTTGTTATAATTTTTGTTTTTGATATATTAATTTATTAAATATTTGTCATAAAAAGAAAAACTGAATAATGAACGATAAAGTCGAAGGTAAATATCTTTAATTTAAAAAAAATAATTGGTTAATAATTTATAAAAATTACTAAAATTAAATAACAAAAATTGATAAAACTAATGAAATTTATTAGATAATTTAAGTTTAAAATATTGTAAAAATATAGTTTAAGTATAATAAAAAGCAATCAATAACCAAAGAATTCCTTTGGCGCAACGGTTTCATGCTCCAACTACAACATTGACGTCCTGTGTTCGAATCTTCTTGAGCGCAAAAAAAAAAAAAAACGCTTGGAGGACGCGGGTCCAGGTTCGGGCGCGGGTGCGGGTTTGGGTTGGGGCGTGGGTAGGGTTTTGGGTTTGATTCGATTTGCCTTTTTTTTTCCAGTGGCCACGACCAGGCATGTCCAAAAAAAAGTGGCCAAATTTGGCCACGGTTTGACCGTGGCCAATCCGTGGCTAATCCCAGCCGTGGCTAAATGGCCGTGGCTACGATTAGCCAGGCCACTTTTAGCCACAGAAAAAATCCGTGGCTAATCCGTGGCTAATCTCCTGGACCACGGATTTTTTGCCAAATCCATGGCTAATTGCATTTTTTCTAGTAGTGTAAGTAAAATATAAAAAAAGGTAAGAGCAAATAATTTCAGGCAATCATATAAGAAATAAGGACATCTAATTTAATTACTCTCCCCTTTCATCATCAAAGAGGGCACAATATTGACAACAAAGCAGTTTACATGAAATGGTGGACTTTGTTGAACATTGAGAGGGAAAGTCTATAAAAATCTTTGTTGGGTATATTGTGAAACTGCATGTGTTGCATTGTAAAATTTTAAATTATTTATGTGAAGTGGATTTTCAAAAATAATAGTTTTGGTGCAGTAGTTTTGGTCTGCAGGTTTTATTAATTTTTGGATTTGAGCTATTTTGGGCTTCTTTAATTAATGCATAGGAGGTATATATGTCTGGGGACATTTTTATTTATATAAAATTTATTTTGTCTGTAGTGTCTGATATTCTACAAATTTGAATGTGAATGTTATGTTGTGTGATTAAAGAATTACGTATTGCAACTTTGAGTTATTGTGTTATTTGCTATTTAAACAGGAGTGGACGCATGGGGGAGTATGAGAAATTTTATATGGAAAGTAGTTTAGATGAAGTGTGTGGATAAGAAGTGAGAGGCTAACCCTGGATATACAAATTGTGTTAGATAGGTTTGTTGAGTTTAATGTTTTATTATAAAAATCTAGATATTTTAACTAAATAAAATCTAAGCATCAAATTAGTGTTAAGAAAAATATAGATATTTAAATTAGAGAATTCTAAAAATAAATTATGAAGAAAAATCTTAAGAAAAAATCTTGTAATAAACTGACATACTAAGTCGATGAATCTAATCTATATATGTGTGTGTGTTGTATGCTCGTTGTAGGCAAGCAAAAGAATAAAAAAATAGATATATAGTTTCATTAAAATTCTCCTCCATACACTACTACCAATTGCATCACTTCATTAGCTAACATGTTTAAAGCATATTAAATAACTTGTTTGCTTGTCTTTCAACTACAAGCATAGACCTGTGTATGTTCCAAAAACAAACATATTCTTCAAATCTACCAATGTTATTCTTGTTCTACTAAAAGTATAAACCCCAAATTTTAATAGGATTTTGTCAGTTGCATTCGCCAGAAGTTGCAACAATGGTGAGCCACATAAACGCACTCTTGTGTGTTTATATAAGTATGGGTAATTTATATCTTGAAGTGTTGGGTGGAATGATTAGGTGATTTAATTTTTAATACTTTTGCAATTTTAGTCCGTGAGCTGTTGTGTGAGTATATTCTAAAGCGTTTTTGTGAGTATGGTTTTTTTTTTTTTTGGTAATATTTAGACATTGCTCTCGCAATTTCGGAAGATGGAGCATCAAAGGTTACTCCCCCTCCCAACAAGTGCACTTCTCGGGATTCGAACTTGTGTTCTCATCTGTACGGGGGTTAGAGTTGCTTACCACTCGACCAACAACTTGTTAGTTGTGTGTATATACTTATATATATATATATATGTATAAATTGATAATTATATATGTATGTATATATATACGTGAATAAATAGTAGTATGTGTGTGTGTTGGTTGGGGGAGTATGTCTATGGAATTTAACAATTGAGTAGTTGAGGTAGATATATACCTACATATTTGTATATATCATGTAATAAAATATATCTATATATGCATGTGTGTAAATGAAAATATTATTTATACTATTAATAAAGCACCAAGAGGGTCTAATAACCACATTGGTGTCTTTTGGTCTCTTTAGTCTCGAATTTGTTTTCTCTCTCATCTTCCCTGTCTATCCTCGCACTATCAACATGTTTTTATTATTTTTCTCTCCTTCTCTCCTCTCAATTAATATTTATTTTTTCAAGTCTCATTTATCATTTTTTTAAAAACTTTTCTCTCTTATTTATTTATTAATATCATATTTTTTTTTATTTTAAGCTATTTTTTAATTATAAATTTAATAAAATACATTATAAATAATTCAAAAATTATAAAATTATTAAAATCCAATAAATATTTTAATTTTGTATTCAAATTTTAAATATGTAATTAAGTTATATTTTATTTTTATTTTACACATGCATTGAGTGTGCTAGACCTACTAGTATATATAATGTCTTTCATGTTTATTGTGATATGTTGGTTGGGGCATTCTTTTAATTTGGAGAAGTGGGAATTGTGAAGATCTTTTTCCCATTTAGTTCGAGCCTCATATTTTTGGACAAAACCAACTTATGGTATAGCCTTTGAGTTTGTAGGAGAAATGTGGACGGGCTTTCAGTATTGCAACTTTCTTGTGTATCTTCATTGGTCAAGTCCGGGAGGAAGAGCTGGAGCATTTTTGAATATTAAATTGTAGCTATATGGGAAATGGTTCGTATTAATTAATAATTATGTATTAATTTGTTATATAATTCAACCTTATGTTTTTATATGCAAGTCGTCGTTCAGTACTGTAGTTGGGGAATTTCTTCAGCGGTTGCATTATGAGGGACATAAGGATTTTGTAACATATTGAACTAACGAAGAGAAAAAAATTTCCATTTAAATATAATAACTAATCGGGTAAAATTATCATTATAGGAAAATGGGAAAATTGATCTATTATGTAGGCCATCTCTCTTTTTATGCGGTGGGTGGAACCGGGGGGGGGGGGGTGGGGGGGGAGGAAAAATGAGAGAATTTGCCAGGACTCCATTCAAGTATTAATAAAGCTTCTTATTTTGATTTTTTTCATTTGTGGTCTTTTTGTATGCTCTGATTGACATTTTATTTTTCATGTTTAAGCACTTTTTCTTTGGCCATTCCATGTACCATCTGTATTTTTGTATTTCAATCTATTGGGAATATTTAGTGTTGCAAATCCTTGGGATTATGTGAGTGACAAGTTTCACATGGTCTCGGAGCTTTTAGTTCGACGGGAGTTGAAGCAAGTTTTTCCTCAAGTCATTGATGACAAAGGATTTTATAGTATCATAGTTCTATAGTTAGAGTGCTCAACAATATTATCATCAGTTGTGACACTTTGGCATGACGTAGAAAAATGTGGTTAATAGAATATAGGTTGAAATAGAATGATTGTAATTGTAATCTTGTTCGAAATCTGCATTTGTAAAATGAGATGTGGGAGTTAGGCCTCTCAATGGGTAGGGTTTTACCCTATCCTGACCCTAATCCTAAAAATACCCGATTAAATATATTATATTCCTTACCCTACCCTATTTATATACTTACCCAATGGATATATGTATTGGGTATACCTCATTTTTAGGGTAGGGTCTGGACCTACCCAATCATATTTTTTTTTTATTTGTATTTTGTTGATATTGGGTGTTTTTTTTAGCTCGCACACACAGTTAATACACACACACACATTTACACACACTGCACACACATACAGTTTTCACGCACACATTACATGCACACACACACGCGCGCACACATTTTTTTTTTCACACACACACGCAGACACTGCACAAACATACACACACTACATGCACACACACACACATACATTTTTCACACACACACATTGCACACATATATTTTTCACACACAGACTGCACACACACACATACACATAGTGCACACACACACACACACATTTTTCACGCACAGACTATGAATAAACACACACACTGCACACACACACTGCACACACACAGTGTGTGAAAATACACACTACACATATAGTGTGTGAAAATTATGTGCAATGTGTGTGTGTGTGTGTGTGTGTGTGAAAATTGTGTGCAATGTGTGTGTGTGTGTGTGTGTGTGTAGGTGTGTGCAGTGTGTGTGTTTACACACAATGTGTGCAGTGTGTGTGTGTGTGTGAAAAATATGTGTGTGCAGTGTGTGTGTGTGTGAAAAATGTATGCGTTCAATGTGTGTGTGTGTGTGTTGAAAAATATGTGTGTAGTGTGTGTGTGTGACAAATTAAAAATATGTGTGCGCAGTGTGTGTGAAAATGTGTGTGCAGTGTGTGTGTGTGTGTGTGTGAAAAATGTGTGTGTAGTGTGTGTGTGTGTGTGTACAATGTATGTGTGTGTGTAGCGTGTGAATATCCATTGGGTATTCTTACCCAATGGGTAGGAACAGGTAAGACCCTACCTTAACCCATTTATTTGTAGTAGTATAGGTTAGGGTAGGGTATGGGTAAATTTTAAAATTTTAGGGTATGGATAATGAATGAATGGGTATGAATAGGGTAAAACCTACCCATTGACAGGCCTAGTGGAAGTTATGTGAGTTGTTTATGTATGAATTGGTGCATTTGTGTTTACTGTTATGCCAGACATTTAAATTAAGAAAGTAATCTTATACACCTAACATGTACGTAAATTATAGAATAGGAGATGAAATATCTTTTTAAAATAGAGAATTTTATCCGTTTAAATTTAGTGTAAGCGAAGTATTGGGTTCCTATATTTAAAAATTGGCTTTGGAGTTATATATTAAAATTGAATCTTACATATATATATAATATTATACATGTAAGATTATATTTATTATATTATGTTATATATATTGCAATAGGGGATTGATATTAGTACTTTAAAAATTGTTATTGAGGTTTTATTTTCTTTCTTCCATCACGAAATTGACCAAAACGTCCATTGATTTTTAAAACATTAACGTTCCTTTATAATATTCATTTCAAAATTTATATTTTATTCATAATTTATAGTTAATGTTTATAGTTGATATTGCATTATAGGAGTTCAAAATAAAATAATAAAAAAAATGAATATATCTAAGGTTTTGGCATGCATCAATAATATTCAAACTATTTGTTTAAAGTGAAATCAACCAAAGTTCTAGCTTGTTGTCATGTAAATAACTCAAATTTTATTGATTTATTATTATTATTTTTATTTTTCAATAAGCAACCTAAATCTTATTTATATATATATATATATATATATATATAAACATGTTAATTAAGAGGTGAATAGTTATTATGACATGTTTGTTTAATTAAGCAAATTAAATAATGTTCAAGACTCCCTTCGTTTCTTGTTATTTGCACTTTAGCAAAAAAAGGGGAAGGGGGGGGGGGGGGGGGGGGGGGGGGGGGTTGAGTGGTAATTACAATGAACTACTCTGAGTTATGCAAATGTTTTACATATATTAACCCTTTATCTACTATCGTAAAGATTTTTTAATAGAAACTGTTAAATTTAAATATGTTCTTCCTATTTTATCTTTTTGGTAAAACTTTTAACCAAAACTGACCAAAAAGCATTGTATTATATCATCCATCCAAGTTCTGACCCTAGCTTTTGGCCACCAAATATAGATATGCGCCATAAACTAATGGCATATTTTTTAGTAAATTTTGCTCAAAATTTAATCAAATAAGGTAAAATAGGAAGAATATGTTTAAATTTAATACTTTTGTTAAAAATTGTGATGGTAGTAGATAAAGGGTTAATATTTGTAAAACATTCACATAACTCAAAGTTATCTTGGTAATTTCTAAACATCGGAGGTTTAATTTGTAATTTTGCCAAACCTCATGGTAGCTGAGTATAATTATCCAAAAAAGAAAAAAGAAAAATATTATTTCAAAATATTTTTTGTTGTCTCATTTCAAGGCTACATGTATTATTTTTTCTAATATACCATTTTACTTTAATAAGTGGCGTTGTTGGAATTGTATTTTAATTAATTAACTAAAATGGTATTCTCATCTTATTAATCTAAAATTATGAATATTAATTGTCTTCCTTAATTCTTATGCAAAAACTTAAACGACAAATAAAAAGGAATGGAGGGAATAAATAAAAGGAGCATTTTGGTTAATTATTAAATTGAAAAATACATTTAGAGCTCCTGTATCAATTTTGGGAGTGCAAATAGCATTACTCAATATAATATTATACATACAGTATTATACATATATGTAAGATTATATATATATATATATATAATATTACACACATATATAAGTATCTATTTCATTTATAAGTCTATATATATATATATATGCATATTGTGTGTATATATATATATATATTTTGGTGAATTTACAGCACGGTGCTTATTATGAAATTTAATACAGTTGAGTTGTGCAGTTTGAGTGGGGAACTTGGTATTTTTCATAAGCAAATATAGGCGGTCTTATTTTGCGTGAACATATAGTAGCGGGAATTTGGTTTTATATGGGCTTCGGGCTTTTGGAGCACAAATTTTATTTTTTATTTGTTGAGATGAATTTTTAGTACAACATCACAATATGATGGATTTTAAATTTGGGTTTCGACATTTATACATGGATATAGACAATTTTATTTTGCCAGATTCAATTGCCATTATAATTTGGGGTCGTTGAGTGCAGGCTCGATTTTTACTAGACAAAATACATTCTTAATAAAACAGCAACATAGGGTGGATTGGGTAAGGGCGTGATTTATAATTATTATATGTGGGCCTATAAATGATATCTAGAATCATAGTAGATTCTGCCTAATATGGGCACATATGACATATGCTTCTATAGCATGCTTCCATGGGTAGATGTGGATGAGTTTAAATATGGTTATTCATTGATTTAAGCGATGAACTTGGGATCTTTATTTTTCATATTTCTGGTAACCAATGTGATCGTTATGGGTTTATTTTTCCCCGTAATGCTATTGTAAATTGTTCATCGTATAGTGAGTTTTTACATATTATACACCAGAATATAGCGTCTTCTGTAGATAATTTTGTCAATTTTTTTCAAATCAATTTACAAAAATGATAAACCCTACATATTTTGTTTTTGGATGAGGGATACGCAAGGGACTAGGAATTTGAATAAAATCAACAATTATGTGAATATTTTGGTTACGGCAAATGCAAAGATTCTGAGGGTCATGCAACCAATGATTTCCTTCATACGATTGTAAGGACTATCATGAATTGGGAAGAAGTGTGCATGAATTATTAAAGAAGTATTCCTTGATATAAAGATATGTTTTTCTTTGTGATTGGAGAAAATTTGAAGAGCAAAATAGTTTTTAGTTTGAGAGGTAGTTAAGAGGACGGTCGATTTAATTGAGTGGTATGATTTATTGTTGTTCTGTACAATTCAAGATAATATTAATATTTATTTGAATGCAATTATATCATGGGAATATGGGGTGGATAGAGCCATACTGCATCTAAGTGGTATGAAGATACTTCTATTGGAGCTCAAATATTTGTTGGAGATGAAGTTCTCCATGAGTTCAAACATCTTGTTTTTGATATTATTGGGGACAAATGTTTTCAAACACGTGTCTCCAAGTATTGAAGGTGATACTAATTTAGAAAGAATTAGAAAATTTTGGGTTGGAACATGGGCCGTATATTATAATTGTACATAATAGATTTATGAAATCATCCAAGGGGGTGGTGTACATAATTTGTTGTTATTGGGTATTGTATTGCTGAATTGTGCCAACACAATGCGTAATGAAGTAATGAGCTTGTGTTCAATTAATTTCTATGACTAATGTGTACTTGTTATAGATGCATGATATTGTTGGAATTTATCGTACATAAATGAATAAATTATGTGGATCAGGTCGGGTACTTGATATGCATCGGAATTATCGATCCATGAACTCCGAATTTGATTCGTCTACTAGTCGTCCATTGACTGAATCACAAACACGCCTTGCTTGCCCTTGGTGCATCACTTCCAGAGTAATCCACACATTGTACACACCTTAAACCCTTAGAGAACTCACAAAAATGAACATATAGAGAAATATATATTTTATAGAGAAAAGAGAAAATAGAGAGAGTGTGAGGAGAATGAATTTTATTGAATTGTATTGAATTCAAATGAACAATTCCATAGGAGAGGCCTTATTTATAGGCATCTTGGAGTGATAGAGTCATATTCCACATAGGAATTCTACTCCCACTCAAATTTAGGATTGTAGCAATCCACATTAATTGTGTCGATCGCATCAATAGTGTCAATTCATATAAATAACGTCAATCCATAACAAACATGGATACACTCAAATAATTGGGACTTATCCTAATTTGTTTCATCTCTTACTCATCCATATTTGACTCGATCTCCTTGAATCTCATTCTCTTAGAACTCCTCAATCTCACGTCATTTCTTTCATATTAGAAATAAGGTGTGAGACCAAGCAAGAAGGAAAAAATATGAGGAGAGTTATATTAACTTACCACCAAATAACATTACAACTCTCAGAACTCGCTACGTGCCCCAAACTAAGTAGTCACACTAGATCAAGCATCTCTGATCCCTGAATATAAACATAGAGCATGCTTTGACTCTTCTATCATATATCTATGTTCATAACTAGTCAAAACATATTCGACTTAGTTACCTGGGAAATGAACCATTGAACACAACTGCGTTACCGACTTAATTCTTCCTCGGCCTCTCACGCCAATTAGCTTGGGCCTGACAACTTTCCTAGACATGTTCCGACAGATCTAATCATTCGTGGCCATTGGATACATGCTAAGGTAGAATCATCAAACTTACACCTCTTAGCATTGTCCAGTGTCCCAAATGGTACGAGAAAAACATATGGACTCACACTGTGACTAACTAGGGACCCATTCAATGACTTCGCATAGGTCGCATCTAAGCACGTGTAGTATGCATAAATGCTATGATGGAGCTCTGACTTAATTTTGGTATGTCACGTTCTAAACATCATACGATCCTTAGTACAATTGCAATCTAAGTGCCTATCAGCGAACTACTAGTTAGACATTAAAAAAATGCCTTGTAATAGTTGCAAGTTCGGCTATAAACAGGCTTTTATGAAGTTTAGATATACTTTATAATTGATCATATAGATCTCATCTTAGCCCCTGAGCTAAGGTAACCATAAAAGTTAAATATATGACTTCACTACTCCAAGTGTGAAGACGATCATTCGCAAACTTGTGCGACACGATCTTAAAGTCTCATCCTACTTGCTACCACAGCGCCAGGGCGATTACCCGGTGAGTGGGCCAATCTAAGCCTGGTGGCATTCATGTCTCAAATCCAGTACCATTTACATGATGATAATATCGTATAAATCACTATATATATATTCTTAAAGGCTTCACGATAAATTTTACACAATCCCATCTTGCAGATATACCTTTGGGATAAGCGACAATATCTCTCGTAGAATACACCTGAAAATGACTCAATGGTGTGTAATACTAACAATACTAGTTGGGTATACTTGGCATCCCAACAATACATGGCGCTCACGTCATACAATGACTTAGTTATTACAAAGATAACAATAGTCTCTTGCAACTTAATGCACACCCAACTAGAGAGCCTCCAATAATCTCAAACTATTCTATTTAAGTATCTACTTGACTGCATCACAATATTTGCATCAAGGATAACTCACCATTATAATTCTCGAGTGCATGATTAGCTGAGTACGCACAAAGTGCACATCCAAATTTTCTACAGCACTTTCACAAACCATAATAGCTAGTATTTCTTTTCTTTTCTCTTTCATGGCATTTTTCTAACGAAGAACATAATCTTGATCATGGAGTGTCAAATGGAAAAGTATGTTGTATAGACAAGTGTAATAGCAATAACTTTTAGGGCTTTAATCCTAAGTATGCATCTCACTTGTTCAATGTTGATCTCACATAGAAAGATAGCTATATCGAAATGGTGACATATATGTGTCACTCACGGCCATCACATTATTGCCCTTTATATGGGTAAAGACATTTCTCTAACTTATTCTGACATAGATCTAGTGATTTTAATCAAATATCGTTAAGCCTATCATAGTGGTAGCTTGATGAAGTTGTTAGTACCACTCCATAGATGACAATTTATAAAATAGAGTTCAAGCAGCAATCATAGCGCTCTTGCCCTATTTTGTGAATTCATTAGATGATCCACGTTGATCTCCTTATCTATTCATGATATATATCTTATCTAAGACCAACTTAGATGAAAGTGGCAACAATATGTAATATATTAACGAATAGAGGCATATCTCATCACTTAGGGAAAACAACTTCCGTTCGCTATCAAGGAGCCTGCATTTGTTAATCAAACTACCCACTTTGCACTTGACCTTTAAAAATTGCATGTTCCTTGTGATCTTGCATGTAGATAGAGGATCAACTAGCTCTTATATGTATTTCTTAGTTATTTGGGTGATCTTTACCTATATTAGCTTTCTACTAAGTTATTAAGCGAAGTCACAGTTTCTATTGATACAAAAACTCATGAAGGACTCCCGCTCAATATCCCTAGCGATTATGAATTAATAAAACACATAATTACTAGAAAATTGAGCACCTCCTAAGATAAAGAGATCTTGCAACTCAAATAATTCAAGATTCCTCTTGACTTCACATAAATAAATAAGATTCCTCTCCGAGGAAATTTACACCACACGACATATTTTTTAATATTTCCAACTTCTGCTCATCACCTTCGTGAGAACATAGAATTGGACAGTTCATTTGGAGGCACACATATTTTATGATATAAGTAACAATCAAAACAATTTCTCATCAAATAAGACAATTTATTTTGTGACATCATAAATCTAAACATGTTTAATTCTTCTCTCATCGCAAGCCCATTCAACTGCAAAACATTTAGGATCATTTTAACTAGCATCTCTATACATTTTTTTCACAAATGTTCAAACAAATTGAACAAAATATTCTTGCTTTCTATCAGTACATAAAACCTCTCTATTTTGTCAACAAAAAGTGAAAAAAGAAATTTAACACTTTTGACTAATGAGATGTAGTATGTACCATTGTAATCGTGAATAATGAAAATATAAAGTGCACTATACAGTGCCTCATACTTATATGTCTGTGTTCATCTTAGTGGAACAACTCTAAAGGATAAGTGTTCCTTTAATTTTCAAGTAGACATTTCTGCTAGAAAATTTGCACAATGGAGATTGACTTTAGCAAGTGAGCCAACAAAGCTTCCTCCAACTAGCACGGTCATCCACATAATCTTGTTGCCATGAAAAATGAAGTATCAAAAATACTTGCTTAAATCAATTGAATCACAAAGAAATGACTACCTAAGCTATCGGGTCTTTTGCACGAAAATCTTGGATAATTTTATTTATTATTATTTTAGCAAATATAAGTGCCTTGATTTCAAAAAAAAAAATAGACTACTTCGTTTATGCAAATTCCCAAAGCGTAACTCTAACCCAATGTTGAGTTTGGAAATGATTAGCCCATGCTCATTACTGAGTTTAAAGTGACACTGTCTAACTAATAATGCCGCTTCTTGTGTGCCATTTGGATATATGACTGTACAACACCCTATAATAGTTCGTATATGTGCTCAATCTCTAACAATGTGCTATATCTCCCCACTTCTACAATCCACTAAGCAATGTGTGGAAAATACTAACAAATTTTGAGAGCGCTTCAGGTAGTCAAAGTTTATCTCAGTACAACTATGATCGAAGTGACCAGACCAATGTCACTTAACTGTTTGTTGATCCATGGTTGCCATAATATCAAAAACGAACTAAGTTGTCACTTACGTTGAATCATTTTATGGTTCTAAATTATTCCTTTGCTCTTGTCTAGCTCACATCTACTTGTTCCAAAAATCCCTCAAATCGATTTATGTTGATGAGTAACATTCGCAATTACTTATGCATTTTCGACATTTTAAAATCATCCTCTCAAGTTGGAAGATTTTTCCATGTCGAACACTGACCTAATCAATAATAACATAAATTATAAATGCCTAAGAAATCAGCTCAAATAACGACTATAAGACAATTAGAACCTTTTTAATCGTGACTTGGCTCATATTTCAAAATAGAGCTCAAACTTTATTCAAGCATTTATATTTGCAGCTTAACAAATTAAATTGCAATTAAGCTTTGACCCCTTATTGATTGTCAATGTTTAATACGCGACAATGGTAACTTGTCCAATTTTTACATGCTCAATTGACTTAGAAAAAAAAAGATGAGTTGGTCTAAGATATATAAGTAAATTGATTGCACAAGGTACTGACCTAATATTTTATTATAGATCTAAGTAAAATATTTATTATTTCTTTGTAGCCACTAAAATCGAAAATTTCGTAACTCAAGCTAGTAATCATCTCCCATTGACTAAAAGTCATAATAAAAATTTACCAATCATAAATAAAATAATAAAATTGTACACAATATATATGTATGCATATATATATATATATATGCGCATGCCATATATGAATAATAATTATAAGCATAAAAGCTAGCCCCACATACGCTATATTGACTTTGGTGCATCATGTTGAAATAATTTGGCATCTTGGTTAAAAATAAAAAAATATATCTCCCATTAAAATAATAATACAGGGCTCTCAAAATGGGCCCACCAAATACATGCCTCAAAAAAATATTGCAATTACATAAATGTAATGCATAAGACATCAATTTACTAAGAAATAAGAATGGGGATATTTTTACTTACAAAATCATGCCACAATTATTTTTGACATGTACATAATTGATGATGGAATAACAAATATTCATATTTAGCACCTAAACGTCAATAACGATCTATCTATTAAAATTATTGCAACAATCAATCTCAATTGCATCAACGAATATTGCAATTAAATTAAACATACATTTAATCAAAACACATGTAGAACATCTAATATATAAATCAACCAAACAAGAAAAAAAATATTTCTACATGTCCAAAAATTTCAACCCACCAAAAAATATTTTGCATGTATCGTAATGCGCAAAAATAAATTCTCATGATTTATTGCACTTAATATTTCCAAAAAAGAAACGCAATATTCCAGCAGGGCCAAGGACGCGTTTAATGATGATTATCCATAATTAAAATTATAATATCACAAATTTCAAAAGTTTCTAATATATCATGAAATAAAACACATAAATTGGTCTCATTAGATCAACTCATTTGTCATTCCTCACATCTCTTCAAATAAATAGGCAAAATAAGCATATTTATTTTTACGAATATATATAGGCATCAAACAACCTACCAACCCAGCGATCAAGCGATTCGGGTACACACCCGATTCAAACCCTAAGTAGCGCAAAAACGTATCTTTGTTGCATGCGTGCCATTGGCAGTTCCATGCGAGCGCATGGCCAAACACCACTACAAGAAAAATGACGATTTGTGCCGAAATTTCCAAGCGATTTTTGTTGAAAATCGGTCGCAAAACACATTTGCCACAAAATTTACGACCGACTGGAGTCGGTGGCAAAAAACCAAGTCACAAATTTTGATACGAAGTTTGCCACCAAATTTGTGACCCTATTGGAGTTGGTGGCAAAAAACCAAGTTGCAAATTTTGATACCAAGTTTGCCACCAATTAGCTTTGAGACTAATTTTGCGACCAACATCAGCGAGTCGCAAAAGATGTTGACGTGCAGCTTGTGTGACAACGTATGTGATAGATAAGGCTGGTCGTAGAATTGGTAAATTTTTAATGTTTGCGACCGACTACATCCGTCGCAAAATTCTTAGTATGTTCTTTAGTTTTTTTTGCGATGAAATTGGCTGGTCATAAATAGGAATGGTAACGGGTCAGGTCTGGTACAGGTTTGGCCAAACCCGAGGCCCGAACCGTGAGATTTTTTTGGACCTGAGACCCGTCCCAGACCCAATAGGTCCCAACCTACCCCGAACCCGCGAGAAACCCGGACCCGGCGAGTTCTTAAACCTATCCCCTAACCCCACAATGACATCAACCATATTCTTAAGCCTGTACCCTATCTTTTAATGTCAATATAATTTGCTTTAAAGATTTGAGATTCAAGACATCAACAACCTATCTGATCAATTTTCTATACAAAACAATAATCACACACACAAGAAAAAAAAATAAAATACAGCTTTAGGGGTTGCTGCCTACTAGGCTTCTAGCACGGCGGTGAAGGCTGATTAGGCGGCGGGGCTACGACGGCGGAGGCCATTGTTATAGCTGCTAGGTGGCGATTGTTGTTGGGTGTCTGCTACTGCTGCTGCTGCTGGCCACCTGGGCTGTGAACCGGAGACTACTGTGGCGCGGAGGCTAGCTAGAGACTGCTACAGTGCAAAGGTGATTGATCTGCTGGGCGACTGCTGCTACTGTTGCAATGGTAGGCGGTAGGTGGACGGTGGTGAAGAATCAAGTCAGTCAAGAGAGGAGAGATTGAGATTGAGATTGAGATTTGGGATTGAAAAGAAAACCCTAGATTTGTGAAGTGAATATGTAAAAGAAAACATGACATTTTAACTTTTAAGATATTTGTTTAATTATATTTATTTGTATACTATATTATATATATATATATATGTATATATACGGATCGGGTTTGGACCGGAACTACCTAAACTCGAGTCCCAAGCGGGTCCCGTCCGGTTCGAGGACCCACCAAACCCAAATCTATTGCCACCCCTAGTCACAAATGTTTTTAAGCAAAAAATTTTACATTTTTGCGATGCAATTAACCTGCCCTTAGCCACAATTCAGGTCTCCACCAGCCGCCAACATCATAGCTGGAGCAGTATCCAGCAAATTGTACAAATTGTTGTGACTAAGGACATTCAAACCCATGACGCAAAGGTTGGATGACAAAAACTCCATCACCAAGCTTTTGCAAGAAGTTGTTATATACTTTGTTTGGTTTTATACTTCTTATACATTTATTTGATTATTCTTATTTTAATTTTTTAATTTATTTAATTTATTTTTTATAATTCGAAGCTGATTTTTGGACAAATTTGTTATAACTACACATGTAATAGTTCAACATTCTGCTTTCAATTTTAAGAAAATTTCAAAATTCTTTTATTTAAGTTGTGTTTTTAGCCTTTCATTTAATTATTGAATCAACTTTTTAAGTTTTTTGATAATTCGTAAAAAAATATAATGTCATGATGGGTACCAAATTCTAATTTGTGAGTTAGCAAAATGTATTTTCTTATTTTAATGTATACTTGTTTGTTTTTTTAAAAAAATATAAAAATATATAAGCAATTACTAGGATTTAATTAAAAAGAATAATAATAAAAGTTGTAATACTAACTTAATTATTATTCTTTTCTTTTTGGTAAATAACTTAATTATCTTCTTATTATTATTATTTAATAATAATATTTATTCTTTTAACAATATTGTACAAATTCTAGTAATATTATCTTTCTATACTATTATATAAAGGGGCAGAGCCGTTGAATAATTGCCTTGATCTGTCAGCAATTTTTGTCTGTCAATCCCTTTCATATTTTCTCTTTCTCCTATTTTTTCTCTCTCCAATTCAACGTTGGTCTTTTTTTTTTATCTTTATTTTACTTTCTCAATATATTCTTTTGCTTTTATCTCATATCACACTTTTTAATATTTTTTAGTTTTGTAGTCAATTATTTTTCTATTAATCATACTTTTTAAAGCTCATTTCCGGCGGAATATTCCACCAAAATTTTATCACATGCATGTCATGTGATATAATTAAGGGCAATTATGCCATTTGAAATAGTTAAATTTAAAAACTCAACCTAAAAATTTTTTGTTGTAGATGGGACTCAAACCCAGGTTAATGGGCATTCATCTACTTGAGCATGCATGCTAATCCACTTGAACAAATTTTGCTTTGATGGTTGGCTTTGCACTCCTGCTATACATAATTCTTCGTCCGTTAGATTGTGTAATTTGACTTTCCAAATCTATATCTAATTTTGTTATGTTTCCTTTATATATATATATATATATATATATATATATTAAATATATCGCATATTTGGATAAATTAATAAAATAATTTTTTAAAGTTAAACAGAAAAAAAAAATTATTTCATTAAATTGAATTTATTTATATAATTTTGATTATTTACCTTCAATGCATATATGTATGCTTATGAGTTAAAAAATTATTTATTGTAAAAAATATTGAAGGAAAAATATCAAAAATAGATAAATGAATTTTGAAAATTGAATTTAAAGAGTTTAAAAAATTCATTTATTTCATAATTTTATCCATATATTAAAAATTGAAAAAAAAAATTTATTAATTTTATTCATATTAGATATCTTTGGAAAACAAATTGAAGGAAGAATATTAAAATTTGAACTTAAGTTTTGCCACTTAGACATCCCAGGTTCGACTCCCATCAAAGGAAAATATTTTTGAGAGGGATTTAATTACCTAAAATGACGTTTTTGACCTCAGCTATGTCACATAATTTGCATGTGATGGAATCTTGACATAATATTCCGCCAAAAAATTCCATAAATGGTGATATGTAAAAAAAAATGAAAAATCCAGGTGGCAAACGACAAAAAAAAATGTTTATATGGTAAAATCCAAAAACGCAAAAAGTTTGGAGGGGAAAAAATAATTATCCCTATAATTATATTAGAAGATCAACTATTAAATTAACAAAAAATAATGGCAATTAATAACATAATGTAAAAGAATAATGTAAAAGAATAATGTAAAAAGTATCACTTGACATAATATGTATTAAGTGAATTTTTGGTAATAATACAAAATTTAAAAATTGAATAAAGAAAAAAATTGTTTTAAAACTGTTAGAAATAGTAATTAATGAAAATTGTACCGTTATAAAACAATTAAATAGTTGCAACTTTAATTATAATCAAAATACATTTGTCATTAGAGGTTGCAGTGACAACTTAACTATGATCACAACCTTTTTGTCATTAATTTTAAAAAACAACCATTTTTATCTAGTTTTTGTTATATTAAATTGCAAAAATAATTACAAAAAATCATCGCTTCACTAAATTTGTATCAAATGTGTTTCAGAAAAGAAAACAAAAAGTGTATCGGTGACAATTTTCTTAAGGGTTAATAGTTTGGCTTCATCATGACAACAAGAAGAGAAAAAAATTAGTGACAATTGATGTGTGAGATTATAAAAGTAGTTATCAATTATATGTACTAGTAACATTGACATTTTTTATGCGTGTGCATAATAAAATATAATAATTTAATTGAATGACATATCAAATTTTTTTGTAGTATTTGTACTATCCAAATGTTTTTAATTAGTTACTAAAGGTACAACCCCTTTATATAATAGTATAGATTTATTAACAAAAATTTGCCTTAGCCACAAAAATAATTGTCATAATGTTGATACTGACAACAATTATGTTCAAATTATTACCATTAGTAATTTGTGGTATCCCTATTATAACAGTTTGGTAACAAGAAAAATATAGTCACAAAATCGTAGGGATGTATGCAACTGTGTCTGTGTGTCTGTATGTGGATGTGTATATTGTCACCAAGTTGTCACTATAGCAACGTGACACTAATTGTGAATAGTAACAATTAAAACACTATTTCTTATCACATATTATGACAAAATAAAAAGTTTTTGTTACTAAATAAATTTAATTAATAACAAGATGAAATGTATTGTTATTTATTGCAGATTATTACTGACGACTTTTAAATTACCACTTTATTTTTTGTCAATAATATTACTTTTTTCTTGTAGAGGGCTAACCTCCTATTTTTCAAAATCAAATTAATTGTTAACTATATATCAATTGTTCAATAATTCACAAAATCATCTAGTAGTTAACACACACATTTTAATGAAATCTGTGAGGGATATATACTCAACTCATCAAGGAACACAAAATTGCGTTGTTATTTATCTCAAAACGTGAAAAGAAATAATTAAATGTACAAATTATTTTTATTTTTTATAGAGACGACGTATGTCTCAAATAGTTATGTCAACATTCAAATATGACTACCACAGCTTTTATAATCAACTATCATTATAAATTACCAATAACTGACACAAAATCTATTATCAAATCAACAATTATTTATATTCATGGGACTTAGACCCAACTTCCTCCTTGCCACCAAGCTAATGGATGTTTGACTTACAGATTTTTTTTCTTTTTTCAATTAGTATTCTACAAGCAATAATTACATTGAAAGCAGTACCACATGAACATCTTTTATTTTTACCACAAAAAGGTTTCAACCCAAGCTAAACATCACGGTACTATTACACATCTGCATACATCAAATTTTGGAATAATTACTTTTTTCATCTTCAACGTTTAAAGTGTTTTTGATTTTTCCCTCATCGCTTCAATTTTATCAATTTTACACTTTTCATTTATAAATTTTTCAATTTGTCCTATTTTAGAGATAACTTATCACCGATGATGGCGTGGTACATAAGTTGATCGAAATTTATAATTTTGTGTAAATGTTGCATTTATTTTTTTGTTATTTTCCACCTCAATAAATAACTTAATTAGCAACCACATAATACAATGACTTTAAAGCTATATTTGGAACAAAGATTTTGATGAGAAAAAGTGAGAGGAAAATAGAAAGGATCAAATATAAAAACATAAAATACTATCATTTGAAGCAAAGAAAAAAATTTTCATTCTATTTTCCTTACCAAAATCCTAAAACCAAACGGAGAATAAAAAAAAACAAAATGGAAAAAAAATACAAATAGATGCTTAGTTGACATACATATATATTTTATATAAATACACACACACATATATGCATACACACGTACAACTATATATATATATATATATATATATACACCACCCGCCTGCCCCTCAGGAGAGAAAGATAGAGATTGGTGAGGGGGATAGATGGAGAGAGAAAAAGAGATTGGGAGAGGGATGGAGAGAGAGAGACAGCGAGAGGAGGGGGGAGGGAGGGCGGTTGGGTGTGGGGGGCAGCAGGTGGGGCGATTGGGCGGCAGCAGCTTGTGTGTGGTTGGAGTGGGTTTGCGGGGTGGGGTGGGGGAGGGGGGGACTGCAGCAGTGGTGGGGGCAGTTGGGGGTAGGTGGCAGTGGTGGTGGTGGCGGCGGAGAGGGTAAAATTTAAAAATTGATAAACAAAGAGCAAAATTGATAAAAATTTAAATGGGGAGGACAAAATCTAACACACCCTAAATGTAGAGAATAAAAAAACAATTATCCCATCAAATTAATGTTGAACACAACAGAAATATTACACAGTTACATTGTAGCTAGCTTAAAGGGATAAAAGCCTTGCGCAAGGCCAACCAAAGTGAAGGATAAAAGCCTTGCGCAAGGCCAACCAAAGTGAGTGCTAATACGAAGAGCAGAAGATGAGTACTAGATTTGTCCATTAATTTATGCAGCCTAGGCACGCGATAAAATCTTCCCTGATCCCTCTCATGACCATTAGCTCTGATCGGCCTCCTAGCAGCATTGGTAGGAAAATTAGGACGACCAATTTTGGAACTCACCCTAGCAAAAATAGTGCTCCACCTTCTAAATCTTTGCAATGCAGATGTGGATCTGCTCCACTTCCTCCGGCCCACTAAAAAACCAGCTTGCCTAATATATATTAAAAAAAAAACAAAACAAAGGAATCTAAGTGCCGTGACATATATTGAAAATGGATGGTCGCTACACGTAATACATATATATGTGTGTTTGTGTGTGTGTGTGTGTGTGGATGTATAAATATCCATACACGTATGAGCCAACTTTCCCACGAATTATTATTGTCCATTTAAAATCCTTTATTTCAAATCGTAATTCAAGAAAGAAAAAAAAAAGGAACGATAGATGAATATTCTATATTTAAATTGTTATCACACAAAATTCTAATCTTTTATTTCAATTCATGTTTTATATTTTTTTTGACATCATACATGCAGATCACATGTACATATTATATAAATATATGTTTTTCCTGTTACTTGTGTGCATTCATAGAAAGGAATATAAAAGGAAACACATAATGAAATAGAGTTTCCAAATGTTTCTCACAATGTACGCAAAATGAAGTTTTTACCCACTAATAATCAAAGATCACGCGCCTTTACTAATTTTATGTGTTTGTTTTTGTATGAAACACTACCCTATTAGCTAAATTTCACAAGATTACACTAAAAAAGAAAGTGGAACTAGAACCCTTTGATAACAAAAGATTGTTAGGTAGTAAATGATTGAGTACCTCAACAGTAAGCCAGTCCCGTCTTCTATTAGTGGCACCACAATATTGGGTTCTTCAGAGAGACTGCAAACAAAAATATGTTTTCAATTGAAAATTATATGTGAAATATCTACCATTTCTGATTAGTCAACTTACAATTATAAAAGAAAACGATGAACTAGAATCTTTACATACAAAAAAATGGATGTTACAAAATTCAAATGGTCGAAAATTACTTACCTCACTGGTAATTTCGTACTCTCATCTATTGTCAATGGCTCCGCAAAGCTACGATCTTCAAACTCTCTGTAAGAAACAAAACCAAAAAAAAGTGATTTGATTAATAAAATATCCTACAGAAAATATTTGTCATTTGTCATTAACCTATTGGCAAGCATAAAGAAAAAGTAACAATTGAAATCTTTATATAAGAATATTGAAATTCGGTTCTAGAAGTTAAGTACAGTTGTATGTAAACAAGCAAGGAAGTAAAAATTGTGCATAAATTTGTCACTGTCCATGGTAAAAATAATTTTGGCAATTATTTATTAATTGCCATTGTTAGAAATCATGTAGTTCTCATTATACACATATGAATAAATATAATTCATTACAACTTGTAAATCTATTAGTCATTAATTTTATAACATTAATTTTCTAGTAGTGTAAACTCAATAAATTTTGTTGACGCTCAATTCGTTTTGATTTAATTGAACAAAAATTACATCAAATCCTAATTCACCATTACCTCTCCTACATCTAATTCCTTTTCCACTATCAGCCCTATCCCAAAATAGGCTTCATCAATGTGTTGCTCATTGCAATTAGCTTAAAACTCTCCAAATCCCGTCGAAAAAATCCGTCGGAGAGCCCAGGCCATTGTTGCGAGTCTTTTTTCAAAAATAATATAGATATTATGTAATTCCCAAACTTACAATAAAACAACCTTCAAGTTTCAAAACCTTACAATAAATAAAGGTATTTTGGTCCTCAAAAAATGATTGAAATTTTGACCGAGGGCATTTTTGATAATTCACTAATGATAGGGTGTTTTTCGTAAACGTTGACGTATGTCAAGGGCTTATTGTTAATTTTCTATACAAGAGGATTCATTTGTAATTTCGTCTAAACTTAGAAGAGGTGAAAATAATTATCCCTTATAACTTAATACATGCCAATGGTGACAATAATGCTACTTCAATTTTTTTTAATGTTAGACTTTTTTCATAGCACTTTCACATTATCATTTCACACTTTAGATATGGACCGTCCTTTTTTCATAGAACTTTCACATTATCATAATTCATATATAGTTTTGTGTTCCATGCCCTAATCTTTTAAAAAAAACTATTGTTATATTATCAGAAATTTACTGCAACAACTTTTAATTACTTTATAGATTATCGTAACTTTGCTATTTGGGGTAAAATATTGATTACCTAACAATTGATATATTTGGTGTTTATTGAACCAAATCTCTTTGGATAATGCCTAACTGCTTTGAAAAACTTTATCATATTTAGAAAAAGAATATATGCAAAATAAACTTTCCATATATCGACCTAGTAAAGTTCACCCGCCTCTACTGCATAAATGTGTTTGTTTTGTTACAAAAACTTCCTTCTACTATCTACAAATATATTAAAATAATTGGCACTTGAAACAGTTTGATGATTGAAAATTTATAGGGTCAATGATAAAATACCTCAGCGGCACGCTAGTCTCATCTGTTATCAATGGTGCCACAGTGTTAGGACCTTGAGATTCTCTGTAACAAGGAGAAAAAAAAATGCCTTACATACAATTAGAAAATTACTGCATTCAAGATATCTACTAGGTTTGATTAACCAACCTTCTTTTATAAAGGAAAAGCACAAATTGACCTCTTTATATGAGAATATCATTTAATATATGTCAGTTTGCTGGCAAGTATATATAGTAGGGTGTCAAAAAAACCTAACAAGAGGATGCTAGTTGTGCAAACTCATTCCAATTTTGAGATTCTCACTATAACATTACGGTTAAAGCGATTTAATTTTGTCACTATAATATATTTTTTACTTCAATAGTACCTGGTAAAAGTTGTGTAAAAATTATAACTATACACAACTACAATTGTTCCATCAGCCTTTTGTAGTTATCATTGGTATTAAGGTAACTTAAATACTATATCGAATTTGTCATCAAATTATCACTATATGTATCCAACGTCTATTAGAATAACAATTTATAAATCAACATTATTGTTATTGATTCTACGAAAGTTAATATTGAGGCATGCATCAGTATAGCATTTTTGTTATCACTAACATACACTTTGTCACTCTTTTTCTACTATTATAGTGCATGTGTGTGACTGTGTTCTCATATAAGCTCATTTGTTTAAAGCAAATACTATGGTAATACATTGCTTCATAAGTCATAGTGATGTTCTTTGTTGCATATTGTATTGTTTGGGATAAATTATTTTGTGATTGTTGCTTGATCTTTTAATAAAATATGCATATTTGTCACAAATTTAATGTTGTCACCTTGCAGTGACAGGACACAACCATACAGTTAGGTCACCAAGAACAAGTCTTCGACAGGATTTAGAGGATTAAGTAGGCTTTTTCTGCACTGAAACAATTGCTAAGCGATCAAAGATATTATTGAAAAGTTTAGATAAAAAAAGAAAGTATCTGGTTGAGTCCTCTATGTTCAAACAAAATTGTTTGTTGTTTATATTGGATCAAAAGTTTTATCTGTCTCTTTTCATGGCATTTATTGTTTGCTGTTTATGCTAAAATACTACACTGAAAAAGTTGAAACTCAAAAACGGATGTTACGAAATTGAAATGGTCCATGAATAATTACCTTGTTGGCAAGATTATGTTCTCCCCTCCTACCAACAGCGCCACAAAGCTAGGAGCTTCAGGTTCTCTGTAAGGGAAATCTCAATTTGTATTTGTCATGTATGATTAACCAATTAACAATCAAAAGAAAAAGAAAAAATAAAATCTCCGATATTTAATTCAATCACCAAATGAATTTATAGTAGCACGTCACAAAAGGACACTGAAGATGTCATAATTGTATATATATTCACTTTTTTCAAGATTAAAACAATTGTAAGAATTATTTATATGCTGTCATTTTTCATTGAAACACAACTTAACTAATGTATCTTCTGTCACGTAATTGTATTATATGTGTGTCACTTACTATCACTAATAACAACTTGTGAATTGTTACTACTAATTATTTATATTGTAAAATAAAAAAATATTACTATGTCAATACATCACTAATGACAATTGATAGAGTAGTTAGTTGATATGGTATTAATCCCCTTGTATAATAATGTACAAATGCCGTGAAATTTTTTATCATATTTTGATTGTCACTAGAATGAATTTTTATCATACTTCACAAGTTGAATTAAGCCACATCGACCACTAGAATGAACTTAAAATGTACACAAAATAAACCTTTCTTAAGAATTTAGGTACCGATGTTTCCTTTTCTTTCCCTTTTCCTTTTTCTTTTCAATTTGTTTTCTTAACTTTTTTTTTCACCAAGTTATCATGCACAAGTGTAAGCACACACAGATGACAGTCATATTTTCAGTCCCGTATTTTCACGGTGCTAATACTTTTTAGCATTGGGGTTTTAGTTTCGAGCATTAAATGAAAATGATAAATTTTTCCTTCAATATGTTTTTGTGATAAACAAAGCCGGGTTTGCAGTGCATGAACTGAAAATGGTAAATTGGTCCTTCGATATGTTTTTATGATAAACAAAGACGGGTTTTAAGTGATGAACTGAAAATGGTAAATTAGTCCTTCGATATGGTTATATGACAAGAAAACTAATCAGAATGGTGATCAATATTTTAGGAGATTTTGAATATTAATTAAAGACAAAATACATTCCGCCCTTTGCATAGTATATTGTGTGTGTGTGTGTGTGTGTGTGTGTGAAATTACAGCAGTATACTTGTTCTGAAGGCATGAGCAGAATCAAAATAAAAAAGTAAAAAATTGTTCTGAACTATCTCAGAAAATTGAACGTTTAATTACCTCAAATTTCTGGTCCATCGAGAGTCTGCTCGTGCAAATTCAACATAGGTTCTTTTATTCCAGATGATATTTCTCCCGCAGACCTTACCAATGACCCTATAACATCAATGGATAGCCAAATAAATGAGAACCCAATATTTCAACTTTGAAAAATTTTAAAATAAAAGAAATAAATAAAGAAGAGAAAAGATTAATTAACAACCCTTGGCGGAGCAAGTAATCGATACGCTTCTCCCAAATCCCAATTGCACAAAGCACGTATAATCCCTGTTCATCGGGCATATATTTAAATACAATTTGACTTTTCTTCAATAAGTCAAAATACGCATGTATGTACATGCCAGTGAACTCGTTGTTAATTAGAACTCGGATCCGCCAGTTTGCCGTCCTACGCTCGCGGCAGAGCTGGCGGATCTTAGCGAGATTCACACTCCGAGTTTTGCCCGAAGGCAAAGCTCGTAGTGGGCAAAGCCCTCGGTCTACATCGAACTCAATCCGATGTTCGGTTTGGTTATCCATCCGAGTTATAACAAAAAATATCGCCATATATATATATAATTCCGAACAGAGACGGGTGAATAAATGATTTTCGGACAGAAGGGAACTCCATGACAACAATGAACAAATTAGTTCTTCATGGTACCGACGAATCTGGTGAATAGTTTGCAAGAATTGATGAGGGTTATTTACACAAATTTTGTACACCTTTTAAGATAAGTTTTACACGTTGGATCCCCAATCAGATAAACATGGCTTTAGGATAGAGACATTACACTTCCGTATTTTCAACTTGTTTGTATTGAAAGTTGTACTCCCAAGCCATGCAGGTTGTCAATTCGGGTGGGTAAGATGGATTCGGGTCGGTTGATGTAAAGGTATAATATAAAAATCTTAATCCGAATCCGACCCAACTCGAAGCTCGACCCGAAAAGGTCAACCCGGACCTGACCTGACTGGGTTCGGGTTGACCCAAGAAAAAAAATTTCCTCTTTTTTTTTTTGTACATTTGACCTTTAACTTCAGGCCATGCTGAGAGGTAGAGGCAACGTCGGCGAGCCGGCGAGGCAGGCAACGGCGGTTCACGACGGGGAAGTTTATGGATCTGCAAGATCTGAGGAGATCTGATTCCGTGGCGTGAGAAAAAGGCTATGGGAGAGATACACGGTGGAGATGGAGACCCTTGGAAGAAAACCCACATCTTGTTCGGCACCTTCAACTCGACGGTGGTAGGTGGCGATGGTGGGTGGCGGATGATGGCCTGCATTAATCAACGGTGACGAAGGCCACGGTGGCGGGGGTTGTGGTTGCTCCGCCGACGGCGACGGTAGCTCCAAAGATGGCGGGGGAGAAGAACAAGGAGAGTTTTCCATGGAACCCGGTGGAGAGTCCGACGGGTAATGGTGGAGGTGGATGGAGAGGGATACTAGGTTGGGGAGGAAGCTCTGAGGTTGAGGAGACCGGTGGAGTCATGGAGGAGACGAACTTGACGGCTTGAGGAATTGAAGATTTAGGGTTGGGGTTAGGCAAAACATTAAGAATAATTTATTTATAGTATTCATATTAGTTGGGTGGGTCGGGTTTAATTGGATTGGGTCGAGTTTTGGATGACCTGATTTTGCCTTTCGGGTCAACCTGAAACCCAACCCAACTTGAATTTAATTTACAGGTTGAATTTCGGGTCCAACCCGACTTAATCCAAACCCGAAAATTCCAAATCCAAACATGATTTTTTTCGGATGGGTCATTATCGGGTCGGCGGATTGGGCCGAGAATTGACACTCCTAAAGCCATGTTCGATATTTGTTACTGGATAGTTTGACCTAAATGGCCCATTAACAAATTAAGGTAGATTATGGTATATCATTCTAGCACTTGATAGGAAAGATTAGATGGTATATTGTAACATTGTTGGGAGACTGAGAGTTTGTTTTACATGAAGGGCAAACGTGAGCTATTTTTCAAGCTTTAGCTGCAGAAAAATAGAGTTGGAGAGTTGGGTATATCCTAGTCTTGGGAGGAAGGAGGGTCTATGTCTTAGGTTTTGAACTGGGGCCCATGTTGCTGCCGGCTCAACACGACAAGTTGGATCAGGCTTGGGCTTGGGTATCTGGTCAATTGAATATATATAGATATGTATATTAGGGCAAAGTTCGAATAGAACCTATTTGGATTGAAGGTCCGATTAAAAAAAAATGTATTATAATTTCAAGAAATTGTATTTTAGGAGAAGGTGATTTTCACAAAGCACAACTTTTATCTCGGCATACCTATTATCATAGTCAAATCACGCCCTCCCACAAGCACTATGTCCAACATATATAACATAATCCCTTCTCCTTATTGGTGAAGAAATAGGCCAGCAAATTACGCCCTCCCACAAGCACTATGTCCAAGAAATATAACATAATCCCTTCTCCTTATTGGTGAAGAAATAGGCCAGCAAATCACGCCCTCCCACAAGCCCTATGTTCAACAAATATAACATAATCACAAGCACTATGTCGTGCAAATAGGCCAACACCCGCGCTTTCTCCCTCAAAATTTCATGATTTCAGCATATCACTCCTGATAAAATAATTCAAAAGCACTCTATCTTCTTAACATATATTAAACTATAGCATTTTGCTCTCCAAAGATAATTTCAAGCTAATTTTTAGCAAAAAAGTTCTTGGTCATCGTCTTTTCCCCTCCCTTATTTGCTAAACAAAAAGGCTTCAATATATTGTTCTGTTAATATTAACGATGAATGCAGCGTTTATGTGGTTGACAATTGCCAAAATCTAGAGTAGGGGTGGGCGTCGGGTGGGGTAATTGAGGGTTTAGATTTTGCGGGTCGAGTATCCGATATGTCAGGTAGTTTAAATTGGTATTCGAATCCAACTCGAATTATATAACTGCTCTATTAATCGGGTACCCGATCAGATTTGGGTTTTGTCCGATCGGATTCGGGTTTTGATAAAAATGATTTTTTTTTTATTGTATTAATGTGTCAATGAAAATTTAGTTATTTAAAAAAAAAATCTTCACCACAAATTCATAAATGCAATTCACACTCTGATATTAAAAAATAATATTAAAATACTTACTATTATTAATTGTAAAATATTATTATAATTTCATTAAACTCTTTGACACTAATATCATCAAGATATTAGTTATAAAGGCAAAACACCCAATTCGAATGTCCATCCCTATACATATAAGTCTTTGATTTTAAAAAGTAAACTTACCTCTTGGCAGAAGTAAGAGTCTAAAAAGTAAGAACTTATCTTTTGGCAAGAGTAGGATTTTAAAAAGTAAAAACTCATCTTTTGAAAAATAGGACTGTATGAATAGGATTCTATACAAATCTAAATTTTATATATATATATATATATATATATATATATATATATATATTATTTTCCTTTTTTTTTTTTTGAAAATTTTAATTGGGAACCCAATCAAGTTATTCAAATGAAAAAATAAAACCCAAAGTCCAACCCATATTTAAATTAGTTGGATTTGGGATAACCGAAACTCGATTTTTAATCCAAATTATCTACTCTAAAATACTCAAACCCAATGGGCTCGGATCAGAACTAAACCCGATTTACCCAATTCAAATGTCCACCCCAAATCTAGAGTTTAAGGAACACTAGATACTTGAAATACGATTGAGAGGAAAGCGATGAAATGAATTTAGGTTGAGTGGATAAATAGCTTTTAAATTACTTATGACTAGAGTAATGTGGCAAAATAGTGGAATTTGATGGAGTGAAATCCATCTGCTTCTCAATTTCCTGTTTCTTATTTCTTTTTTCTCAAATTTGATTCCTATCAACCCTTTCATTAATGTTTTGATGGTCAGTAGGACGATATTTCTACTCAAAGCACTTAAGAGCAACATGCATAACTCGTGCATTTTTGTGTGGAAATACGAGCCCGTTGGAGAGGCTTCTTTCAGGAAAATTCTTACCCAAACCCGGCTTGGCCGCACCCAGCTAATCATATAACAAGTGTTAATATACTTGTCTTGTGATTGGTCACTCTCTCTAAATTGTACACCAATCACACGGCAAGTGTAAAACACTCATCACCTGATTAATCAGGGTGTGACCGAACCCGGTGCGGGTAAGAATTTCCCCTTCTTTCAAAAGAATAGCATTTATTATTTTTTTTTTAAAAAAAAGACTTCACTAAAAAAAAAGTTAGTGTTTAATTGGGCTTTTTAAAACAAATAGAAGGAAGGGGGAAAAAAGCGTAAAAGTGGTTTTTTCTCAAAACATTTTAGAGTATCTTCCTAAGAACAATACATTTTAAAATATTTTTAAACTAATGGACATGTACCCACGTGTGATTTACTGTTTCACATAGAAAATAAAAATAAAAATAAAAATTAATGCATTAAAACGCAAAATTGGTGAGCTTAATTCAAAAAAGAAAAAACAAAAAAAATTACATTACTATAAAAAAAAAAATGACTTTACAAGCACTTTTGTTTTATTAGAGTCTTCCAAGCAAGACCCTATTAATGCAAAGGTAAAGCAATAATAGATACAAGACAAGGACAAATTTGAGAATGCCCTAGCTAATCAATAGAATAAAAAATAAATAAGAGATAAGTTATGAAACGAAAAATAAAATTTCTCATATGAGGGAATGGAATTGCACCTTGTGACTCCACAATATAGTGGCAGATTGTGGGATTTGGAATGTCCCCTCCACCCAGTATTTCTGAAGCTCGGTTTCAAAACGTCGAAAATGTAGCTACAACTTCAGAATATATAGAACTTATCTTACGCCAATAGATTAATTAAAACATAAATGTCCTGCTTAGGCCAGCAACCCACAGAAAATTTGCGGAAAGAAACATATCAACGTGAATAACGATACCAATGTATATATCTCAGGTATATATTAAACCCCACTCGTATACTACAAAATAGATTAAATTTCCCACTAAGTTCCCATCAAATTATTTAATGTGGGCGTAATCAAATGTCTATTTTATTTTACTCTAATAAAGATTCGCCCCAAATTTAGAAGATTATAACAAATCAAAAATAATTGAAGAATGATTGTGTGTGTGTGTGTGTGTGTGTGTGTGTGTGTGAGAGAGAGAGAGAGAGAGAGAGAGAGAGAGAGAGAGAGCAATGAATGCATATATTCAAGACCTATTGTCTCGAGGGGTGATTTGAGATATTTGTTCAGTGCTACGAACAATTGATTGCCTGTGTTTTCCACACTTGTTTATGCACTACAGAAATGAGCCAGGAAGTCAGGAACAGCCCCGCTAGCTAGCGTGTGCAAGCACGATTCTTGTGTTTTGATTGCATATATTATATAATGATCAACACTTTCCGTGTATATGTATATAAATCGATGTCCAAATCATTACGTAACAGGAAAACTATTGCAATAATAAAAATTGCCGCCTGAATAATTAGGGACGCTATTATATTGTTTTAGGAAAAAATATTGAATATAAATCATTTATAATATTCAGATCTCATAGTCAAGAAATTATACAAATAATTATATCTCTACATCAAATGTTAACAAATGAAAATATTTATATAATTATCAAAAAAAACTAATACACACACACACATATCAAAGGCAAATTATATCTATACCCCTCGATGTATAACGTAATTACAAATTAATTCATATTATTTTAAAAATTAAAAATATCCCATTGAGGTACATAATTCCTAATAGTATTTCTGATATTCTTGGTGGGGTTTTGACAAGTGATACACATGGTTTTGACTAGTTAAAGATTTAGAAATTATACATGAAATCATTTTAAAAAAGTAGTGGTGATATCGGATTATAAATTGTAATTATCAAGGGTGGTTTTGCTAGTATAAAGAGAAATTACTTTGAGAAATTCGATGGAATAAAAAAATTGATTGAGTTTGTTTTAGGTTCGATGAGACACATCTCTTGATAGTACTACAAAAAAATAAGTAAATTTGTGACAATATAATAAGTGATAATTAAATAATTATTATTAATTATATATATTTGGTAACAACAAATTGATGTTGCCTCAAAGTATAGTATGCACAATATTAATGGTGACAACTAACTATTAAAAGGTGGCAACATAGTACAAAAATGATAATTAGTGATACACCTATTGTGACAACCTAGTGGTAATAGAATCTTGTCACAAAGTTTTAATAACAATTTTTGTTGTCACCAAGTCGTCACTATAAGTGTGTCACTAACTATCAATGGTGACAACTAAAATATGACTTTTTGTCACTATTGAGTGATATTGTGACAACATAAAAATTGTTGTCACAAAAAAAACTTAATTAGTGACAAAATGGAATATTGTCACTTAATACAATCATTAGTGATAACTTTTATATTGCCACTTTTAAATCTTGTCAATAATATTACTTTTTCTTGTATTGTAGTCGAGTTGACTATTATGGTAGTAACAAAGTTATTTTTTGTAGATCTCTATTAATTTTTGCAAGAAAATTCTAAACTTCGAAGGGGTATTTGTAATTGTTAAAACAAAATTGACTAATTTACAATAATATTGCGCCTCAAAGAGTGTAAACGTAATTTGTCCTGTATAAAAATATATCAATATAGATATAATTTACATCAATAATACCAGTAATTTACTTAGTACCAAGTTTCTTAGCCTTTGGAGATCGACCAGTCTTACCACTTAAATTTGTCAAATTAGATTAAATTTATCAACCACAAGCCATGTCCACTTGGAATATATATATATATATATATATATTACACATACATCCAAGTTGACTGTTCAAACTTCACAAGTTGCACTAGAATATACTTAAGTGTTCCATACAAAGGTTTGCTGAATCATTCCGAGGGTGAATAGACGTGCAAGATACATTTTGAACTAGTATTATTTTAGACAAGGAAATTTTCCGAACAATGTGTTTGTAAGAGGAAAGAAAATAAAGAGAAAAAACAAAGATGGGTTTTTACTTTTCATATATTTGTTTAAATGAAAGGAAAATGAACGAAATAAAAATAAAAATATAATTTTTTTTTCCTTTCAATTTTGAGTGGAAAAAATTTGGTTGGCCACACGCCAATTTTTTTCTTCCTTCCACTTTTTTATCCACATCAAAACAAAGAAAAATATTTTCTCTCCTCCCATTTTCTTCCTTCCACTCTTCTTTCTTCAATTTTCTCTCCAACTAGACTAAAAAAGGCACTTAAAAAGGCAAAATTGCATTTTTGTCCCTTATACTAGACCACTTTCATATTTAGTTTTGACTAAATATGTACAATATATTTCAAACAAATGTCATTATTGGGATAAATTTCACCGTAGCACTTCTACGGTGTTCGACTATCTTACCTTCAAGTTGGCCGAACTATCTCTACACAACGATTGTTCTTCAAATCCCAATACACAGAAACGGGGCAGCACATTCCAGAAAGTAATTGCTATCAAGAAGTTCTTGATTGATGAACAATTGAGATGTCTCCACGACCTGTCAAAGAACCCTGCCCAGATGAAGATGTTTTGTGAGATGAATGATGAGGCTTAGATATCTGCTCATGCTCTTGGATGGTTCTCTCACTATGTGAATGGTTTAGCTTTTGATGGTGCACTACCAAAACAAAAAAAAAAAAAAAAAAAAAAGAACTAGCCATAAATTTAGCCCAAATCGTTAGCTACGGATTAGCTACGGAAAACGGATTTTCCATAGTTTAAAATTTAAAAGAAAAATACAAAAGTAGCCATGGAAATTCCGTGGCTAAGCTATGGCTGTTAGCCATGGATTTTCAATAGCTAATTGTTCATATGAAATAATATTAGCTAGGGGTTAATTGTGGCTAATTCGTACCTGATATTTTAATTTAGGCAGTCGGCATGTACTTTTATTGCCACCTTAAAAAGTAAAAACCTACATATCAAAACCAAACATACATATCCAAACATCCAAAAACAACCCATCATCATCTCAAAAAACATCCAAAATGCACACAAACAAGTGATTAGCACTCGAATCCTCAACATACATTCAAACTATTCTAAACAAATTACAACACAATCAAGTTTTTATAACAGGCTAAACTACCAACACAAATTACAAACAAATCATTTAACATCAAATAATCCATAATAAAGTTAGTTAAAGTTATAGTCATTACAAGAAAATACGCGTTTTTTGGCGGAAAATTTCCACAAAAAAATCTGCCGAAATTTTGGCCAAAATTTCGGTGGAAATCATTCTATTGAAATTTTGACAAAAATTGGACAAAACTAAAGGCGGAAAATTTGGTGCCATAATTTCATCCATTTTTTCAGCAGAGTTCGAAACTGATGGTTCATTGAGCAGCTAGTAAAATTAATACTACTGTTTAATTGAAAATAATATTTTCAAATTGATTATGTGATTATTTTTCATGTTTATTTCAATATTTCATTATTTTAGATGTTTTAATTGATAAAGTGTAGTTTATTTCGACAGAAATATGTGTATTTTAGGTCGGATGAAGAGGGTTATATGAAGACGGCATTAATAAGCTTGCGGCGATGAAAATGTTTGATATGTATAGATCAGTCAGACGTGGGGATGGTCGTCCGCAGTGGATGTTGGAGTCAATATACTACGATCTCTGTTAGTATTAGGCTACCCCAGCATTTAGAAGAAAGAGTGATCAAAACAAACTGAACAGGAATGCTAAGAGAGGTTCTTTGTATGTCGGTGGGTCCAAATCGATTTACCAACATCGAGCGGACTTGGTAAGTACATTTTTGTATATGCCTTTGACGTATTTAATTAACTTAACTCTTGTATTATGATGTATTTGAACATTTTATTCTTAATCTCGCAAGAGGCGCAGTTAAAGAGGCCTGCTCTCAACAATGAGCTCCATAAGGAAAAAAGATAAAGGGCTAGACAAAAACGCTGGCACATAGGTTGACCCGAAGGCACAACAAGTTAACGTAAGTCAGTTTTGTTTATTACATTCAAAATCTATCCGTAAAATGCTAACATACTCAAACTAGGCCTGTAAATGGGTAGGGTATTACCCTGCCCTGGCCCTAAAAAATTAATTAGGGCCCAGGCCCTACCCTATTTTTTGAAATCAAGTCCACACCTTAACCCAGGCCCAATAAAAAAAATTAAATGGGTTAGGGTAGGGTAGAGACCCTAAAATACCCATTTACCCTAACATTTATGAGCCGTTAGATGTAATTGAATCTAACGGTGGAGAATACATCTTTTTATACCACTCTTTCACACAAAAAAACACAAAAAAATGGAAAACGGTAAAAGAAAAGAATCAGACCATTTCGACACCCTCTCTGTCTTCTCTTCTCTTCCGCCGCTTCTCCGAACGCTCCGCCGCCGCTGACCGCTTCTTCGCCTACAGCCCCGTCGCCGACCGCCACTCCCTTTTCTAGGTATGTTCTTTCTCCATTTTTTCCCCCCTTTTTCATGGGTTTTGTCGAATAGGGTGAGTGATGTAATTGGATGTCTTCTTGCTGGTATATTAGAATTTGCTGGTCTTTCTCCATATCAGCAGGGATTTTTGATTTGTAATTTTATGGGGTTTCGTTTTGTTGGTTCTAGTTTAACTGTAATTTTACAGGGATGCAGTATTTATCACAATATCTTTAAATTGGAAGAACAAATGGCAAAAGGAAAAGTGTGATGCACAAAAAGTTGCAACACACGAGATTTTCACTGCTCTCTTTTTATTTTTCAAAGCCTAGCCACCACTTCATCTCTCTCCTCCAAATCTCGTGTTTCATTCTCTCATTTTGATGATATAGGAATTGATGTCAGGTCTGATTGCTTTCTTTTCTTGCATAAAAGTTGGGGAAATTCATATTTTGTAATACCTTATTTGTTCTTTCATGCACTTATGAAATCAATAGTGGGGATGCCTGATATTTTGATTGTTTAGGCTGATTTTGTATTGGTGTTTATCAAATTATGCGATTCTAAATTATTTGATGTTGCTTAATGGTTCATGATCAAGAATGTTGAATTAATTCTGCTTAGGACCATACATTGTAACGAGTTTGCGGCTTTTATGCTTTATTGAATATGGTTGGTTTTTGCCATCTTAATTTTCGTTTTTGTTGATTTCTCATTGGTAAATTGAGTTCCGATGAGCCCTTTTGGTATTAATTGTTATATATCTCACTGTAGTTCGGACATTGAAGTTGGAGAAAGTTTTTTAATTCGCTTTTTTTTTGTTCTTTTTTGTTTCAGACTCTTTAATGTCGGGACACACTGAATCTAGCCGAGACGCATCTGTTGATATTAGTGGCAATGAAGAGGTGGGCAGTGCGCCCATAGGTGGAAAACGAAAACATTCAGTTGTGCGGCAACACTTTACTAAGGTGACAGTAAATGAAGTTGTTTATGCCAACTGTAATCATTGTAATAAGTTATTGTATGGCAACTCTGGCCATGGAACTACCCATTTGAAAAAGCATCTAGAAAGGGCATGCCCGCACTTTAAACTAGATTCTAGGGGTGACTCTGGACCTTTAGGTGCAAGCCCTAGGAGTGATTTCAAGTTTGATCCGATTAAAAGTCGAAAGGACTTGGCTATTGCTGTCATAAAACATAAATATCCCTTCAACATAGGTGAACGTAAATATCTTGAAGCTTTTTTGAATGGTCTGAATCCGGATTTCAAGCTACCATCTAGAAATACCATTAGAAGTGACGTGATTGAAATATATGAAGAGAAAAAGGTTGATGTTTACAAACTCATGGATGGAGTTAAAAGTAAAGTTTCTTTGACCACTGATATTTGGAGAGCAGAGCAGAGCATGAGTCTTATTTATGTTTAACGGCACACTTTATTGATGATAAGTGGGAATTGCAAAAGATGATTCTTTCATTTAAAAAAATTCCATATCCACACGATGGCGAGTCTTTATTTAACTTTATAAGGGAGTTGATATTGGAGTGGAATTTAGAAAGAAAGTTATTTGCAATTGTAGTTGATAATGCCACAGCTAATGATGCTATGCTCAGAAAAATAAAAGAATGGCTTATTTGCGAGTCATTAGTTGGTTTTGATGGGGATTTGTTGCATGTGAGATGTAGTGCTCACATTTTAAACTTGATTGTGCAAGATGGCTTAGGTAAAATTGCAGGATTGATTGAAAAAATTCGTGAAACTGTGAGATATCTGAATAAGTCTGGTCCTGCAAGTCAAAAGTTTGAGACAGCATTAAATCAATGTAATTTGCAAGATAGAAGGCAAGTGGCAATGGATGTACCTAATAGGTGGAACTCCACCTATGAATTGCTAGAAACAGCTTTACCGTTGAGAGAAGCTTTTTGTTGCTTGGAAAGGATTGACAAAAGCTATAAACTCAATCCATCTGAAGCAGAATGGGAAGTGGCTAATGTTGTCTATCCTTGTTTAAAGATTTTTTATAGGGCTACTCGTCACTTTAGCGGTCAATACTACCCGACTTCTAATATGTTCTTCCAAAATATCTGTGAAATTCAACTGAAGAAGAATGAGTGGATGAACTGTGACCAAGAGTATATTAGAAGCATGTCGAGTCCCATGAAGGAGAAGTTTGATAAATATTGGGACGAATGTTGTTTGGTTTTAGGCGTTGCCGTTGTGTTCGACCCTAGGTTCAAAATGGATTTAGTTGAGTACTTTTACACTAAGATTTATGGTGTGAATGCTCATTCATATATTCAAAGGGTTCGTGATACTTTACTCAAGTTGTACATTGGATATGGAGGTAGCTTTGTTCCTTCAGAAACTCAATCTGGTGCGACAAGTAGCTCTGCTGTTGACTCTTTACTTGACTTTGATAGATGGTGTTATGAATCACGTACTTTAGTTAATCAGAAATGAGAGTTGGATAGCTATTTGGATGAGGCTAAATTTCCTAGATCAGATCATTTCATATATTGGATTGGTGGAGAACAAACAGCCCGAGGTTACCTACTTTGTCGAAGATAGCACGTGATATTTTAGCTGTTCCCGCCACTACTGTTGCATCAGAGGTAACTTTTAGTGTAGGAGGTCGCATCATTGATGAACCGCGTTCTTGTTTACTTGCAGATGCAGTAGAGGCATTGGTAGTTGCTGATGATTGGATTGAATAGTAGTAGTTAATGACTACATTCGACCCATTGCGAAGAAAGGTAAGTAAAGTTATTATTGGCACTTATAATCCCCTTCAGTATACACAAGAGAAGTAGGATATATATGTACTGTTATTCTTTTTTTTTTTTAATGTTCACCCAATGTTCATTTCTTTTTTTTTTTTTTAATGGCTGCTGATCAGTTGGAAGTTGTGGAGCCGTGGAGGATTTGCAATTGTTTTGTTGGCAGATGGAGTGGCTTTCTCTTTTTGAGTTTGTGCTATTTGTGGGGAAGATTTACTTGGATATTTGCACTTGGGGATTTTGATTGGGGATTTGCGAGGCTGCTATTTGTGGGGGTTTTTATTGCAGTGTTGGGATTTGAAAATTGTCAAAGTTTGCAGGAAATGAACTTGGCTCGGTGCTTATAATATTTTGTGTTGGAATTATTCAAGTTGATGAATTCTTGATTTATTAGATATATTTAGTAGTTTAGTGAAAATTGGGCTCTTGACAATTAATGTAATTTAATTTTTTAATATTTTAATTGGCTATTTTTATTTGTTTCATTTATTTTTATTGCAGTGTTGGGATTTGAAAATTGCCATAGTTTGTAGGAAATGGACTTGGCTTGATGCTTTTAATATTTTGCGTTGGAATTATTCAAGTTGATGAATTCTTTATTTATTAGATATATTTAGTAGTTTTAGTGAAAATTGGGCTCTTGAAATCCCATCTCCCATAACAAGGAAAAAACCAAAAAAAAAAAAAAAAAAAAGGGTCGGACCCGACCCAGACCCGAAAACCCGAGTCCAGTGGACTAAACCCGAAAATCGGGTCCAACGGGTATTTATCCGGGTCGGGTAGGACCCTATATCCGGGTAATGTATGTGTATGGGTATGGGTAGGGTAACACCCTACCCATTGACAGGCCTAACTCAAACTAACAAGTGTAGGACGCTTATGAGAATTTGGTGGAGAGTTGCCCTAAGATCCAAGATGCCGACTTATTGGACCCCTCAACACAAGAAAGCTTGAACGAGTTGTTCAATTAGATAGCCGGTCAACCTAATAAAAAGGGCCATAGAAACATATATGGAATAGTCATGTACATATCAGGAGGCAAGGAATAAGGGGTATCAATTATCAATTATTGACCAACAAGAATATAGTTTTGAAGTTCGGTTAAATGGATTAAATCTATTTGGCACATAATCCAAGTCTAATATTTTTTGACTCGGTGGCGAAGTTTGGATATTTCTCATTGAAATGCTTACATGCTAAACCATCCGAATGATAAGAAAAAACATCAGGCTTTGCTCTGTGCTAGTGATGTCACCTCATTTGCTCAACTAAATTTGCAGAGGCATACAACCTTTTCAACTTTTGAATAAGGACATGCAGTGTATTCTTTTGTAAGAGATATGTTTAAAGCTCCTTGTATGAATTGGTATGAATATTGGATGCTAACAGAATCTACAACCAGTTGTGCATATTCTACAAAATATAGCATGCACCCCCAATCCAACAATCAATTTTTATGGATGTTAATCCCAATTTTTTCACTATTTTTTTGGTTTCATAATACTTATTTGGGACTTGATTATCTATCGGATTTGACATTGTTATGAGTTCAGCCATTCTAAAATATCCATGTGACATAATAATCTGATTTCAATGTCATCATTTGAATAGTCAGTAACAACTTTGTCTGAGACTCACATCCTGGCCATAGGGGATGATGTGTTGCCTCCAATAAGTCATAAAATTATTGAGCTTTCTTATTAGAAGATTATTCAATATTATAACTCATTTTAACATTTGGTTCAAAATTGTGTGGCGCTATATTTTGATGACCCACATGCTAACGCATAGCATCATACGCCATATTATCATAATTTCTTAGTTCTTCCAAAAAATTGACATGATTGTAAATACTTAGACCACCAACATTAACATTTCATTTTTTTTTGGATCTAACTCTCCTTGTGAAGTCCAGTACCAATAATCCGGTTAGAATCCAAACCTCGAAAGATTGTATTCTACATTAATGGAGTTCTTGTTTTTCTATTTTCACATTTAGAACACTAATACCTAAAAAAGATATTATCACGTTCGCGTTCTGGTTGTGTGGTTGCAAATTTAATAATTGTGCTAAATCCAACAAATTTTTTTTCGTAAAATCTTTCCAGTCAGGCAATAACCTATTGTACATCTAACTTCGACTAATACGAATGTCCATATTCTGTAATCAACACTAAAAACAATTAAATTTTTTCATCTCATTAAATGTCAACAAACATTGGCCTAACCATGGCTAATCTGTGACTAAATTTAGCCACAGATTTTTTCCAAATCTATGGCTAAATTTGTTTTTTTCTAATAGTGCATATCTAGAAAGTTGGGTAATCATGTTGAGTATGACATGTGTGTTTGTAAAATGGTATAGGTTGGAAAATAGTATAGGTTTCTCATTGTGAAACGAATTTTCTTATATTTAACATATATCTATATTATATGTTAAATGTACATTATCTAAATAAATTTCATCAATTTTATCTATTTTATAATTTATTAGTTTTACTAATTTTTGATTTATTAACCCATTGTTATTTTTTATTTCAAATATTTAGATAAAATATCTATTTCAACAATTTCAAATAATAATTTTATTTTCCTATTGAGTAAAATGAATAATAATCCTAAATCAACTTAAATACATAAATCAAATATTTGAGTTTAGTTTATTGAATTAGTTATTTAAATTAATTTTTGACAAGCTATATCAAATAAGTGTTGACTAGTTAAATCAAACTCGATTTATTCTTTTGCTTCATATGCCCAATCAAGTATAGTTCTAACTTTATATTATGGGATAACTTTCATAATTTAAAGAAATCATTTATTTTGTTTGACAAGTAGTATCAAGACCATCGGAGGGGTTGTAGCCACATTTAATCTTATATTCCAAATACATGTTTCGTTTTCTTCTTTCAAAACCAAATAATTTTACGTCTATATATATACAAGTTATAATAAATGTTAAACTAAATTGATAACGAATACATATACATACATATATACACACTTAATTAATTATATATATATATATATATATAGTTTAATTCAATCTATTGTGATGTTATAATAAAATGATAAAGTCTAAACAAATAATTGTGGAACTTACGTTGTGATTTAATTCAATAGAATATTATATTATCGTCAAATAGCTAAAACGATCATTGGTCATTCAAATTGATTTTCAACACACAATCGTATCATTCAATTATATAACAATTTAAAAGATTTATTTGAGTAATAATAGTAAATTAAATGAGGGCTAGTAATAATTGAAATCAATTTTTTTTAAATTAAAAATATTTACCTTTGACTTTATCCCTCAACATTCGGCTTTTCTGTTTATGAAATAAAAGATAAAATTCACAAAAATAGTTTTATAGCATAAAATTCACAGAAAATAGCCATAGATTAGCCACAGTCAGGCCGTGGCTATTCCTTGGCTAATTCTTTTCATATTGTTTTTCATATTGTGGCTAATCCATGGCTATTTTGTTGCTAAATTCAATTTTTCTAGTAGTGATATATCAACATCAACTAATTACCCAACAACACTAATAATTCACTAATGTCCACGAATACATATATACCACAAACTCATCAGTAATGCATAATCACTCTTAAATTTACTACAAATTTGAAACAAACTGGCAGCACCAACAATAAATCACAAAGATTCACTGATACATATATATTAAGAACTCATCAATAATACACATTAATATTCACTCACAAAGATTCCACTAATATTCATTATTACATGTATATCACTAACACATCAGTAGTACACACTAATATTCACTACAAATTTAAAACATGCCTTAATTTTTGTGGTCTTGAAGAAATTGAAGAATATATGAAACCTAAGGACTTTTATGGATTTTTAATTAAGGGCATTTTAGTATTTTTAAGATATAAGGAGGTATTTAACCTTTTTTTATTTATGGGGTGTTTTACATCAATTTTCAACTATACATGAGGGTCAAATCCAATTAACTCTACATATTCAATGGAATATTCTCAAAGATTCCATTGGAAGAGTCACCAAAGAGCAAATCATAAACGTTGGGTACCACGATCGGATATTTGCAAAGACTGAGTACTAATGTGCAAAACACCCCAAAGATTGAGGTGTTTAACATATATATTTAACCCAAATCAAATTCATTTTTTTTATACAAAGTTTCTATCAATAGTGAACAAAGATCAAGAGAGTGTGATGTTGGTATTAAGTCAAACTAAAACCAAGTAGAAATAAAATACATGTTTACAAAATTGAAAAAATTTTGGGCGTACAGTGTCATTCCATCATACACCCAACTTACTTTTCTCTAAGAAAATTACAACACGCAGTTCCATCATAATCATCAGAAATTAATTCACAATTAAAGATTAATGATAGCAAAGATTAGAGAAATATAGATGATTGCACTTGACTTGTGATCGGCGACCACAGGTGGAGGACTTCGTCGTTCTTCAAATGCGAAACCAGAAATTGCACTTACTAAGGCTATAAGAGTACATGAGATGTGTCCAATATAATTTTGGATAGGGCAAATTAGATTAATAATTGAGAATGACTCATACCCATCCTGGGGGGTTATTCAAACATTCTCTAGTTATTGGCTAAAATAGTATTACAGTTCAAATGAAACATTTATAGTGACCACAACTTGCACAGTTTTTTTTTTTTTTTTTTTTTTTGTATCAAATGAAACATTATAAAATATTATTGTAGCTAATAGTATCAGGCCACTAAGGAGCCATTGGTAACAGTGGATTTCAAATGAGTCCTAAGAAAAATACACTACCAAAAAAAAAGGACTTGACACCCACCCCTTAGGACCCCACATGTTAAGTATAAAATAAATATTTTTTCTTGCGCTTGATGTGATTTGAACCTTGGATGTAAAAATTAAAATTGAAGTGTCCACTACACCAATTTAGTTTTTTACACATAGAATTGTTTTTCTTATCCTTAACATATATTTATGCGACATTCTAATTTGAATTATCTTAATAAATTTCAATAATTTTATCAATTTTTGTAATTTATTAGTTTTACTAATTTTATAATTTATTAACCAATTAATTTTTTTTAAATTAAAAAATATTTTTCTTTGACTTTATCAAAATTAATAAATTAAAAAATGTGGAAGTTAAATATGTATTAGTTGATCAATTGAAATAATTGAGAAATTCAATTTGAATAGTTTATACATGATTATTTATGTATTAAATGAGAAATTCAATTTAAATAACTTTTTACATAACTAATCACTATTCGATAAAAAAAAACCAAATATTTGATTTATACATTTAATGATAAATCACTAATTTGATTAGTTATTCAGAGAATGAATAACTAATTCAATAAAATAAATCCAAACATTTAACTTATGCGTTTAAATTGATTGAACTTTATTGTTCATTTTATTCAATAGGATAATAATATTAGTCATTTGAAATTTGTTCAAATAAAAAAAATCAAAAATTAAAAAAAATTGTAGGACTTAACTACGAATTTTCTGTAGCTATCTAATATATATATATATATTCATCCACCAATTTAGCTACGAATTTTTCACAAAATTGGCTCCAAGTTCCACGCCAATTTAGCCACCAAATTTAGCTGAATTTATCCAAGAAAAACCGTGGCTATTTGTTTTTTTGCTTTTTTTTTTTATTTGTAGCTAATTCCGTGGCTATTAGCCACGGAATAGCTACGACTTTTTTGGTGGGTAAAAGGCACTGTTCTTGTAATGATACAACATGTGCAATAGGAAAAATAGTATTTTCGTCCATCAAGTATAGCTCATTTGGATTTTTGTCCTTTAAAACTTGGAATTTAAATTTTGGTCTTTTAACCTAAAAAAATTTATAATTTTAGTCCAATTTTGCCAAAATTCGACAAAATGTGGACGAAAAATTTGAGAAATTTCTTGTTTTTGTTTTTTTTATTTTTTATTTGAGTATCTAGTTGGACTTTGTATGGAAAGAAGCATAGTCTTCTTGTCACATATGATTACATATAAGCAATAAAAATAACATTTCTCTCTCTTTTGTTTCTTTCTTTCATTTTTTTTTTTTTTCCTTTCTTTTCGTCAACTGCCTCTGAAACCCTTCCTACACCAACCCCATTGTGGCAACAAACAAGGGTAAAAAATTGACCCGCATGCCTACCAGACCAGCGGTGCAACCCGGCTCAGCTCAGCGTGCCCATTTCAATTAATCAAATTTCACCGTTACCAATGGGACTCGAACTCGAGACCTCTTGGTATATTGCCAAGCGCATTACCGCTAGGCTATGATGAACTTCTTGTTTAAGAAGGCATGCCAAGAATATTTATATATATTTATATATTGAGTTTTGTTATCAAATTTTACTAATTTATATCTATATGTGAATATATTTTATTAATTCATACTTATTATGATTTAATTAGGAAATATTAAATCGTGCAAATTATAATTCTTTCTAATTTTACTTTTATCCACAGACAATTTTGGGATACAAAATCAAAATTAAAAAAAATTATAACTTTGACCTTATAAAAATTTAAAAATTTTTATTGATTATTTTGACTCAATTTAAGAAATTAAAGTGATCTTATTCATTGTATGTCAAACTATCAATTTATTTACTTAAATTTAGTATAATTGACAAAATAAAATCAATCAAATTTAAAAATATAGTGTAATCGTTAGATCAATACTTTCAAAATACAATTGACCGATTAGCTATTAAGAGAATATAAAATAAAATATTCGATTAGTATGTTTAAATAAATTGATTAAATTATCAAATTATATAGTATTACAATTATACATAATTGGCTAATTGAATTGATTGAAAGAATTAAATGTTTAAATAAATTAATTAAATTTGAAGTCATTCGTATATATCACCGAAAAAGGAAAAATGTATTCTCGCTAAGCAAACTGTAATTTTCAACGTATAAGATGGGAAAAAAATATAATAACCGTGATGAAAATAATATGATTTTGAAATGACTCGAACCTTTTAGTGCTCCGTAATGTTGGATCGAGCGATTTAAGCGAGTCATTTAAAATTAAAAAAAATTAAATTTATTTATTGGCTACGGATAAATCCGTGGCCAAGTTCAAATTTTTTAAAAAAAAAATTAATTTATTTATTGGCCACGGATAAATCCGTTGCCAAGTCTAAATTTAAAAAAAAAAATAAATTTATTTATTGGCAAATTTAAAAAAAATAATAATTTATTTATTGGCCACTGATAAATTCGTGGCCAAGTCCAAATTTAAAAAAAAAATTATTTATTGGCCACGGATAAATCCGTGGCTAAGTCCATTTTTTTTAAAAAAAATTTAAATTTATTTATTGGTCACGGATAAATCCGTGGCCAATGGTCAAAACTTCATGTTGACTTTTGCCGAATCATGCGTTTTCGTTAATTAGGTTAGACGGAACCGTACGATTGGAACAATACAACTTCAATACTAATCAATCTGCTTGAAAGTCTATTTTTTTGATAATTTTTATACAAGCTAACTGACGTTAGTATACATTGACACCGGATTACGAAGTCATTCGTATATGTCACCGAAAGAGGAAAAATGTATTCTCCCTAAGCAAATTGTAATTTTCAACGCATAAGATGGGAAAATATAATAACTGCAATGAAAATAATATGATTTTGAAACGACTCGAACCTTTTGGTGCCTAGTAATGTCAGATCGGGCGATTTAAGCGAGTCAATTAAAATAAAAAAAATTAAAATTATTTATTGGCCACGGAGAAATCCGTGGCCAAGTCCAAATTTAAAAAAAAAATTTAAATTTATTTATTGGCCACGGATAAATCCATGGCCAAGTCTAAATTTTTTTTAAAAAAAAATTAAATTTATTTATTTATTTATTTATTTATTGGCCACGGATAGATCCGTGACCAGGTCCAAATTTTTTTAAAAAAAATTAAATTTATTTATTGGCCATGGATAAATCCGTGGCCAAGTCTAAATTTAAAAAAAAAATTAAATTTATTTATTGGCCACGGAGAAATCCGTGGTCAAGTCCAAATTAAAAAAAGAAATTAAATTTATTTATTGGCCAAGGAGAAATCCGTGGCCAAGTCCAAATTTAAAAAAAAAATTAATTTATTTATCGGCCACGGATTTATCCGTGGCCAAGTCCAAATTTTAAAAAAAAAATTTAATTTATTTATTGCCCACGAATAAATCCGTGGTCAAGTCCAAATTTTTAAAAAAAAAATTAAATTTATTTATTGGCCACAGATAAATCCGTGGCCAATTCCAAATTTAAAAAAAAATTTAAATTTATTTATTGGCCATGGATCAGTCCAAATTTTTTTTAAAAAATTTAAATTTATTTATTGGCCACGGATTGAAATTTATTTATTGGCCATGGATCAGTCCAAATTTTTTTTAAAAAATTTAAATTTATTTATTGGCCACGGATAAATCCGTGGCCAAGTCCAAATTTTAAAAATAAATTTAAATTTATTTATTGGCCACGGATAAATCCGTGGTCAAGTCCAAATTTAAAAAATAAATAAATAAATTTATTTATTTATGTTTTTCTTTTAAATAAATTGAAATGGTCACGGAATTATGGATATTTGGCCACGGATAAATCCGTGGCCATATATTTTCGTTTTGTTTTTAAATCCGTGGCCATTTCCGTCGCTATTGGCAACCGATTTCATCCGTGGCTAAAAATTTGTGGCCAAAATCGCGTTTTCTAGTAGTGTGTGGTGGTCTAATGTGATGACGGCAGTGCATGGTAGAGGCACATTTATGCAGCAATTGAGATCGGATTTGGCAAATTGTAGACAAGATGGCCAATCTATTGTCTCCTATTTCGAAAAACTCAAAATATTGTGGGATGAAATAAAAAACTATGATCAAATACCAGTTTGTGTTTGTACAGGCTTTAAATGCAATCTTACCATGGAATTGGAAAGAAAGCGAGAAGAAGAGAGGGTTCATCAGTTCTTGATAAGCTTAGATGAAGAAAGATATGGAACAGTCCGCTCTAATATTTTGAACACTGAACCTTGCCCAATCTGAATTATGCCTATGCTATGGTTGTACAGCAAGAGCGGGTGCGAACATTGACACGAACAAAGGAAGAAAGAGGTAATCCTATGGGTATAGCAATCCGGGTTGATGGTAGAAATTCAGGGGGGGTGTTAAAGATAAAAATATTACAACAAAGAGGGACATGATGCTGGAAGTTTTTTTCAGTTGATTGGCGATCCAGAATGGTGGGCTAATGGTGGACATGGAATTGTGACAGATTCAGATCGAAAAGGCCTTAATGGATTGAGCAATGAGCAGGGGTCAACTTTACTAAACATGTTAAATACTCATCACGATAATGCCAATTGAGATTGACAGGTGCGCAGAGGACATTTCCTTGGATTATTAACACAAGAGCTTCTCATCATATGACAGGAACATTTTCTTTTTTGAAAGAAATGCATGATATTATGCCACGTTCAGTCGAGTTACCTAATGGAGAAAATACCATGGCAATAAAAGAAGGAACTATGTTTCTTGGAGGAAACTTGAAATTGCAACAGGGTTTTTATGTGCCCAATTTGAATTGCAAGTTCATTTCTGTATCACAATTACTTAATGATTCAAATTTGGTTATCCAACTCACTAAGAAAATTTGTGCTATACAGGACCTAAGTTCGAGGAATCTGATTGGAGCGGGGGAGCAACATGAGGGGATGTACTTTCTCAGGGGAGTGGTGTCAGTGAAGGTTTGCAAGGTGGCTGATAAGGGATCTTTTGAGCTTTGGCATAAAAGAATGGGCCATCTTTCGCCTAAGGTCGTGGAAATGATTTCAGAAATTGGTAGTGTAGGTAGAAAAATTAATAAAACTTATGAGGTTTGTTTTAGAGCAAAGCAAACAAGAGAGACTTTCCTTTCTAGTGATAATAAAGCTGAAAGTTGTTTTGATTTGATACATTGTGATTTATGGGACCTTATAGAATGCTAGCTTTGTGTGGAGTAATTTATTTTTTGGCAATCGTTGTCCGTTGATGACTACTCTCGTGCTGTGTGGATATATCTGTTGAATGGAAAACATGGAATGGCTTGTGTTCTTAGAAAATTTATTGTGATGATTGAATGCCAATTTGAAAAGAATGTGAAAATTGTTAGAAGTGATAATGGAAGTAAATTCATGTGTATGAAAAAATATTTTGATGAACGAGGGATTTTACATCAGACTTCTTATGTAGGAACACCTCAACAAAATGGTCAAGTGGAGAGAAAACATCGCCATATTCTTAATATTGCAAGAGCCTTGTGTTTCCAAGCAAATTCACCTATAGAATTTTGGGGAGAATGTGTGCTTATAGCTGGATATTTGATTAACAGGACTCCATCCATATTGTTGAATGGTAAAACACCATATGAGATGATCTTTGGGAAAGTACCATCTTACAAACACATTCGAGTTTTTGGTTGTTTGTGCTATGCACACAATCTAAATAGGGATAAGGAGAAGTTTGCTAGTAGGAGCCGTAGGTGTGTCTCTTGGGTATCCTTTTGGAAATAAGGGATGGAGATTGTACAATTTGGAGACTAATGAATTCTTTGTATCAAGGGATATGGTGTTTGCTGAAGCAAAATTTCTGTATGAAAAAATGACGAGTGATGAGAACAATAAAAATGGAAATGTGGAGTTGGGTAATGAAATTGTGAGTGATGTGGCAGAGGAACCTGATGTAAGTGTAAGGAGAACTAATGAGGTGAGTGAGGAAATAGAGGAATTGAGCAACGAAGATGGTCAAGAAGTAAAACAAAATGAAGTAGTGGCAAAGGAACTAGGTAGGGGACAGTGAGTCAAGCAACCTTCTGTTCGTATGAGGGACTATGTAACAATCAATATCAGAGTAAGCCCCTCAGAATGCTCACCTTCCCAATCTAATTACTCAGGTATGTCTTAATCTTTAGCACATTATGTGAGCTATAATAAATTCTCTGCACAACATTGGTGTTTCTTGGCAGCAATTACAATAGGGCATGAAGCAAATTCTTTTACACAAGCAATAAAAGACAAACGATGAAGAGAAGCCATGAGAAAAGAAATATAGGCTTTGGAGACAATGGTACGTGGACAATTGAAAGTCTACCATTTGGGAAGAAAGCAATTTGGAGCAAATGGGTATACAAAATTAAATACAACTTTGATGGAAGTGTTGAGTGGTACAAGGCGCAATTGGTGATATTGGGAAATAATCAAATTGAGGGTATAGATTATCAAGAAACTTTTGCTCCCACGGCAAAAAAGGGTACTGCGTACTTTTCTTATGGTAGCTACTGCGAAGAAGTAGGAACTCCATCAAATGGATTTGCAAAATGACTTCTTGCACAATGATTTGGAGGAAGATGTGTACATGAAGATGCCACCCGGATTTGCTTCTCAATCACTAGGAAAGGTTTGTAGACTTCGAAAATCGTTCTACGGTTTACGATAAGCACCTAGATGTTAGTTTGCAAAATTGACTACATATCTAAAAGCTTATGGATTTCAACAGTCATATTCAAATTACTCTTTATTCGCTTTTAGAGTCAGGCCTATGCAATTAAATGTACAATTAAATGTACTTATTTATGTTGATGATTTAATTATCTCTAGCAATGATGTTTTTGTCACGCAACAATTCAAGAACTATTTAAGTCGTTGCTTTCATATGAAGGATTTAGGGAAGCTGAAATTTTTCTTGGGAATTGAAGTGGCCAGAAACTCAGATGGTTTTTTCTTGTGTCAACGTAAATATGCATTAGATATGATTGTTGAGGTTAGATTTCTATGTTCTGAGCCAGCCGCAACACCTCTTGAACAAAATCACAAGATGGTTCTTACTAAAAGAGACAATATGGATGATCCTGCTCGATGTAGACGATTGGTGGGGCGGCTTATTTATCTTACAATCACTTGGCCTAAGTTAACTTATTGTGTGCATACCCCTGCTCAATTTATGCAGCTGTTGAAGAAAGCACATTGGGAGGCAGCTCTCCGTGTTGTGCGTTACTTGAAAGGTATTCCAGGACAGGGTATTTTGTTACATGCCAATTGTGATCTTAAGTTGACTACTTACTGTGATTTTGACTGGGCTAGTTGTCCTTTGGCACGACGATCTTTAACTGGATATTTTGTTCTCTTAGGAAACTCACTTATCTCTTGGAAGACTAAAAAGCAACAAACTGTATCCCACATATTCCGAAGCTGAATACTGGTCTATGACCACCATAGCTTGTAAGCTTAAGTAGCCGAAATGGCTATTGGACTGCCTTGGTGTAACGCATTTTGAACCTATGAGTTTGTTTTGTGATAGTCAGGCAGCTTTGCATGTAGCTGCTAATCCTGTATATAATGAACGTACTAAAAACATTGAAGTGGATTGTCATTTCATTCAGAATGAGATATTGAACGGCAACATTCGTCTAGCATATGTACGCACTTCCATGCAACTTGCTGATATTTTTACCAAAGCACTAGGAAAGGATCAATTCAGTTTTCTTCTTCGCAAGTTGGGCATTCGAGATCTTCACGTTCCAACTTGAGGAGGGATAATGGAGACTACCTTATTTGTTGGATTTTGATTGTGTGCTACCTTCCACCTATTTAAGAAGTCTTTTACATATCTTTTCTTAACTTTTGTTGTTTGATTCTTGTATAATTTAGGTAGTTTAGCCTTTTTAGGAGTTTCCGACCATTAGGAATTCATCTTGTATAAATTTCTTTCTTTTGGGGTGAAGGAGGGACATAATTCTCTTTCCAAATTTCCTTAGTTTTTACAAATATAGATTTTATGTTAATTTACAAATATGTGTATAGCCATGAATATAGATTTTATGTTAATTTCCAAATTTCCAAATTTTTATTTAATAATATAGATTTTATGTTATATATAGCCATGAATAAGTATTGTAAATACTGTAAACTAAATCATAAATGTTTGTTTATCCATTTTTCTGATTTTATATATTAGAACATATGTATGGAAATATTACAAAAGAAAAAAATATTTAAATGTATAAGTTTGTTATACTTTGTTTTTTGTTTATACAAAAATAAATAGAAGTTTTATAGATCCAGATAATTTAAAAATATTTATATTACTCATTTTCTTTCAAATAGTTGCCAATCTAAAGAAATTGCCAACAAGACTTCCACACAAGCAATTTAGAAAGAGAAAATCATAAAATCTCCAAATTTTTGTGTCATATAAGCTACTTTGGCCGAGTTTCAGTGAAATCGGATTAAAATACTTATCGGATATTTTCCTCCAAACTATTATGCTACTTGTGCGTAACTCATCTTCCATTCAATTAACACTCTTTTTTGTTTTGACTTTTCTTACATTCAACTCGAGAATCTCAAATACCATCATAAATTTGGTTTGGTGAATCCTCAATCTTATTTTTACTATGTAATCAGTTCCGCTTTGATTTTTCACACTTTCTGCTCCCCATTCAAAGTTCATTTTTGACTTCGCTTCCTACCCATATAAAATTATTTCATTATCTTGATTCAAATACAAATTATTTTTTATATGTACTTCACTAATATAAATTGACTAATTAAGTCATGTTTCAACAATCAATCTCAAGCCCCTGATTAAGATCAAGAAATGCAATAATCCTAAATCTTTTGTTATTACACGATTTTATAGTATGTAAATTTATATGTTCTTGTGGATTCATGTTTAAGCGTCGGAATTACGCTGGTATTATTATAATGGGATGTAGGTTTAGTATTTACTGTCTTTTCTTTTTTTCCTTTTCGGTTGTACTTTTCTTAATATTTCAATAAATTCATTTGTTGTACTGTGATGGTTTAGGCTTGTTATATTCTGAGACCACTATTTTGAATTTGTTATATTTGTTAGTCCGTTTGACTAAACTTAGGGTGAAAATAACAAACGAAAAAATAAGGGTAATTTATACCTACATTCCTTGGATTTATGCAAAATTACAAAAAAAAAAAAAACAACTCCTATTCTTCGAAAAATTACAATTAACCCTTGAATTTATGATTTTTTTTGTTAAAGCTCACGAAATGTCGAAGAACACAATATTATCCTTATTTCTTTTTCATTTTTTTTTTCTGAAAGCTAGAAAAAAGTCAAAAATACCCTTTGCATTCACCCCTCCCGATTTTAGGTGAAATTACCAAAAAGACAATGTATGTGAGTGGGGTCATGATAATTTTCGAAATAAGTTGTAATTTCACATAAACTCAGGAACGGTAGGCATAATTCCTCCAAAAAATAACTATAATTTCCACAATCAATTCATGCTTGAATGCATCATGAGACGAGTTTATGGACACAAAAAATACAAAACCATTCTTAAATATTGTTTTATTTAACTCCCTCCTTTATGTGAATTAACAGTAAAATGCACATGAACACAAATTTGATGCAACACAAACACTACTAATAACATTCTTTGGAGCAATAGCTTCACATGCCCGAGCGCAATTCGAGGCTGGTGGGTTGCATGGGGTTAACTTAATATCTTTATCGCACAAGGTAGCATAAACCAGACAATCTGCAAAAAATAGTATAGTTTTAATTAAAACTATAGAACTATATCATGACTACGCACACAAAAAAAGAAAGAAAAAAAAATAACAAAACAAACAAAAACAAGAAAATATGATCAATTACAAAATTATGACAAAACATCAAAAAAAAATTCTTTTCATTTCTTACAAGATTCAATATTATATATATATATATATATATATATATAACACTACCAAATTGTTTGCTACTTTCATTTTGTTTATACAGAATAATAAGATATAAAATAAGCTCATATATGAGTGAGACAAATATCCAGACATTTATTGTCCGATATTTCATACTTGTAAAGACAAAATATTCTAAATTCTAACATAATATTTGATTTCATAATTAACGTAACAAACAAGACTAGAATCTGAAGAAAGAGCAAAAATATATATATTTTGATTTCATAATTAACTTTATAATTACAAGGATCTCAGGGATTTTTCTCTTGTTCCGATGGAAATCATAGAACTAGGAAGTTACAAGTCACATGCTGGGTATATTGAAATTTCCTGACTAAATTGAAATAAACGTCAAAATACGATGGATCAAAATTATAAAATAAATAGATAAATAATTGAATTAATTGAAAATAGATCAACTTACACGATGAATTTTTTAAATCAAAATAATAAAAAAAATATCATCCATGCCCGGAATCGAATTTATTTGTTTATGTCGATACTATTCGGGTGTGGATGAATTTTCCAAATAAAAATAAAAAAATTCATACATGCCCGGAATCAAATTTATTTGTTTATTTTAACATTGTTCGGGTATGGATGAATTTTCTAAATAAAAATAACACCTTAGCATTCTATTTCTACATTATGAGTTAATTTTCTTATCATCTTTAAATTCATACAACATAAACAAATAAAAAAAAAGGTTGATTTGATACCTGACATAAGAGCTACGAGAATAATGACAGACAAAAATGATTTCAAAAGCTTAGCCATCGGGATATTATTTTCTGACTTGTTGAAACAAAAATGATATGATTTTAAAATTGTGTACAAAGCAACACTTGAGATCTCAAATTTATAGAGGTCTCAGATTTTATTTTGGTAATTTTATGCTTTGTGATATGATCTGATTACAACTTTGGACACATTTATTATTTTGAAATGAATCTGATAGATATATTTACCTACTTAATTTGTCATTTGCTTGCAAAATTTTAGGGACATGATTATACAAAATCTTACCATTTTTTTTTTTATAAAAAATGACATCTTTTGAATCCATATTACCAATTGACTATTACATAAATATTACTCAAATTTTAAATGATTGTAGATTTTGCAAGAAATGATCTAAATAATAATGTTTTTAATAAAAGTTCATCCAACAAAAAATATATATTTACTATATTAATTGATATTCAATATGTAAATATTTATCTTAATGAATACAAATTGTAGATAACACAAAGTTGAAAAATATCTTTAATTATTAAAAATTTAATGCTGACAATATTATGACTTATAAAAACAAATTTACTAATTTAAATGAATTTGATTAAATAAATCATATCAAAAGGTGATTGATAGTTTTAAAGTGAGACCTTAGGTAGGTATGTTCATGATTGAAATGGTACTATAAATTTTGAGAGTAAATATGTGAAATAATTAAAAAATGAGAGGACAATAAAGTGTTTTTTCATTCAGTGCAACATAGTAAATCCACTCAACCAAAGAATAAAAACTAGCAAAAGTGTAGGATATCTTGAATGAATAAATAAGTTAATAAATAATATATTACTAATGATTTGATATAATTTTTTTATTAATAATCTATATTTAATGGCTCATATTCAATCATATGAAAAGTAACAAACATGTGACTCTTGCCCATTAATGAAAAATCGTAATAACTCTAACAATAAAACTCTTTTGACTTACTGGGCTAGGAGTCATATTGTTAAACACTAGGGCTGGAAGAAGCGTAATAACTCATAATAAATCTCTTTCCCATATGCCCAATTTTACTTGACCGTATGTTATAGTAACCCTTTTTCATTTTTGGGATATTATAGATTGGTGATGACTGATTTATAATATATGCTTCGATGAAGAGTAGGACAATTAATTCATTAGTGTAATAATTGGTGGGGCCGCGGTGACTATATTAGGCTTAGTCCGACGAGCTTTGTGAAAAAGAACATTTCGTGACAATTAAGTTCCTTTAGCTGGAGAAGTCACATCGGATCTCTCAACCTAACTAGCCTTTTTTTCACCAAATATATATACACACACACTACCCTAGTATCATATTAATGATTAGATGTTATAACATTTTGTTTTTATTTTAGACATTTGTCATCTTATGAAAATAAAACAATATCGAATGCATTTTTTTTTTCCAAATTAACTCTCATAATAAACACAGTTGATATTGCCTTATAATTAATTATTCTATCACCCACATTAATAGGGATGAATTTGTCAAATAGAGTATATTATTAAATTTTCCTAAATCTGTATAAAGTAACTTTAGACTAATAATGTGAAACAAAATAGTAATTAGTAACAAAGGGCAAAATAATAATAATAAAAAGGGAATTATTTATATCATACTTACATAGATACATGTTTCTCACAAATTGTTTCAAAACCCAACAATCTGATTATTTTGTGTATACGTCGCCAGTAAGCATGTCTGTAAAGTAGGGATGTAAACGAGCCGAGACGAGCCGAGCCTTGGCCTTTTTTTCAGGCTCGAGCTCGAGCTCGAACCAAATAGATCGAGCTCGAGCTCGAGCCCGACGAGCCAGGAAAAAACAGCCTCGAGCTCGAGCTCGGCTCGGCTCGGCTCGTTTGGCTCGAATTTGTGAGTAAAATATAGGCTCGAGCTCGAGCTTAAATATTTTCAAATATTTTATTATGTTTGAGCTGTAGGCTCGAGGTCGAGCTCGGGCTCGAGCTCGAAAATCAATATATTATTTATAATTATATATATAATTATATAAATATAAAAATAAATATTAAAAAAATCAAGGCTCGCGAGCCTACGAACAAGAGTAATTTAGCTCGAGCTCGGCTCGAAATTTATACGGGCTCGGCTCGAGCTCGGCTCGGCTCGAATTATTCGAATTCGAGCTCGAACCTTTGTCGAGCCGGCTCGTGAGGCTCGCGAGCCGGCTCGATTCGTTTACATCCCTACTGTAAAGATTATCTCAATGTAAATCCTTGGCCAGTTCAATTATTGTATCTAAATAATTTGATTGAAACAACTAGTCATCAAGTAAGCACAAATTCCCAATTGTTAGTTGGTCTACGAATGAAACGCTAGATCCTTTAAAGAATATTTTAAATGTAAATTTTGGTGTTGTAAATAGAGTAATTGCATTGAGAGGATCGCCCCTAAAAGAGCTTCTACAGTATCCGATCCAAATTAATCGGCTAGTGGGTCGAAATTGGATTGCCAAGACCAAAAATAAAAAATAAAAAATAGTAATCACAAATTATAGTCTTAATCCCAAAAATGAGTAAGCACATTGAATAGCATAATTGTGAAAGATTTAAAGAAAACAATTATTGTACGCATTTCGTAATATTTTGTGCATTATTATATACACAACTCTAGACATTAATATCATGAAAATTAAACCTATTAATTAATTAAAAATCATCCAAATGCCTGCTGTGGCTATATTTTACATTTCATCTCTATCTCTCTCTCTCTCTCTTCCCCTGATAGGTGGCTATATTTCAGATTCCACTCGAGATTGATTGCTAATAGTTCATTTTGCTATAGTTTATACACATTGTGCGAGTAACCTAAATGTAATCCACGTTACGCAGCATGCATAAGACATTAACTTCATATATAAAATAATCATCTATCTATACTAAAGAAGGTTTTGGACCAAATTAACTCAATTTTTATTCAACCTTTAAGTCCTAAATTTTTATTTGTTAGATTAAACTGAACGATCATATTAATTGTATATTAACACGTTAGTTGGGCACAATTTAAATTCTCATAGATCTTTTGGGTAAAAACATGACATTATCTTGTAGCTTAGATTTACTATGATTTGGTTATTTTTATTAGTTGTGTGACCAGTGATCCTGCATTGCAACTTATAAAAATTGGCACACCTGAAAATCTTAATTTTGAAAGTTATCATGTCCTCTGTTTTCATGGAGTCACCGTCATGTGCAGAGTAGCAGCAGGGCTATGTTTATTGATATGTTTTTTGTGATCAGAACTTGCCATCAAGAGAAGAAGTCTTTTTCCATAGAAAGGAAAAAGCTGAAGAGAAAAAGCACTTGTGGAGTGTTTGGAATTACTGTTTTAGCTGTGGGTGTTTGCAAAAACTATAAAAAAGTACTTTTCAATTTTTAGCTGAAATAAAGCACTTGTGGAGTGTTTGGAATTACTGTTTGTGTTTCTGTTGAACTTAAAAAAAATCTAAAAGGTATCAGAAGCTAGAAGCAGCCCGGGGTTTGGGGGGGGGGGGGGGGGGGGGGGGTGGGGTTCTGCTTTCTACTTCTGGGTTGATAGTAAATATGTACAAGTTTTTTTGGACATTTTTATTCCTTAGGAATTTTTTAATTTTCGAAAGGACCCTCTATCCAAATTAGATTTTGTGTGTACTTGTTTGGGCACATAGGTAACTTCCTATTATTTGAAAACTACTACAACTTTTCTTTTCAAACACTCAACTACCAATTTTTAATTATTTTTCACTTTCATTTTCAAGCAATCCTCACTTTTACTATTCATTTTTTCGTCAATTTTTTCGACAATTTTAAATTCTACAAAAGCAAAAGCAATTTCAAACATCCTCTAAATTTGTTGTTGAGTTACATCTCCGTTAAAGTGCCACGTGTCAGCAATCCCGAGGTCGAAAACAGAAGACGTAACAGAGAGGGATAACAGGGGTAACTTCCTATTATTTGAAAACTACTACAACTTTTCTTTTCAAACACTCAACTACCAATTTTTAATTATTTTTCACTTTCATTTTCAAGCAATCCTCACTTTTACTATTCATTTTTTCGTCAATTTTTTCGACAATTTTAAATTCTACAAAAGCAAAAGCAATTTCAAACATCCTCTAAATTTGTTGTTGAGTTACATCTCCGTTAAAGTGCCACGTGTCAGCAATCCCGAGGTCGAAAACAGAAGACGTAACAGAGAGGGATAACAGGGATTCGGAGCCGTGTTTTCAGAGCCTCCAAACGTTATTGTTGGTGGCTTTAGATACGACACCATCAATGTATCTTATTTCTAGGGGACCATTAATTTATGAAGTGCGTTATTCTCCACTTTGTCCTCTCTCTCTCTCTCTCTCTCTCTCCAATTTTTTTCTTTCCGATTGCATTTACTTTTTTTCGTGTTTTTGTCCTTCGAATTTCTCTTGGTCTTTTCTATTCTTTTTTTATCCTTTTTTTCCTCTATTTTTCCACCATTTTCTCAAAAATTGCCTCTCTTCTATGCTTTTCCTCCGCCATGCCAGTCCACCACTTTCACCAACCTTCCAAAACCCGGTGTTCAAAAATTGAAACCAATGTTCTGAAAACCGGACCGGACACCGAATCGACGACCTTACTGGTTACTGGTTCAATCGGTTGGACCGGTTCGACCATCGGTTGGACCGGTGTGACGTCATAAATATGTAATAATTATTAAAATAATTTTTTATATAAAAAAAATCATAAATACATAAAAAAAAATAGAGAAAGAAAACCTAATAATAATAATAATAATAACAACCAAATAAGGAATTTACTTTATTATTTAATAAAAATTCAACTCATCATTCATCTTAAAAATCCAAGTTATCATTCATCCCAAAGTTAAAAAGCTAACAAATATGAAATAACAATTAACATGATAATTCAAAAATAAAACTAGACTTACATGAATAAAAATACAATTAGAAATAATAAAAATTTATATCAAAAAATAAAATTAGACTTACATGAATGCACTACAATTTTTGCCATAATGAAACTCATTTTACATAATAATAAAAATTATAAGTCAAACTTTTACATCATAAATAAACAAAAACAAAATGCCATCAAAATCAAAGTAAATAATAGAAATAATTGATTCATTGACTACAATCAATTAACCCACAAATCCCAAATCAATTAACCAACAAATCCCAAATCCCAATAGAAGACAAAGATTGTATTGGGGAAAAAAGGGAAAACAGAAAAACAAAAACAAAACCTTACCATACCAACAGTCCAGCACCAGCAGCAGGCGGACAGCACGGGGCATGGCAACAGGCGGGTGGCACGGCAGCATATTGGACTTGAACGGCGGCAGGAGAGGCGAGGCACGGCGGGGTCGGAGCGGTAGCTAGAGTTTCGTTCTTAGAAGAAGAAAAAACAAAGGTATAGCAGATTTTAGTTTCACACTTTAATCTCAAAAATAGGGAAATTTTTTTTCTTTTGAATGGCCTGCCGAACCGGTCCACGAACCGGTACCGGTTCGACCGGTTTTTCACCAGTTTTGACCGGTTCCAGGCGGGCCGAGTCACCTCCGGTTTTGGAGGGTAGTTCGGACCGGACCAGCCACCGGTCGAACCGACCGGTCCCGTCCGGTTTTGAAAACATTGATTGAAACATAAAGCTGTTGGAGAATAGATATATAATGATTTTTCCTTCTTAAAAATCTAAGTTTTTCAAAGAGGCAATTATTCAATATGATATCTGAACCAGACCAAATAAGAGATTATATATTCGAATCTCACTACCGTCCATTTATCAAAAAAATATTTCATATGCAAGGCTTGATACAAAAGCAATTCGCTTGCACATGCGGGGGCATGTTGGAGAATTTAAACAAAGATATAATGATTTTTCCTCTTTAACAGCTTAATCTTTTAGATGAGGTGACTATTCCAATAAAAGCGTGTTATTTATAAAGGTTTATTAATAGAAGTTTATGAATTTTTGAGTTTATGTACTTGTTTCTGTACCAACTTTAATAACAACAACAATAACTTCGGAGAAGTACCGATGCAAACACTTTTTTATTGCGTTCACACACACAGTATGTTCACATGAATGCCAACTCCTAGTATTACTGCATATGTAATTAATTAGTTGATGAACTATATGACAAATACAAATGACCGGGGTATGTATAATGATTAATGCAGGATCAGTCATCGTCAATGTATATAATAGTGTAAACCATTCCTGTATAGATTCCTATACTTCATTAATTCAGTAAACTTGTAAAATGGTAGCTGGGAAGTGTACTCATGCATTTATATATATACAGAAACGCCTGCGTCCATTAAGCAACATGAAGCAATTTTATGTGTTTTCGGAAAAATATCATAGTTGGTAAGTTTTAAATTATAAATAGTTTTTATTTATTCGAAGAATAACGACATAAGAAGTTTATATAAAAAAAATTGAAACTAATAAATATCCACACGTTAAATTAGATTCAAGTCTAAGATTATATGCTTGTAGAGACAATAATTTCTAAATTTCACTAGTATTTTGATTTCATAGTTAACTTTATACTATTTAAATAGTAACATCTGAATTCAGAAAAAAAGAAATTGTACCTCGTGCGAAAAATGCAAACAAAATGACTAAAAATATTGAATTCAAAAGTTTCGGCATTGAGTATCCCAACTTTGCATCCTCATGAAATGACACTAATATAAAAACTTGCAATGGATCAACACTAAACATCACATTTATATAGGAGCCCATGCACCGACAACATTAAAGTACCTAATCAATTAATTATCAAAAGAAAGCAAAAAAGCAAAAAAAAAGCAAAAAGTTCAAACAAAATGGAATTTACACATAATAAATTAAATGAAAAGGCTCAACTTTAGATATTGGTAATTTTCTATCACTACAAGAAAAACTAGTTTTAACGATCAAATTCCAAGCGACAATAATAAAAATGGGATAGATTTAGCAACCAAAATTTGTTTGCTTGCTAGAGTTATATGAGGTAAGTTCTTGTGACCAATCAATATTTGGTTGCTATAAATGATCGTCATTATCGAATAATTCATGACCCGTAATATAGTGACCAAAGTTTGAATTTTCAGCAAAAATTTTTATGGTCACTGTAAACAATTATCATTTGAGACTAAATTAACAATCAAATATTCAATCGTCACTAAAAGTATTACAAATTAATCATTAACAATCAATTAACTTGGTGGCTATATATATATATATATATATATATATAGTACTTCAATAAAAGTGGCATTTAGCCACGAAAAAAATCCATAGCTAATCTATGGCTAATAGCCATGGATTTAGCTACGGATAAAAATAAAAAAAATAAAAAAAAAGCCACCAGAAAAAATAGCCACAGATTTTTCATAACTAAATCCGTGGCTAAATTTAGCTATGAAAAAATTCATGGCTAAATTGGTGGTTGAATATTATTTATTTATTTTTTTAAATAGCTACGAAAAATCCATTGTTAAGTCCTATAATTTTTTTATTTTATTTTTTAATTTTTGATTGTTTTTTATTTCAAAATTTTCAAATTATTAATTTTATTATCCTATTGAGAAAAATAAATAATAACCCTCCATCAATTTAGACACATAAGTCAAATATTTGAATTTATTTTATTAAAATCAAATTCATGATTTTTTGTTAAATGTATAAATCAAATATTTGGATTTTTTTTTATTGAATTAGTGAGTAGTTCTCTAAAAAACTATTCAAATTGAATTTTCCAATCAAATCACCTTGAATATGTAGTTTGATTCTAAGTAATTTAAATGGATCGATTAATTTTGGTAATTTCACATCTAATGAATAATTTTACCTAAATTTCACCTATAACTTCCGATTTTTTTTAATTTCAATATATAAAGTCAAAGGTGAATGTTTTCAAAAAAAAAAAAATTGGTTAATAAATTACAAAAATTAGTAAATTTAATAAATTACAAAAATTGATAAAATTATGAAATTTATTAAGATAATTTAAATTAGAATATCGCACAAATATATGTTAAGTGTATATATATATATATATATATATAACCATTCTATACATGAAAAACTAAAGCGGTGTAGTCCATGGCTATGATTTTAGCTACGGAAAATCCGTAGCTAACCATTTATTTATACATTTTTCCTAGTTATTTTCCATAGCTAATAATTAACCATGGATTAATCCGTGGCTATTTAGCTATGGATTAACCACAAAGTGTCTGTGGTTATTTAGCTATAGAAAATCTGTAACTTAATTCCGTAGCTATTAGTTATGGATTTTTAGTGGCTAAATCTAATTTAGCCTTTGATTTTTCTGTGGCTAACTTTTAGCCGCAGAGAAAATCCATAACTAAAATTCGTGGCTAAATCTTATTTCTTTTTTTTGTAGTGTATATATATACTTTGTAGCGTCCAACTTTATATGGTGGCTATGAAAGTAATTACAAAGAACTAATTTTACATGTTTTTTAAAAGAAATACTCATAAAAAAAATCTACATTCTTGCAAAAATTAATTAAATAAAAGTCCTTTAGATTTACTTGTTGTCCTTCATTATTTTTATTCTTCTTATAATTCTTATACTTATTAGTCTCTCTTCAACTAATTTGTTTTAATTATTTGGAATGTATGAATACATATGAAGGATATTTTCAAGATCATAGTTAAAAAATATGTAAATTGTTTTGTGACTAATCAATATTTGATAGCTATAGATGATTGCTATTATCTAACAAATCATTCTTTTATAGTTACAAATTAAGGATATTTTCTAGACCATAGTTAGATGTTATGTAAATTCTTTTATGACTAATCAATATTTGGTAGCTCTATACGTAGATGGTTGCTAACTTGCTATTAAATGTTTTGGTCATTTGAAACTCACATTTGTTGTACTTATAAAGTGGCTCCTCTTTCTTTTCATGCATCAATCAATATTATTTCGACATTTATCATTCTTTTTTATGATTTTGCTGAAATTTTGACTTTTATTTTAATACTTTTCACTCGTTTTTTTTTTCTTTTTGTTATATTTATTCGACATTAGTGAGCCAAGAGTTTTTCGTTAATTTAGAGATAGAAAAAATAAAGAAAAAATTACACTAACCACCCCTAAAGTTTGGCTGATTTATGAAAAAAACCCCTACTTTTTTAAAAATTATCAAAAACCCCCTTAAGGTTTCAAAAATATTACAAACTTATTCGAATTTCCAAAATTACCCCTTTTCCCTTTTTTGGGTGATTTACATTGACCACCCTGAGATTAGGCTAATTTACGAGAAACTCCCTGTGGTTTCAAAATTACCAAAAACCCCCTGAAGTTATATTAATATTACAACTAGCACCTACTTAGGTTGACTTATCAACAATATTAATTCTTTTTTTTTTCCTCTGTAATATTGTTATCATAAAATTTTAATTTAACAGATTTGGAAAAAAAAATTATGATTATGTGAAATGAGAAATATAAACATTGATTGAAATAAAAAATTGAAATTAAATAATGCACTTGAAAATTTTATTTAGCTTGAGGACTCTAACTCATTTCTCTTAAAATTTACTCCGTATTAGCGATAATATAATATACTTGATGTGTTGGTAGATACCTTTAATGCATTAAATTCAGAATATTTATTTGAATAAATAATCACATTTTTTTTTTCAAATCTATTACATGAAAATTTTATGATAACAATATTACAGGGGAAAAAAAAGATTTAATATTGTTAATAAGTCAACCTAAATAGGTGCTAGTTGTAATATTGGTATAACTTCGAGGGGGTTTTGGTAACTTTTGAAACCATAGGGGGTTTCTCGTAAATTAACCAAATCTCAGGGTGGTCAGTGTAAATCATCCAAAAAAGGGAGGGGTATTTTCGAAAATTTGAATAAGTTTGTAATATTTTTGAAACCTTAGGGGGTTTTGGTAATTTTTTAAAAAGTAGGAAGTTTTTCGTAAATTAGTCAAACTTCAGGGGTAGTTAGTGTAATTCGCCCAAAAATAAATGAAAATAAAATTATTGTTTAATGAGAATTCCTGTATGATATATACATTAGAATTGATCATGTAGTATTAATCAATCACTTGACCAAAAAGAAAATATACACTTCCTTTATTCACTGATGATTTTATGAGAAATAATAATACGTACAGTAGACACTTGTTTCACTATTTCATTCTGCTCATGGCCAATACCATATACATTGACAATACTTATATTTGCTTGGTCCGTCAGGACGGCACGAAGTTCTGATGTATTTCTTTGGAGAAATAATTCTTTTACACATTTGATCACATTAATTAGCGACGTTGGGATTGCAGTTTGATTTAGAGCCCGCTTGGATGGGTTTTTTTTTTAAAGAAAAAGCACTTTAGATAAAAAATATTGTGTGTGGATGGACTTTTTAAAAAAAGTAGAAGCCAGAAAAAAGCTAAAAAGGATTCTTTTAGAAGCTTCCCCAGATTAATTTTAAATAAAAGCACCTTTTAAAGCATTTTTAACTACTATATTCAAAATCAAAACTGCTTAGCTTAAAAATAAAGCTTTACCATAAAAAGCAACATTTGAAAAATACTTTATTTTAAGCCCATCCAAACGGGCCCTTAATTTCAAATTGGCAAACCCTCTTACAAATGAAACAATCACTTTCGGAACCCCTAACTAAACAATTTGCATGAAGAAAATTGTAAATAGTAATATATATATTTGTAATATCGGTACACTTGATGCGTATGCATAATAAAAAAAAATAGTATAATTTAATTACATATTAAAATTTTGGTAGTGTCTATACTATCAATACAATTTTTAACTATTTTAATGGATTCATAAAATTAGTTTTAATTAAAAATTAAAAATTAATAAAACAATTACAAATAAAATAAAAGAAAACTATATTGAAAATAGTGGTAGATGAAAAAAGGACAAAGAGAGAGAGATAAGGGAGTAAGAAGTGAGAGAAAGTGAAAAAAAAACGTGCAAGAATAGAGATGAGAGAGATAATTAAAAAAAAAAAAGGAGAAAGGAAAGTGACATATCAAAATTTTTGATAGACTAAAGATGGTTACTATATGTTGTTGCCTATTTATATAATATTATAGATATATATATACATATATATGCGAAAAACCATTTTTATTATATAAAAGAAAAACGGATTTTTTTTATAATCCTCAATTAATAAACCATTTCTATTTTAAAGGGACAAGTAATTCTTTTTTTATTTCAATTAGAGGCGTTAAATGTTAAATGCGATTAATCCTTAGAAACTTAGTAATGTTTTACATACATATTTCTTGCGTGATGCAGTTTAATTATGAAATCAATTTCATATCGGATAATATATAAGGTCTGGCCCGTCTGGGGGATATTTTGTTACCTGATGTGAGAGTTACAAGGACAAGGACTAAAAGAAAAGATTTCGAAACTATGTTAACTCATAACTTCAATATGAGAAGAATGGGTGAAACTGAGGCCCCAGGACTGTGAGGTCTTAGTTTTGATTTCCATCAAGTGTGTGAGCCTTTATTCTACTTTAACAGTAGTATTTGTTCTACTTTCATAGTTGTTTGTTTATTTAATCGTAGTTGTAATGATTGTTGATATTGATTGATATTTGATAATGTAACTAATGATGATATTGATTGTCATGTGATGATAATGTAGACAATGTATTAAAAAAAATGTGAGAAGCATGGATAGTGACCTAGTATATAAGATTAAATTTATCAATGTAGGAGATTAATAGACCAATAAAACCATCATAAAATTGCCATCAATGCAATTATCAGAATTAGACCCAAAATCAAATAAAAGAATTAAATATTTTATTAAAATCAAAATAAAATGTTTATTTTGTACAAAGTTGGAAGTAAATCATAATTGGTAGACTTGATAGTTGTAAATTACACAATAAGTTGAGGATCTGTGGAGATAAAATATAAGTTAGTGAAAACAAGACCTTTCGAGCTAATTTCCAACAAAGCTTAGCCCTCTACTTACTTTCATTGAGTACTTTGTATGAGATAAATGGACACTGTAGTTAATTAAAAAGGATCCTAGCTATCTATTTGATAATCATATTAATTTGTAGAACTTTTAAGTGCAAATTATACATGTCTTAACAAAAGATTTTGTAGTATTTGATGAGAAGTAAAGTTTAGAAAATTTTAATCTAAAATCCAATTCAGTAATGACAAAGCAAATGGATTTACAATTTGTATGTGATTATTTGTTCTGAAGAGAATAACTAATTACAAATTAAATAAGTATGATTATATATACTACAATTATATAATTAATTGGGTTAACCAAACCTTGATCTAGATTTTTTCTTGGGATGATTACATCTACACCCCCTGAGGTTTGGTGTAATTACCGATACACCCCCTGACATTTGACTATTTACAATTATTACACCCCCTCTGCGTTAGCGCCGTTAACAAAAACCCCCATCCGTTAGCGGCCGTTAGGGTTTTTGGCTGCTGACGTTAATTTTCATTTGCGATCTCCCTAAAATACCCTTCCGTGAGCGGGAATTAATTGTCACGTTTTTTTGACATTTTTGCATGACGATAATACCCCTGTGGGTGTGTAAGTTAGACTTTCAGATATTGTGAGGGGGTATTTGTAATTTTCGATAACCTTGAGGGGTGAAAATGTAAGTTTCGATAAAACTTCACTAACTAGCCGTTTGTATCCGTTGGGAATCTTGGTCTATTTAAACTCTAGGGGCCAATTTTTTTTTCCTTCACCTCTTCTCATGGCTTCATCATATAGTAGCTCATATGGGAATTTTGGAGTATTGAAATATACAAAAGAGAGATGTTCAAAGCTTGGTTGTGGAAGAAGGACATACATTGAAGTGGCAGATACCGATCTCAACCGGGGCAAGCTTTTCTATTGTTGCCCGGAGCATGGGATCTCAAAATGGTGCTACCCAATTGAAGCTGAAGGAGAGAATGAAGTTCAAAGTTCTTATGGGAGACATGTCCCTAATGTCCAAGGAAGGCAATCTGATTTTGTTGCTGATAAAGGAGGGTTGATATATAAACTTGTTGTTTTCAATCTCTTCCTGGTTAGTTTGCTCATTTTAGGTCACTTGTATCAATTAATAGCAAAGTAATATGTTAGGATTTGTACCCTACATATCACAAACTGCTGGAATGAATGCCAAAATTAAACAAATTCAGTTGCATCATTTCTGTTACACATGCCAAAATTGCACAAAAAACAATCCTGCTGTTATACATTTCTGTTTCAACCATTTCTGTTTTCAACCATTTCTAGGCACAAAAACAATCCTGGGCTATATATACAAAAACAATTCTGTTTTCAACCATTTCTGTTTCACATGCCAAAATAGCCCATTAAATAGAGTCAACACTATGAACTATATATACATAGTTGTTGAAGTAAAACAAAAATAATCATGGACCTTAGCTAAATAAAACATGAACCTAGATAGACAAAATGAACCAAAAAGCCATATGTTTCCCCCCCAAAAAGAAAGGTAGACAACAGTTTTCACATCACATTTGCGGACATTGTTCATCACCTTGTGCACGTTTACGCTTTGCTTCTTGCAAAACTTCATCCAAACTTCGCGAACTTGGTAAAGGTTGAGGTGGCCTTGGTACCGGATAGAGGGATGGTTGGCTTAAAGAGGGGACTGCTGTAGAATGGAACGATGGAACTTGTGGTGCAGGTTGACTTGAAGAAATATTCCTTTTGTTTCGCTTGAGTGCAACTCTTTCCTTAGATGCGCTTTGTGAACTTGCATCTAGAGCTTTTTTCCCTTTTGATTTGGACTATAAGTTAACAAAAAAAAATCAGAATCCCAACATGTTAACAAAGATATATGCATATTGATTTGAAGTAAATAACATGTCAACTTTTGTATTACTTTTTGTTGAGTGTCAATTTTCACTGCAAGTTTGCTTGCAACAGATTTGCCCTTAGAATCCTAAACAAATTGAACATTGAAAAATATTAGAGGAATAAATTAACATGTCAAAAAAATGCCCATTAATATGGCTTTACATTGGGGTTAGAAGCTATAGAAGTTTCAGCCCCTTTTTTTTTGCTTTTTGTATCTACTGCTCCTTTTCCTTTACTAGATTTCCCCTTAGTTGTTACTTGTGTCACCTAAGAGAAAGAAACATGTCAATATATAATGAATCATGAGTAATAAAATACACTTAGAGCTGAAATTTTGTTTTCTTACCCGATTTAAGTTAGGGCAAGTCCTCTTGTTGTGTCCCACAGCATTGCACAGTTTACATCTAACCACTCCTGACCCTCTCTTGATTGCAGGCTCTCCAGGTTCTTTATTTCTACTCTTTTTAGGTCTTCCAGGTAGTCTTCTTTTAATTGGAGGTTGCAAATTCTTTGGGTTGAACTCCATGTCCCTTGGCCAGAAAGTGTGTTCTGGGATTGGATGAATAGGGTGACTGTAAGCAGATTTGTACTTGTCCACCAAGTATCTAGAGTCGACGTACTTCACCAATTGATCCCTCTTATGAGCAATCCCGGCTGCAGCATGTTTGCATGGAATCCCAGAAACATCCCATTGGTTGCAATCACAAGTCCACTTTTTCAAGTTGACATAATAGTGGACACATCCATCTTTAACCTCAAACTCATTTGGTCCAGCCAATAGTAGCTTGCATTTTATAGCTTCTTTTCTCACTTCATTGCATGCTTTGAGACAATAAGGAACCAGAATGCTTTTAAACTTTAGCGCCCTAATTCTTCTTTGTTGAATGAGGTTCATCATATTAGCTCGCAATCCATCAACTAAAGTGAGAACAGGCTTGCTCCTTAGCTCTCCAATCCAATTGTTAAAAGATTTTGAAAAATTGTTCGTTACATGATCATTCTTCAATCTCCTATCAAACCGATGTCTAGCCCACTGCTCTATTGGTAAGTTCATTACCCAATCATAAGCTGGCCTCCTCAGATCCTTTAGTTTGTCAAGTGCAAAGTTGAAATCTCTGATGTTCCATGCTCTTGATGCAGTCCAAAAGTATTTCTTCAAAGTAGCACCAGGGAATTGTTGTCTGAAATTGGCATAGATATGCCTAACACATCTCCTGTTGGCAGCATGGGGCACCAACTCATTAATTGCCTCCACCAATCCCGATTATACATAAATAAACAAAGTTACAAATTTTTACATCAAAAAAAAAAAAAAAAATAACAGCGGCAGAATAACATAATGAGCAGAATTAAAGTACCTTCTGCCTGTCACTCATAAAGGTCCAAGGTAGGTCTATTGAAAATCCACCCAACATGTTGGATAACATCTCAAAGAAGTACATCCAACTCTCTTTATTTTTAGTTTCACATACGCAGAAAGCCACAGGAAAAATACCATTATCACCATCTAAACTAACTGCACCTAACAATACACCTCCATATGGACCCTTAAGATGACAACCATCAAACCCAATAAATGGACTACAACCCTCCAAAAACCCATCCCTCAAAGGTGCTAAACCCAAAAAGAACCTCTTGAAAGAAGGAGCATGTGGAATACTACAACTTTCTTCATCATCATTATCACATTGAAGTGATACAAGACTGCCCTCATTAAGACTCATTACCATCTGCCCATAAGCAGGAAGAAGCTCAAATGATTTACTATGACTACCCTCTATTTCATCTAAAGCCTTTTTTTCTAGCCCTCCAAACCTGCATATATGGTGGACTCACTCCAAGTTTACTTAACTCATTTTGAACTCCCTTGTACTTCATGTTAGTGTTTTCTCTCAAGATCTCAACCAATTTTTCAGCAAGCCAATTAACATTAGCAAATTTAGTTATATCAGTTCTTATACAATTATGTGTACCATTATAAGTTTTAATTTGAAATTGAGGACCTTCACCTAATGGAGATGCATGAATTCTCCATGGGCATGTAAGTGATTCACAATGTGCAGTTACTCTCTTACTCTCATTTTTATCCCTCACCAAAACAAAACCCTCATGTATGACATAGTCCAAAAGCTTCTTCCTAAACTCCACAACATTATCAAATATTTGACCCTTGTAAAGAACTGGTTCCCCAACATGATTCCCCTCAACACACACATCTCTACTATACAACCCATTAAGTGGGTCATCAGCAAACTCAGAATCAAACCCATTTTTTGTTTCACAATAATCATCAGACTTATACCCATCTAACACATGTACATCATCTAAATCCTCCTCACAATCACCCTCTCTCACACCCCCTGATTTGACTTACCCTTCTTACCCTTACTACCCTCACCACCCTTCTTACCCTTACCCTTTCTCACCTCACTCTCCTGTTTTTGACTCTCCAATGAATCTCCATCACTATCATCACCCATACTTCCCCAAGTTTCATCATCACTATTCTCATAGTCACTACGATCATAATATTGACTCTCTCCAGAATGATCAAGTGGTGTACCAACAGACTCTTCAAGTGGTGCATCATCACTATTCTCAATCTTGCTTTCAATCGGTTTCAAATCTTCGATTTTACACACTAGGGTTTCAAATCTTTGCCCAGATTTCTGAAAATATCGTTTCTCTCTCAAAGAAACTAGGGTTTTTGTTTCTTAAGAGAAGCTGAATGGTTTTTGAGAAAACTCTTGTTCTCACCAAACCCAACAACATATTAACGTATCACACATGCTAAGACAGAGGGGTATTTTTGTCAATCCACATAACCCCTTTTTTCTCTGATTTTTTCTTTTTTTTCTGGTTCAAATATTTAAGGGCTTTTAGGTCTTTTCCATAAAACCATCAGGGTTTCTAATTAAATCCTCGAATAGGGGGTGTAATTGTAAATAGTCAAATGTCAGGGGGTGTATCGGTAATTACACCAAACCTCAGGGGGTGTAGATGTAATTATCCCTTTTTTCTTTGAGTTTTTTAGCAAAAATATTCATGATTATCTTTGTGATTATTTATATTATATATTAAGTGTAAGGGTCTTTGACTTTTTATTTGGTGTGTGTAATTGTAATTTTCGTAAAATGCCCCTCACACATAATCTCAACTATTATATTAAGTGCGGGGCTCTTTGACTTATCTTACTTTATATTTACATATGTTCGCCCTAAAATACTCTTAACAAAATAAATTGTAACTATAAAAATCTTACATACTCGTATCTCTCTCAACGTACTTTTTTTTTAATTCTTCCTACGTCCCTCTTCTCTCTCCTTTCTCACATTCCTCTTTTTAATTTTTTTTTCTACGTTTTGCTTCTATTTATTTTTTTCAACATAAAATTTGAATTTATTTTAATTTTTTGTTTTCCATTATCATAAGTTCAATAAATAATAAAAATAGTTATATATATATATGTATATTTAATATTTTTTAAAAAAAAAAGATATTTTATGCTATTAAATTAATCATTTAATTATATTACATCTAATTTTGAATTTACACATATAACGAGTGTAACTGTAATGCTAGTAACAATTAATAGCCTTTTCAGCGGGGACAATACTAGTCAAGTGTGCAAGCTTGGGTACCAAACTAAGAGGATGTTCAATTACGAATGGCACGCCGGGGGTGTGTGCCTGTCAAATGGGTGAGATTTACATGCGCAAGCCCAAAAAGAGAGACCTAGGCCCAGGACCATACTCTAAAATTTATATAAGACCCAGACCCAGACCCAGACCCAGTTCAATCTAGACACGATACTCTATCCAATACGTTATTTATACTGATACGGGCCAAAAGAACAACAAACATTAAGAGACAAAAGGCCCAAGAAAATGAAGCCCAATCACACATAGACCACAGCAGAGGCCCATGGATCCTACTAAGGCTCAGCCCACCTTTAGGCCCAAGTTGCACCAAGTAAAATCCCAGCCCTTCATTTTAGGGCATTAGATGCAAGGAGATTATGACAAGTGTCCAAATGAGAGAAGGAGTATAAATATTCCATACTTTCTATTTTGAAAAGGGACCGGCTAATTTTGGAGAGAGCACTGACTTGAGAAGGAGGCAACCAACGCCTTGCTTGAGGAGGAAGCAGTTTCATCCTATTGTTGTAGGAGCCAAGGATAGATATATCCCGGCTTCACTGGCGCCCACCGTGGGGCATCTGGAGCTCTAGTGTTGATACGCTCGAGCTGAGGGTGCTCACATTATTCTCATTCTCTCCATTTTAGCATAAACACACCACGCACAAACTAGCACCAACATTGGTAGTTCAATATTAGTTGAGCAAATGGCTACTAATGACACACCTAATGATGAAGTAGAAGGAAATCAAATGGGGGTTGGATCCGATGTCTTACCTGCCATGACTCTCGATCGGTTAAAAAAGATGTTAGAACTATGGGGTGATCAGCTCATAGAAAAACATGCGTCTGCTACGCGTGCCTCTGGGGGATTGGTGTCCGACGACCCACCCCAGAGGAGACCACCGAGCAACGTATGGCTCAGACCCCGCGAACTCTTCCCAGGGCCTGTAGAAGCGCAGAGCTACAGAACCACGGGAGAAGGTAGCGGTAGCAGAGACCCGAGAGACAAGGGAAAAGGACTTGCGGATGCGCAGAATGTGACGTACCTGGAAGAGACAGCTCCTCTTCCAGGGAGCCAGGACATGCAAACCATGTTGATAAACCAGATCCGCGAACTGACCCAGCAAGTGGCAGAACTGAAGCAACAACGACAAACGGCAGAGGACGCATTCATGCTGAAGCAGGGGTCACCGTTTTGTGCCGACATAGCAATGCAGGTCTTACCCGGGGGATGGAAGATGCCAGAATTGCCCTCTTACGATGGAACAACAGACCCGAACACTCATCTATCCATGTACTCCAACATCATGGACCTGCACGGCCTCAACGATGCCATGAAAGCTAGAATTCTGATGACGACGTTCCGAGGCAAGGCACTGGAGTGGTGGACGATGCAAGCACCGGGCAATGTCGAGGCTCTGGAGGTCCCAGATCTGAGAATAGACATGATGACAAGCATCCTGATCCATAGCCTTGCGAGAGGCCCCTTTGCCAACGCATTGGCCAGACAAACCCCAACCACACTTGAAGAGTTGATGAGAATGGCAGATAGGTATATGAGGGAGGAAGAAGTCAATGAGATGAAGGACGAGTGGGAGAGGCAGGAGACAAAGAAAGAGGCCAGGGGAAGGAGTCACTACCACCCACCCCGCGGCAACAGAAGAAGGTTACAAGGAGACCCGTAGATAGCGGAGGAATTTGAGGGAGGGAGTCATTATGACCCACCCCGGGATGCCAGAAGAAAATCGTAGAGGGATTCAAAGCCGTTGAGGCAAAGGCGATTTACTCACCATACCCCCCTGCGAGTGAATTATGCAGAAGTCTTGATGGCCATTGAGTCGCAAAACCAAGGACATCTACTAAACTATCCACCGAGGAACAGACCATCGCCGAGCAAGAGAGCTTCAAATAAGTACTGCGCATTCCACAGACAGAAAGGCCACGACACCAAGAAATGTATGTAGTTGCATGATGAAATCCAATACCTGATCGAGAGGGGGTATTTGAGGAACTACGTGCGCAACACAGAGGCTGGAACTGGAAGTGAAGGACTTGCAGAGTACAACCCATAGGAATACCGACCTACAGGGGGGGGGACGCAGAGGCCGAGGGCGAGGCAGAGGTTGGAGAGGTGTAGCGAAACATGATCAGCAACAAAATCTACGAGCTGAACCGACTGTGGAACATAACCCCCACCAGCAGGAAATGAGGAGAGAAAGATCACCTAGCGAAGAAAGGAGGAACCCGAGAGAACGAAGGGAAGCTACGGATCCTCCAAGGGTTAGAGACGAAACAGACCTTGACAATGCACCTCACAGAGTGAAATTCACACCATATCCGGAGGACCCACTAGGGGCAACTCGATGAACGAGAGGAGGAGATATGTCAGAGTAACCCGAAACCCGCAGGTACCCAAATGCCCGGACGTAACGATTGTCGAATTTAAGCAGACCCCAATTTACTTCACCGACGAGGACTTTGACGGGGTATACATGCCGCACAACGACCCAATGGTCATATCTATGGATGTAGCAAACTTCACAGTGCACAAAGTATTAGTAGGTAACGGCAGCTCCGCTGACATAATCACAATAGATGCGCTAAGGAAGATGGAGTTGGGGGCAACGGCGATAAAACCAGTCAATACCCCGTTAACAGGCTTCGGAGGTTCGGAAGTCATACCCTTAGGAACAGTAGATATACCTACATCATTGGGCGAGGGCCTCTGTAGGAAAACCCTCATGCTCAAATACCTGGTTGTGGATGCAGATCTAGCATACAACATCATATTTGGTCGTCCTGGCCTGAACCTGTTTAAAGCAGTCGTATCCACTTTGCATCTGAAGATGAAATTCCCCACAAAAAATGGGGTCGGGGTCGTCAGGGCCAATCAGAGAATGGCCAGGGAGTGCTATGCTGTGTCCACAAAGGGAGTGTCACACGATCCCCTTAAGGAAAAGACCAAAGAGAAAACATCGCTGGGTACAAGAGAGCACACAGAGGCAAGACACGGACATGGAAAGAGGCCGACCGAACCAGATCCAAGACCGCAAGTTAGGGTGGAACCCTCAGAATATAGAGTGATCGAGCTCTGCCCGGAAGACCCTGGCAAAACCACCCGGATCGGCGCTCAGCTTCCTAAAAGGATTGAAATCAACCTAATTGAGCTCTTGAAAGAAAATAGGGACATCTTTGCCTGGACGGCATCCGATTTTGAAGGCATTGACCCTAGCATTGCGGTGCACAGGCTGAATGTTGATCCAGAAGTCAAGCCCATTGCACAGAGGAAAAGAAGCCACAGAAGTGACCGCGATCAAATCATCGCCACGGAGGTCTCAAAGTTGTTGGGAGCAGGGTATATAGTGGAATTACAATACACGGACTGGCTCTCAAACGTAGTGATAGTTCCTAAACCAGATGGAAAATGGAGGATGTGCATAGATTATACAGACCTTAACAAGGCCTACCCAAAGGACCCGTACCCACTACCAAGAATCGACATGCTAGTTGACTCCACAGCGGGATGTGCGCTGCTAAGCATGATGGATGCCTACCAAGGATACCATCAAATCTACATGGCCCCGGAAGACGCAAGCAAAACAGCATTCATGACCAAGGATGGTATATACTGCTACAGAGTCATGCCCTTTGGATTGAAAAACGCTAGAGCCACGTATCAGAGGTTGGTGAACAGCATGTTCCAAGACTTCATAGGACAGACCATGGAGGTATATGTAGACGATATGTTGGTCAAAAGTCTGCAAGAGGAAGATCACATCACCCACCTTAGGGAAGCATTCGAAGTCATGAAAAGGTACAAGATGAAGCTGAACCCCGCAAAATGCACGTTCGGAGTAAAAAGCGGTAAGTTCTTGGGATACCTGGTCAATGAAAGAAGAATCGAGGCGAACCCGGAAAAGATTAAAGCAGTGTTGAACATGAAACAGCCAACCTCTCCAAAGGAAGTGAAGATGCTTACGGGATGTATGGCCTCGTTAAACTGATTTATATCAAGGTCCGCAGATAGGGGTCTACCATTCTTCAAAACTTTAAGAGGTCGCAAAGAGTTCAAATGGACAGAAGAATGCACAAAGGCATTTGAAGAACTAAAGCGATACCGGACGTCGCCACCCTTACTAGCGAAGCCGATTGAGGGAGAACATTTATATATATACCTCTCAGTGGCTGAAGCAGCTGTCAGCGCAGTTCTGACCAGGAAGGAGGAGAGAGACTACAAGCCAATATACTACATCAGTAAGATGTTGCAGGGAGCAGAGAAGAATTACATGAGGATTGAGAAGCTGGCCCTGACCCTAGTTACAGCTTTAAAGAAGTTGAAGCACTACTTTCAATCACACCCCGTAGTAATGCTAACCAACGAACCTTTGAGACAGATCCTCTCCAAACCTGAAGCTTCAGGACGGATGGTCAAATGGGCAATAGAGCTCAGCCAATTTGAGGTAGAATACAAGAGCAGACCTTCAATACAGGCTCAAGTACTCGCGGACTTCGTAGTGGAGATGTCTCAGGAAGATAAGCCGGAAGAAGAGGGGCAATGGGTCTTGCATGTCGACGGATCTGCGATGGCGACCAACGGAGGAGCTGGAATACTGCTACAAGGTCCAAACAGCGAAGAGATTGAAGTGGCCCTCAAGCTAAACTTTGAGGTGACAAACAACGAAGCAAAGTATGAAGCTCTTCTAGGAGGGATGGAACGGGCAAGTGAGATCGGCGCACGGCAAGTGGTAGCATACACCGACTCCCAGTTGGTGGCATTGCAGTTCGAAGGAAAGTACGAAGCCAAGGAGGACGCAATGATCAGGTATTTAGAGATGGTAAGAGATAAAGCTAAAGGGTTTCAGACCTTTGAGTTGAAGCAAATACCAAGGTCCGACAACGAACGGGCAGACGCACTGGCAAAGTTCGCCAGTTCGATGGCAGGGCTAGGAACTCGAAACATCACATTCATGGTGGCAGAGAATCCCAGCACGAGGAGTAACTACGATCGGACCCAGCAGACCTTCGTCATCGACGTAGTAGAAGCAGAACCGAGCTGGAAAGATGATATCATACGCTTCCTAAATAGCGGATCGCTCCCGAAAGATGAGGGAGAAGCTAAGAGGGTAAAACAAAGAGCGGCGAAATATGCCATTATTGATGGCGAACAGTACAGGAAATCAGTAGAGGGACCCCTAATGAGGTGCTTAACTCCGGAACAAGCTCACTACGTCATGAGGGAAATACACGAGGGAAGCTGCGGCAATCACTCTGGAGGAAGAGCTTTGGCCCAAAAGATAATCAGGCAATGATACTTTTGGGCGACCCCGCAGAAAGATGCCATTGAGTTCTCGAAGAAATGTGAAGAATGTCAACGCCACGCGAATCTGATCCACAGCCCAGCAAACTCGTTAAATCCAGTTCAGGTAGCATACCCTTTTGATCAGTGGGGAATCGACATTATTGGACTGTTCCCCCCAGCCGCAGGATAGAAGAAGTTCATAATAGTGGCAGTGGAATACTTCACCAAGTGGGTGGAAGCAGATGCGGTGGCGAAAATCACCGAGAAGCAGGTAATGAACTTTTTATGGAAAAACATTGTCTGCCGATTTGGCGTGTCAAGGGTCCTGGTATCTGATAATGGAACCCAGTTTCAAGGGAAGAAAATAACACAGTGGTGCGCAGAGATGAAAATCAAGCAGAACTTCACATCCGTTGGCCATCCACAGGCCAATGGACAAACTGAGGTAACGAATCGAACCCTGCTCCAAAACCTTAAGACAAGGGTCAGCGGGATGAAATGAAGTTGGTTAGAGGAGCTCCCAGGAGTGCTATGGGCGTATCGAACTACCCTAAGGTCGGCCACGGGAGAAACACCATTCTGCTTAGTTTACGGCTTTGAGGCAGTCATCCCAGCAGAAATTGGAATGATGACACTGAGGGTGAAGAAGTATGACCCAGAACTCAACATGCAGATAAGGAAAATCGAGTTGGAATGTCTCGAAGAAAAGAGGGACAGAGCCTACGTATCAATACTGAGGTATAGGAAGATAATGGAAAGAAGCTACAACAAGAAAGTGAAACCACGAGAGTTCCAGGTCGGAGAGTTGGTACTTAAAAAGGTAGAGGTATCCAAACACGTGGGAAAACTCGATGCAAGTTGGGAGGGACGTTATAAAATAGTAAAAATGAATAGGAATGGTTCATACAAGCTGGAAGACTTGCAGGAGAAGGAATTGCCTCGCACCTGGAATGTGCAGAATTTACGCAAATTCTACTCTTAGTAGTAATCAAATCCCCATTTGTCTTTTCATTTTATTTTATTTTGCCCCCCCTGATGTAGGCACTTCACTTAAGAGACACTTACGAAGAAAGAAAAACACTTATCTTATTCTAAATAATATGCAACCGAATAAACGACCCCGCGAGTCATCAGACCCAGAGGTGTCCTAAAATTTAACAAGTATTGAGGTCTGCGCGACCCAAACAAACGACCCCACGAGTCATCAGACTCGGAGGTGTCATAAAATTTAACAAGTATTGAGGTCTGCGCGACCCAAACAAACGACCCCGCGAGTCATCAGACCCGGATGTGTCATAAAATTTAATAAATATCGAGGTCTGCGCGACCCAACAAATGACCACGCGAGTCATCAGACTCGGAGGTGTCATAAAATTTAACAACTATTGAGGTCTGCGCGACCCAAACAAACGACCTCGCCAGTCATCAGACCCAGAGGTGTCCTAAAATTTAACAAGTTTTGAGGTCTACGCGACCCAACAAACGACCCCGCGAGTCATCAGACCCAGAGGTGTCATAAAATTTAACAAGTATCGAGGTCTGCGCAACCCAAAAAACGATACCGCGAGTCATCAGACCCGGAGGTGTCCTATAATTTAACAAGTATTGAGGTCTGCGCGACCCAACAAACGACCCCGCGAGTCATCAGACCCGGAGGTGTCCTAAAATTTAACAAGTATCGAGGTCTGCGCGGCCCAACAAATGATCCCGCGAGTCATCAGACCCGGAGGTGTCATAAAATTTAACAAGTATTGAGGTCTGCGCGACCCAAACAAACGACCCCGCGAGTCATCAGACCCGGAGGTATCCTAAAATTTAACAAGTATTGAGGTCTGCGCGACCCAACAAACGACCCCGCGAGTCATCAGACCTGGAGGTGTCATAAAATTTAATAAGTATCGAGGTCTGCGCGACCCAACAAACGACTCCGCAAGTCATCAGACCCCGAGGTGTCATAAAATTTAACAAGTATTGAGGATTGCGCTACCCAACAAACGACCCCGCGAGTCATCAGACCCGGAGGTGTCATAAAATTTAACAAGTATTGAGGTCTGCGTGACCCAAACAAACTACCCCGCGAGTCATCAGACCCGGAGGTATCCTAAAATTTAACAAGTACTGAGGTCTACGCGACCCAACAAACGACCCCGCGAGTCATCAGACCTGGAGGTGTCATAAAATTTAATAAGTATCGAGGTCTGCGCGACCCAACAAACGACCCCGCAAGTCATCAGACCCCGAGGTGTCATAAAATTTAACAAGTATTGAGGACTGCGCTACCCAACAAACGACCCCGCGAGTCATCAGACCCGGAGGTGTCATAAAATTTAACAAGTATTGAGGTCTGCGTGACCCAAACAAACTACCCCGCGAGTCATTAGACCCGGAGGTGTCATAAAATTTAACAAATACTGAGGTCTACGCGACCCAAACAAACGACCCCGCGAGTCATCAGACCCGGAGGTGTCCTAAAATTTAACAAGTATTGAGATCTGCGCAGCCCAAACAAACGACCCCACGAGTCATCAGACCCGGAGGTGTCCTAAAATTTAACAAGTATCGAGGTTGGCGCGACCCGAATAATGATAGATAAATGATAGATAAATAAAGCAAAGCACACACGACCTTTAAAAGGGAGCACATCGAAAGGCGTAATCACGATCTTTCATTGCAATGGTAAAATTACAATCAAAGTTTCACAAGACACAACTATCAAAATTATGAAGAGCTAGCTACAAGCTATTCTAAATCTTCCTCGGACAGGAGGGGGGCAAATTCGTCAGGCTCAGGATCTGGAGAGTCCTCCAAAGCGATGGGCTCACCAGTAGCAGAGTTCAGCGGGTTCAGCTGAGTTAAGTCAAAGCCGTCGCGGAAGCCGCCAAGATGCCGAACCTGATCCTAGCACAAACTGAAAATTTTCATACTCCCACCCACCAGCATCCCCCCTACGATCGCCTGGAATGAATTTGACCGATGGAAGTCCCGTGCAGCGTTAAGACGGAGCTCTGATACTCGTTCTGCAACTTTATCATGCCGGGCTTCCTTCTGAACGGCCTTTAAAACAGCCTCCACAGTCTTCCTCTTCTCCGTCTCTGAGCTAGCATAAGCTCTAAGGTAAGCATTTTTGCAGGGCTAGTGTCCGACCCATCGTCACGATCTGATAACAAGAAAAGTGAATAATACAAAAAGGGCACCGGAATAACCAAGACAACTAAGCAAAACACTCACAGTGCTAGTAGTGGCCGCCATCGCTTCCTCTAGGCTCGTTGAAGGAGCATCCAAATAATCAACCAAGTCTAAGGGTAGCGCATGACCGTTCCAGAGCTCAAGAGCGACTCTAGGATCTGCCAGCCTATCCTTCACCGAAACCTTCCATTCAGGGTTATACTGATGCTCAGGAATGGGGTTCGAAGGAGCTGTATACCTGGAGAATTTGGGGTTGACACGAACCCGTTCTAATAGCTTCGTGCGAACATCTAGAGCCTCGAACTTGGTGGATAGTTCCTGCATGCTCAAGCTCTTATCTGAAATGCGCGCCCGGCGCAAAGCGTCGTCGATACACGCAGTGGGGTAGGTTATTGAAACATCGCACTCCTCAAAGCCTGGCAACTCGGCCGCGGCAGCTGAGGAGCCCTCGCCAACGGGTTTCGTCGCAGGGTCACCGACCTTCCGGAGTTTCCTCTTCTTTGTTGGATTCGCAGACAGGCCGGGATCCGAAGAGGGTGAAGGGGCAGGACCTTCAAAACCAGATCCCTGAGACGAAGAGCCCAAACCTCCAGGCGCGACCTTACTCATCGGGCTCGCTTCCGAGTCCGAGACCTCTACCACCGAGTCATACTGCCTTAAAGGCTCAGCAGCTATAGGAGCCGAGCTCCCCTCCGACTGACTGCCTTTCTGAGACAGTTTCTTAGCCATCATCTTACGAGCAAGCTGCAGGTAAGTAGCCATGTCTGCATTGCAGAAATAATAAAGAATATCAGAAAAGGTAGATAGGCACATAAACCAAACACTACAAGAAATACCTTCCGGGGTGGGAATAGACACATCGGCTCTGCTAAGGTCGCAGAACTTTAGAAAACCCTCAGCAAGCAGGTCAGAAATATCAAAAGTGTAGGTAGAAAGCTCCTCTAGAAAATTAGAACCCCAGGAAGGCCCCAAGTTACAGCGTTTAGGTTTTGTTGAACGCCATTGGCGGTGAACTGCCCAAGGGAAAGCAGATGGAGGTTTAATGTAGAAAAAATGGCTCTTCCATTCCTTATCAGGAAGGCTAGTGGGTAGGTTTTGAAGAAATTTATGATGGGGCTGGAAATGAAAGAAACCCGTAGAACTGCAGAGGTAAAATAAATTTGAAAAGTTATTAAAATCTGGAGAAATACGAAGAAGGCGAGCGACTACTATGAACCCTAAAATCATACGGAAAGCGTTGGGAACTAGTTGAGTCGGAGTCAATCCATACTGGGCGAGGATGTCAGCCACCTCGTCAGGTACCGGAAACCTAAGCCCAGCTTCTAGAGCCCCCACGTGGAAGCACCTATAACCGGGAGGAGGCGAATCTATGGCGTCGGACCTACGAGGAACCCTAATTTTCCACGAGCCAGGAACATGGAAATTCTTTCGTAACGAAAGGATATCGTCCTTTCGAAACAATGACCGGAGCTCTCGTTCAGGATGCTGATCCTGGGGACGTGAGCTAAAGTAGTCAGAAGGAGTAGGAATCAGAGGACTCAGGGGCCCACCAGCAGGATTGTCGCTATACCCCTCTTCCCCAGAGGCAAAACCATAAGGACTTAAGGGCGATTCAGTATCAGAGGAGAGTACATTGGAGGGAGCACCAGGAGTAGTGAACGACTTCGCCCTTGAGAAGACGGAAGTACGCTTCTTACGAGACCTTTGATAGCTACGAGGTTTAGAAACTTTTCGAACCCTAGATCTACCACCCACCGACCCCCCTTCGGCGTAATCATCTATAGCACGGACTAGTTCAGGGTCGCTCAAATACCCCTCGCTGGAACCCTCCCCACTTCGGACGCTCATGGTAAGGGAGAATAAAGGAAGAAAAGAAGACAGAGAAGTCGGGGATAGATGAAAAGCGAAGGGAACCTGAGGGAATGCGACAACAGTTGAAGTAGAGGCTGCTCTGGTCAGGACACTGTTGGTCACGTCGGAGCGGCGCAATAGGGGAAAAGCAGAGTAAACTTGCAAAGAGGAGAAGAAGAGGAAAGAAAGAAGACGGGGTCTTAGAAATGAGAAGAAGAAGAAGAAGAGACAAGCAGACTATGAAGACCAACCGCCAATTTTGAAAATAGTAAAGTCCAAATCAGGATTAAGAAAGTCAAAATTGGGCTTGCCACAAACATAAGGACCGAGACAGGCCCAATTTTGGATCAGAAGCTAAAAATTAAAAGTACCTCGCATCAGATCGCACCAAAATAAAGTTTATTAAGCAAAAATTACATCTTTACTCAATAAACTTGGGGAACTCATGATACGGGCCAAAAGAACAACAAACATTAAGAGACAAAGGCCCAGGAAAATGAAGCCCGATCACACATAGACCACAGCAGAGGCCCATGGATCCTACTAAGGCTCAACCCACCTTTAGGCCCATGTTGCACCAAGTAAAATCTCAGCCCTTCATTTTAGGGCATCAGATGCAAGGAGATTATGACAAGTGTCCAAATGAGAGAAGGAGTATAAATATTCCATACTTTCTATTTTGAAAAGGGACCGGCTAATTTTGGAGAGAGCACTGACTTGAGGAGGCAACCAACGCCTTGCTTGAAGAGGAAGCATTTTCATCCTATTGTTGTAGGAGCCAAGGATAGATATATCCCTGCTTCACTCTAGACACGATACTCTATCCAATACGTTATTTATACCAAACATAAACTAAGTAAAATTTTGAACCCTTCGTACCCAAACCATTTTATGTTTATCTTATCTCTCGCCCAAGGCCCCACTTCCCCCCCCCCCCCCCCCCACTGCTTAGCCTAGCTCCCGCACACACTCTCTCTCTCTATGGGGTATTTGATTATTAGCTATAAAGGCGCACAAAATATGTATTTTTATATTAAATTAATTCATTCTATTTTTCTGATTCCATTTTCAATGTCTGTACTGTTTGAACAATTATATAATTTACCTTTCTTGAAGGGAAGCTAACTTGCCAATTAGAATTTTTAATATTCTACTTTTATCTAATAGTTTATACAAAAAGAAAAAAGAATGAGAAGAGGAGACAAAATAATAGGATTGTTTAAGAACATACACTCATTATAGGATTAAAATATATGTAACATATCAAAAATGAGATGGGGACTGCAAAAATATATTCCAACTAATTTGTAATCCTTAAAACAGTGACCTTTTTTTCTTACATCATTTTGTTGGTATCTTTCCAAATATATGAGAATTCAAAGAAAAAGATATAATAAAATATATAATCCTAGGGTAAACGGTTTATTACAATTTCTTGCGAAGGTGCCCATTGTCCCATGCTCACTTGCACTATATATTGAGGTGCAATATACATTTCGTTGTGCCATGGGAAAAACTCTGAGTGCCCCTCAAGACCACAATTGACAGGACATAAAATACGTGACAAAGAAAAAGGTTATTTTGCCCTCACACCATAAGAAAACATAGAATGGAACAAGTAGGAAACATAATCTTGTTGATGACGCATTGCCTTTTATGTGCAATATGGAGACCTCCTAACTTTTAAGTTGTGAATTCTAGTTTTCGTGAATATGTGCATTGTTCTATTTTATATATACACTAGTTTCTTTTTGTTGTATATTAATTTTTTTTTTAACTCTTCAGATATATATGACATTTGGTAATCATTAATTGCAATAGTTTGTTTTTTTATTTGGCAGAATCGAAATACCCTATAATTGTCAAACGGAGGAATCACACACATGCGCACACACACTCACCCAAAGATGAAAAGAAAATGACAAGAGAGTTCGAACTTAGAACCTCAATAGTGCCAAGTTCGAACCCCACCATTGGACTACAAATTAAACCAAGTGACTAGTATTGATGCAAATTAAGTGAGTGTAATAGACAATTTTTTATTAAAAAGAAGAAGAAAAGAGAAAAGAAAACATATTCTTGACAAGATTTAGTTGATTATATATCCAAATAATCACTGATCAGCAAGTGCATAACATATTAACATTAGTTGTGTAAAGGTTGATCTCTCTCTGTCTCTCTCTCGTATCATATGTAATACATATATACGTATAGATATATACACACATGCATATATATTAACTTGATCTCGATGAAAATATATATTTTGAACAAATTCCTACCAAATTGAAATTAAAATACACGAAACAAACACCCGCCCAATCCAATTCACACCGAATCATCCCTAATAACGTGGAGAGATATCCAAAGTTACCCATACTCAAACCGTTCATGACTATGCTCTTTGATGGGGATTGAATTGGATACATTCCTTTTTCAGCCTTTGTACAGTTTCTTTTCTTAACTTGAAATAAAAGAAATGCGTGAAACTTAGAGAACAGAATGTTGGTATACTAACTCTATGTACAGATATACACATGAGGTGATTCCTTAGTCTTTACTTTTCTCAAACATAAAGCTACCCATAATTAGGATATCTTTGATCTCGGTTAAATCATTGTTAAGAAACTTAATAATGCATCAAAATAAACCGGGGTTGTTGCTGATAGGGAAAGTTGATGTGAAACATCTTAGTAGCGCACCAAGTTTAGACTATATAATCATGTCATGAATCTTAATTGGCACCTAATAATCCATTCTTCTCCTATATCGTCAATTCCCTTTTTGTAGTAAAAAAGAATAAAGAAAGTAACTAGGTTGATGTATTATCTAATAATCGATTAGAAGCTATAATATTGTGTGAGCTTTCGCACGTAATAATTATTTATATCCAACAGCTACTTTTCAGCTCCCAGCGCCACTTAAAGCCTTCTATGGTTTATGGTGGAATTTATGACACATAAACGAATAAATTATGTGGATCAAGTTGGGTACTTAATATATAGCGGAATTGTCGATCTCCAAGATTGAACGTGGAGAAAAATATTTTCTAGAGAAGAAAATAGAGAGAGTATAAGGAGAATGAATTCTATGGAATTGTAATGAATTGGAATGAATAATTCTATGGGAAAGACCCTATTTATAGGTATCTCGGAGTGGTAGATTCCTATTCCACTTAAAAATTCTACTCCCACTCAAATTAGGATGGTAGCAATCCATATTGATTGTATTGATCACGTCAATAATACCAATCTGCACTAATAGCGTTCATCTATAACAACTATGGATACACTCAAATAATTAGGACTTATGCCAATTTGTTTCATCTTGTTTCATCTCTCACTCATCCATATTTGACTCGATCTCCTCGAATCTCATTCTCATAGAAGTTCTTAATCTTGCATCCTTTCTTTCATACAAGGAATAAAGCATGCAACCAAGTAAGAAAGGGAAAAAATCGAGGAAAGTTATATTAAGTTACCACCAAACTAACATAACTGTACAACTCTAGGAACTCGTTGTTTACCCCAAACCAAGTAGTCAAACTAGATCAAGCATCTCTGATCCCTCAATATAAAAACAAAGCATGTTTTAACTCTTCTATTATGTATCTATGTTCATGATTAGTCAAAACATATTCGACTTAATCACCTGACAACGAACTATAGAATTTAAGTGCGTTACCGACTTAGTTCTTTCTGAGCCTTTTCATGCCAATTAATCGTGTTTTCAAGATTGATGATGCGACACCAAAATCATGCATCAACAAATAGAAAATAAAATGATTCTCTATGAAATAAGAGATTGAATTTTCGCAAAAAACTAATTTTCAGGCAAAAACTTCAAAAATTCATATCTCTCCGGTTTTAAATCTGTTTTAAGTGTATGATATGTCTTTTGATCCTCTTTTCATGCACAACAAGATGATAGACAAACCACATAAGAAATCTGAACAATCAGATTCGAAAATTTGGAATTATAAAAATAAATCTTGAGCTAAAATATCAAAATTCTCACAAAATATGGTTCATCCATTCTTCATCAAATTTTAACCAAGCTATTTACACAGTAAAATCTACATATGGTAAAAAAATTTATACTTTCAAAAGCCATGAATTTAAGTAGAAACAAAAATATTATGCGATTCAATCAATTAATCAAACAAATACAAGCCACAAGGGCCCTGATACCACTGTTGGAATTTATTGCTCATAACGAATAAATTATGTGGATCGGGTTTGGTACCTTATGTGCTGCGGAATCACTACAGGAAAACATGCATTTTTTGGCGAAAAAATCCGGCGGAAATCGTATAGAATTTCCGCCAGAAAATGTAGATTCCGACAGAAAACTGGAGGAAATCAGGTGAAAATGTGTCTGCCAAAAAAAACAGCGCCGAATTGCCATTTGCTATCGCCACTGGAATAGTATTCCCAAAATATACAAATTTTTATAATTGAAGAGATTTGAACTCGTGACCTCAAGCTTGTTTCTCAAGCCTTCAACCACTGAGCTATTGCAAGAAATTATTTTATGTTTTATTTTTTTTTATACTTATTACATTTGATTATTCTTATTTTAATTTGTTAATATATTATTTTGTTTTATACTTGTTACACATTTGTATTTTGTTAACTTGTTTTAATTTTTTTAAAATATTATTTGTAAAATATTATTTATAATTATTATATATTCTTATTTGTAAAGTTATTTATATTCTTATTCGTATCCGTTTAATATACGCTCCGAACACACATCTGTTTATATATCCAATTACTTGTAATTTAGTTGTATCTATTAATTATATTCAATAAATGATGTTTGAAACAAATAACTTATATGTATAATAAAACTTTTATGTGCTTTTAATAACATTTCATTTGTAAATTAATTGATGTTTTTGATATAATTTTGTAAAATTCAATTGTTGTTAATAGTTTTAAAAGATTATATTAATTTTTAATAATCACATGCATTACATTTCATACATTATAAGATATATGGAAATGAAAATAAACAGTTCATATTATGCGAATGATAAATAACAAATTATTGATTCAAATAAAATACATGAATTTTTTAATGGATATCTTATCTTTATAACTTATAAAGTTATAAAAATAATAAATAAATAAACTTATGTGAACATTAGGTGTTATTAATAAAAAAATACGACACCTATGTATATTTGTATATATATATATATATTTCTTTTGTAAATAAGTAGATTATGTATAAAAACATGACTAAATTGTATACACAAATTTCAATATGCAATTAATTACAACTAATGAATTTTTTCGGCACAAATTTGTTATAATGACATACATTGCAATTTATTTTGATGGTATATTGAATTGGGGACCTCTTGGATGGAAATGTAATACTTTGCCACTAAACTACCTTCAAGTTTATTTATTGATTTTTTTTGAAATTATTATTATTATTATTATTATTATTATATACTACATAAAATTGGTAAGTTTATTTCCTTTAAAAAAACTAAAAGATTTTCAATGTATTTATATTGTACCATATAATCAATGAATATATTATAAATAATTAAGACATATTATAAATAATAATAGCTAATATGGATATGTACTTACACATTCAATTTTGCAAAAAAAGAATTTTAAAAAATTAAAATTAATTTTGCATCCAAATGGATTTGAATCTTTGACCTTTGGGATATAAGAATTGTAGTCCTACCATTAGAGTATGCTTAATTTTGCTTAAACATTTTGCAATCAAAAATTAATATTTAATTAAATCGAATTTCAGAAAGGAAAAAAAAAAGTCCGGCAGAATTTTCGGCCGAAGTTCAGCCGGAATATTCCCCCGGATTTTAATATTGAAAAAAATAAAATTACTTTTGCATCTAAGGGGGTTTGAACCTTGGACCTTGAAGATGGAGAGTTATAACTAAACCATTAGGCTATGTTAAAGCTTGTTTTAATATTTTGTACTTTAAAATAAAGATATAAGTCGACCAAAATTTAAAAAAAAATTCCGGCGGAAATTTCCGCTTGAATTCCACCGATTTTTTTAACTTTTTTTTTGAATTTTTTTGGGGAAAATTCTGCCGGAATTCTCCTAGGTTTTTTTTATTTTTATTTTTTTGGAATTTTCTCGGGGTAAAATTCCTTTGGAATTTCTCTGGATTGTTTTAATTTTTTATTTTTGAATTTTTTGGAGGAAAAATTCCGCCAGAATTCTCAGGGTTTTTTAAATTACTTTTTTGAATTTTCCGGGGGAAAAAATTCGGTGGATTATTTCCGCCGGCATTCCACTGAATTTTTTCGCCGGAAATGAGTATTTTCCTATAGTGAATTATCAATCCACAAATCCTGAACCTGACTCGTCTACTAGCCATCCATTGACCAAATCACGAATACCCTTGATGGTGATATTTCAAGAATGAATACAGAGAGAAATATTTCTAGAGAAAAAGAAAATAGAGAGAGTGTGCGGGGAATGAATTCTATAGAATTGTATTGAATTCAAATGAATAATTTTATGGAAGAGGCCCTTATTTATAGGCATCTCGGAGTGGTAAAGTTTTATTTCACTTGGGAATTCTACTCAGAAATTCTACTCCCCTCAAATTAATTAGGATGGTAGAAACCCATATTGATTGTGTTGATCATATCAATAACGTCAATCCACACTGATAATGCTAATTCCTAACAAATATGGATATACTCAAATAATTGGAACTCATCCCAATTTGTTTCAGTTTTCTTATCAATTATCATTAATACTTGTGAAGTTTGAACCTAGTTTGAAAGAACATAAGTTGCAATGTTTAATGTGATGTAATTTTGTCTTTTTTATTTTAATGAGACTATAAGAAAGCAACTCATCACTAATGGAAAATTTGTTACGGGGAAATTTTTTCTACAAATTTAATATATATTTATGATAAATTAATGACATGGTTCAATGTAAATTGGACTAGAAAAAATGGCAAAAAAATATTTACTAATGAAATTCTTACATACGAAATCCATCATATAAACTAAATATATAATATATTGATTCATCACTTAAGGGGATGTATAATGAATTATTCAATTAATCTTTTTTAGTTGATAGCTATTATCGCCTTCGTTACGGGCCTTCCACGATAAATGCAGGTGGGAGGCGTTTATATTGTTACAGTATTACTTTTCTCACTCTTATGCGGACTGTTTATGTTTTTGTTATTTGTAATAGCTTAAAGGGCTATTTGTTTTTTTATGGAATTTGTTCAAGGTTCGAAGTGATTTATGCAATCAGTTTTTTTATGACAAGATAATGCTATTTTCTTGTAATATGTAACATCAAAGATGGAGTAAGGAATTTGATTGAAGGGAACTAATTTTTTGTTTACATCATTAGTTATTGAAATGTATAAATGTAAGTGTTATATATAATACTAACATATAAGATAATAAAAGTTATTATATTTATATGTATACAACTATTTAGAAGTGCTACAATACATAAAAAATGATATTAAAAAAAATAATAAGCTATTCTCCGTTTCAACAGAAGCAAATGTAGTGGATAATAAATTGCTTTTAAAAAATACTTAACAGAGAATTTTTTAATAATATTCAATAAAATTGACATGAACCTATACATAATGCAATATAATCAAAACTCAAAAAGTATTAAAATAGAATTTTTTTTTCTCTCTTTTTCTTGCAATCAAAAAAATATATTCAAAGCTAAAAACATCTTTCTTTTTTTTTTTTATTTTATCCACTATTACATTTTCCAAATCACTCCCAATTAAATATTAAGTATCAAATTAGTAAGATTCATTCAAGTTCAACAGTCCCATAAATAAACATCAGGATTCATTAAGTTTAATATTGAACAACTATCAAAATTCATATCAACAATCTTAAGCATATATTTCTACACAAAAATCAATTACAAAAAGAAGAAACAGATAAATGTATAAATTTTAAAATTAATACACAATACCTTCTTGTATGTTAATTTTGAAGAAAAAGTTGAATCTTGTATGGTTTGTGAGAAAAGAAAATTTCTAATATGATTTTTGGTGTTTTAATTGGAATAAAAGAGAGAAGTAAAATCCAACAGATTTTTAATATTTTAATTTAAAGAGAAGAAGAAGAAAGAGAGGAAAGAGAAAGATATAGAATTTAATTAATTATAGTAAATGAGATTGTATAAAAATAAATTACCAAAAATACAATAGAATAGAAAAAATTAAAATTTTTATTATATAACTTACATAAAAATCAAAGTTTTATTTATTTTTTTTTTTGGGAGGGAATCAAAATTTTAAAATTTTAATAAATACATATACTAAAAAAGATTTTTTTTTAAATATTCAAGGGGTGGTTGCCATCCCCAACTCCTTTGACTCCGTCACTATGTAACATGGGATAGGTTTGGCAAGTTTAATTATAAAAAGAAAAAGGATTAGATTTTACAAATTCGGACAATCTCTTTCTTTATTACGATAATAAGAAATTTTTTTGGCACTTTTCTTATGTGTTAATTGGCAATTAATGACATACCTTTTCTTTCTTTTGATTATTGAATTTCGTTTCGATACCTTCTCTCAAAGATAAATACGATTTTTTTTTTCAGTCATCTTTATCGTTGCTGAACTTTTAGAGTATGTGCTGAACTTATAAATCTATTAGGAAAAGTTTATAAAATGTTTTAGAGGTGTAAATTTTTCAGAAGTATAGAAGATGTCAGAGCTTATAATTTCTTTAAAGGACAAAAAAAGGCCAAAAAAAAAAAAAAAAACAGCCTCCACAATTTACTTTAATGTGTCTAATAAACCTTCTAATTACAAGTAATATAAAAGACATAAAAGAATCTAAAATTTTTCACTACAAAAAAAAATGATATTTTCCACGAATGTTTGAGCGCAATTCCACAGAAAACAAGTAATTTCGGCGGAACGAATCCGTTGGATAAACCTTCGTCGCCATTCAATTTTCACTGGAATTTCGGTGGATAATTTTTCAAAATTTAAATTACTTTTTGGCGGAATTTTTTTTTTCAATTAAATAAAATTTCGGTAGATAAATTTTTTTTTTTATATTTTTTAAAATAAAGTTCCAATTGCCCAACCTAGGGGCCGAACTTGCAAACTCAACCCAACTCTCACGCACGTGTATATACGTACTCGACATTGCCCCAAATTTTATGGCCGTTGGGAGTTGAATCTTGCCTCTTAATTGGCAACCAACTCTCTTGCCATTGAGCTATCTTCATTTTGTTGCCATAATACATAACATTATATATATAACATACAACAATTTTAATAATAATTATAATAATAATAATAATAATAATAATAATAATAATTCAAATAATAAGTTTTTTATTTATTGAAAAAATTAATATTTTGTAATTTTTTTAAAAAATTATATAAATAATACATAATATTATATAGGGTTAATTGCAAGTTGCGCACCGCTCAACTTATACCCATGTAAAACTTATACCCCCAACTTCACAACGTAACAAATCAATCCATTCACTTAACAGTCAACGTGAAAAAACTTACCGGAGTTGGGAAATCCGTCTTCTTGTCATAACCACATCAGCTTTTTTTCTAAATGCCCAAAATACCCAGGTTAACTGGAGGAAAAAATACTGCCCCAATAAGGTGTGTTTTGTATGAAATTGGATTTTGAAAATATGTTTTTAGTCCATATTCATTCAAAAGAAAGAATATAGTTACTATATATATTTAAAAATATTTATTTTATATAAACATTATAAATTTAAAACTTAAATATATATTATTTTTATATAAACAAAAATATTATATAGAACACAATTCATTTAAATAAATAGAAAGTTTAATGAAATTATTTATTAAATAATAAAAATAAAACATAAAAAATAAAAAATAATTTTTTCTAAAAATAGTTGGTTAATTTCTAAAAATAAATACAAAGTCTAATTTCTTCTAAAAATAAAAATTTAAAATTTATATTAATTAATTACCTAGTTAATTAATTAAAACAAGAAAGCCAAAAAAACCAAAAAAAAAAAAAACTTCACCTTTAGCACTATTCATCATCTTCAATCGAGGGCTTGATTTGTTATGTTGTGAAGTTGGGGGTGTAAGTGTTACATGGGTATAAATTGAGGGGCGCAACTTGTAATTAACCCTATTATATATATATATATATATATATATATATAGCATACAAAAATTTATATAATTATAATTAAAAATAATAATATTAATAATTTTAATAATAATTCAAATAGAAATCCAAAATTTTAACTTTTCATATATTTTTTAATTTATAAAATTATTATTATTTATTTAAAAATTATTATTTTTTATTTTTTTAAAATTTCCAGCCGAATATTCCCTGAAATTCCACCTAAAATTTTTAAATTACTATTTTTATTTAAAAATTATTATTTTTTATTTTTTTTAAATATTTGGTTGAATTTTCTGCCAAAAAATTTAAAAACTTTTATTTTTTACTTTTAAAAATTTTCATCTGAATTTTCCTCCAAAATTCTATAGAAAATTTTAATAATTATTATTTATTATTATTTTTTTATTTTTCGGCTGAATTTTCTTATAAAATTCCATCGAAATATTTTAAATTTTTTACTTTTTTTTTTATTTTTTTTGAATTTCTGCCAACAATTTCCACCAAAAATAGCATTTTGTAGTGTTTATGTCATATTTATACCATCTCAAGAAATATTTATGTATATAATATTAATTTATCATATTCTTTTCGTCATAATTGCACTAAAAAGAGGTCTATAGACTTTTTTTTTTAATTTTTTATACCAAACAAGATTACAACTTATTATAAGTTTCCAAAATATTTTAAAATTTATTCTTATTTTTCTCAATATACTTTGACATTTTATTATTTAATAATTAATTTTAAGAGTCTAAATAATAATCTTAGAAAACATCATAAAACTTACAAATTTATCAACATTTAAAAGAATAATTTTAACGTAATATCAGTTACTGTCTTAAAAACATAACAGCTCCTCTGTACAACCTATATGAAGAAGAGGATCCCCATCCTATAGTAAGTGTTAATCAGCATTTCAAGATAAGTATATTTCAATGTTTTTATGTAAGTATTTACGTAGATTTATGCAAGAATTTTTTTGACTAAAATCTGATTACGGTGAAATCAAATACTTAATTAACTTTCAATCTAAGTTAGGATACAAACCGAACATTAATGAAAAAAATATTTCATTGGTAGAGTATCCAATCAATTTTGTAGAACAAAAGAAGGCCGACTATGAGAATTGAGAGATACTGGTAGAGTGTGCAATCACTTTTGAAACTTTTTTATATTCATAGCCAACCTAGACTTTATATATGCTTTATTTATTTTATTTTTTTAAATTTAGGTCATGTGCATCGGGTATCCGATCAGTTTCATCGGGTAGAAAAAAACTACCCGGCACCCGATCCAATATAAATAGTCGGGTTCAGAATAACCCGAACCCTACATTTTTACCTGAAGTTCTTGCTTCAAATTACCCAAATTCGGACAGGCTGCATTGAGTCCCAAATTATCCGATCCGAATGCCTACCCCTAACTGAAACTAGTCCCGGTAAGAACCTATTAAGTTCATCAAAAAGAGATCAACGATCTAAAAAACCTACAGCTATGACACAAAAATACCAATGGCGTCTTACTCAATAGGATGACTTTTCTTTTTTATATAGAAATTTCAGATTTAAGTATACTATAGTTACGTTTATGTATATTATTGGAAGTATTTTATTGTTATTAGTCTTTTTCGTTTTCATTTTGTGCTGGCGAAATCTCATTTTCAATTCCACAACTTAATCCTTATTTCTTTATTATTACAAATTTTCAAATTTAGTTTCATATCTCTTTCCCTTTTTTTCCAAATATAAACCTTTTTTTTTTCTCTCATTAATATTTTTACCACAAAATAAGAAGCAACAAACACAGTTCCTAAATACTCTCGATTGATGGTGTTGGGGGGGGGGGGGGGGGGGTAGGGAATGGTCTCAATAGCATATCCGTGGATTGTGATTTTTTTAATCAAAATTTTAATATAAATATGGAAAATACATTTGAGAAAAAAATTAGAAAAAAAATATTTGATTAAATTTGAGACTTCATAATCAATAGAATCAAAGTTAGACAGGCGAGTTAGGTCAAGAATTGACACCTCTAATTTTAATCAATAAAGTTGCAAGAAAATGATCAACAACAGTGATGGCGATTTTGATGGTACGTAAGATTGACCAAGAAAAAGGATTTATTAATTTTTAAAATTATTTAAGGGCTTTTGTTCGAAAAAGCAAGGCAATTGTAACGGTGCACTAAAGGAGAGTATGATCCGTAGCAGTTGTGCGGCAGTTTGGCAGGTGGCAACTTTTTGATCGGTTTAAGATAGCAAAGTGCTAATTATTTTGTGTACTTTATATAGCAAAATCAAAATGTAATAAAATTAAACAATCTAAAATCAAAGCATAAAACTCACCATAACTCGGAAGAGAAAGTGTTTTTATCCCATACTCAAAATGCATAACAACTCCAAATATGATATTATGATGCAATAATAAGATTAAATAAAAAGGGATGCATACGTCCAATGGATACGAGTTACGATACAATACGGAATGGTGATACAAAATTTTTAAAAATTGTGACACGACATGTTTTCAACACAACATTGTATGTGTATCTATATATATACATACACATTTATTTATATTGTGTAAGATTCATATATGTATATTGATATAAGTACAAAAATAAAGATGTTCATATCGTGATTGTATCATAATTCTATTTGTACATGAGATCCATGAATTATCTATTTTGAAAACAAAAAAAAAAGTTTCAATTTTTATAAAAGAATGAAATAAAATAAATTATAGGACGGAACAATAATCTTTTTTCTGAGTAGTTTTAGAAAATTTTTATTCTTAATTATCTTTTCATTGTTGGAATATTCACAAGAATTTGTGAAAAAAATTTAACATGTCCAAAGAGTGTTGGTCACGTTATTGATAGTGTGTTTGACATTTTATCAGAAATATCGAATTTATTTATTTTGTGAACCCACCACAGAGTGCGTCAAACACATATAAAGGGAGTATCGAATGAGTGTTGTGTGTTGGCACAATGTCTAACATTGCATGATTCTAATTTTAGAATTGTTTGTGCATTTATAGGCAAGTTATTAAAAACAAGTATATATTTTGAATCCAGTATATAGAATGTGTTATACTCTATTTTATTTTATAAATGCACATTAGGTATATTAGGTGTATATATATGATTAAAAAACAGAATAGTAGACTTATTTAATTACTTATAAATTTATAATAGCTTTAGGTTTATGTATGATTAAAAAAGGAGAATAATAGACCTTTTTACTTATAAATTTATAATAGCTATGTAGAATAAAAAAATTGAACCGCGAAAAAAGTCCACAGCAGATGCTGATGAATCCTACTACTAACAGATGAAAATGACAGCGGATGACCAACTGACAAATCTTTAACTTAACTCATCCTCTCTCTCCAAAACACACACTAACTGTGTTTTCCTAATCAGTAGGAAAGAAGGCAGAAAAAGAAAAAGATCATTAGTTAGTAGCTTAGCCCAAGTAACCTGCTGAGAACGACCACCCTCCACCCACCATTAACTTGACATATTCCTTTCAAGACAGCCCCATTTCACCAAATTTAATAAACAAATTAAACCAAAAAAACTACAATAATATTTTTATCTAAATACTTTTATCTAACACCAAAAAAAAAAAAAAATGTTAGTCTCTTTCTTACGCAGTGACTCTTGCTTGTTTGATCATCAAAATCTCGTCTTTCTCAAGCCTTAAATTGCCCCACTGAGTCGCACTGGTTCTCTCACTCGTCTCATGCAGCCCTCCGTCCGCCGTAAGCTCAGTCCACCACTCTTCTCCACCGCCATGAAGCCCGCCATCGCCGCCTCCTCCTCCGCCGGCCGGAAAAGCAGCAACCTGTCGGTGTTCGCGGTGGTCGTCTCCATCTTCGTCTTCGGCTGTTTCATGTACAACGAGGACGTGAAATCCATCGCCGAGTTTCCATTTTCACGTCCCAAAGCCCAAGAAATTCAAGAAAACAACAACCACAACATCGCCGCCGCGGCAGCGGGTGATAAGCCCACCACCGTGTCTGTGGTCGTAAATGCAAGAACCGTCGTGGAGACGGAAGTAGAGGGCGGCGGTGACATTAGCACTGCTGCTGCTGACGATGGCGATGACGTCAGCTTAAAATTGAATTTGGAGAGAGAGGACGAGGACGAGGACGAGGAACAGGAGAAGAAGATCGAAACGGCGTCGGTTGAGGAAAATCTTGATGATGGTGATGATATTGTGATCCCTCCTGAGGAGTGTGATTTGTTTACAGGGGAGTGGGTTTTTGATAACGTTACGCACCCGTTGTACAAGGAGGATGATTGCGAGTTTTTGACAGCACAGGTGACTTGTATGAGGAATGGGAGGCAAGATTCTTTGTACCAGAATTGGAGATGGCAGCCTAGGGATTGTTCTCTACCTAAGTAAGTTTAAATCTGATGTGTTATTTTTGCACTACGAGAAAAATGTTTTTTGGGCATATTAGTTAGGATAATTGTAGATTAATCCATAAAATTAACTTATTAGAATCTTTAATTAATTTGACCTCCGTCTGTGAAATTGATAAATTTTTTTAAAGACAAATTTAATCTAATTAAGCTTCTAATATTGTAATTTGCCTTTCAGAAAGTTGGTGAAAACCTTTTCCCTTTTTCTTTAATCATATAATTTACAGTTTTTTCTTTTTAGGATATAATATGAATCTTGAGAGATAACAGTCACGCACATTTTGTCCTTAAATCACTAACAGAAAGGTTGAAATGATGTACATTAGTAGAACTGAAGTTATGTGGGAAATTCTTACCCGAACCTGGTTTGGTCGAAATCCAATAAATTATATGGTAATTGTATTGCACTTGCCAAGTGATTGGTCACTGTTCCTAAATTATCGACTATTCACAAGGTAGGTGTAAAACACTCGCCACGTGATTAATACTGGTGCGGCCGAGCCGGGTCTAGGCTAGAATTTCCTAGTTATGAGAGACTAAATTATGAAATATCTACAAATAATGAAACTAAAATTACACATTTTCTAAGTTATGGGACAAAAATTACATTTTCTCATTAATATTGTTCAGTTGGGATCTTCTATTGCATAATGGTGCTTCATCTCCTATTACACTCATCAATACGCACAATGTGTATTGGTGAGCGGTCGATATAAGGAAAGAAAATCTTTATATTTTTTTCATATCATCAGTTTTTTTCTTTCCTTATCTTTAACCCTCACCAATATATGTGGCGTGTGTTGATAAGTGTAATAAGAGATGTAATACGATTATACAATAGAAGATTCGAACTAAAAATTGTTTGCATGTGAGGGCATGCAATTTGTTTAGAAAGTGACACTTTTTGAGCGATAACGACTACGGAAGCTATTTACCTGAATATTTACATATTGTGTTAGTTGAGGGGGAAAAAAGAGCCCATTTAATATCACATTTCTAGCATTGAGCTTGAAGTATAGTCACTAGAGCCTAAATAGTTTCTTGATTATCATTAACTTACTAATTACTTTGATTATTTGATTGATTAATCAGGTTCAAAGCAAGATTACTGCTTGAGAAACTAAGGAACAAGAGGCTAATGTTTGTTGGGGACTCTCTGAATAGAAATCAGTGGGAATCAATGATTTGTTTGGCTCAATCCGCAGTCCCTCCGGGCAAGAAGAGCCTCAACAAGACTGGCTCTTTATCCATTTTCAAAATTGAGGTTTATTTTATTTTCTCTTTAATTATCATTGCTAAATTATTGCAACTTTATGTCTCAATAATTATTGGTGTGTTCACAAATATTATTTTATTAATGTTCAGTTCGTTTTATTTTTTATTTAACTTATACGAGACTTTCCTCATTGGACCAATGAATAAAAGAACAAAGTTGTAACTAGAAGAAGCATTAAGACATTGTCCAACGTTTGAATTTGTCTCAGTTTTTTGTAATTACAGATTAAATAATACGAAGTGGGTGTGTAGTTGGTTTAAATTGTAACTACCTAACACATTCGACCTAATTTTTGCATTTTATAAGTTGCGTGTAAGTATTTATTTAGGCAAAGATATGAAGCGTGATAGGCAATAATTAATTTTAATAGGTACGAAGAAGCGTTTTTGTTAGATCTACGCGTTGCGCTACTGGCTGAAGTTGAATTTAAATAGTTCAAATTCCCTATTTCATTCCGTATTTTATCTTCCTTTTATAATATTTAATTTTAACATTACCTAATAAGTCTATTACATATTTCTTTTAAAAGAAATATTGGAATCCCGATATTTATGTCTATACGGCTAACATACATTCTTGAAATTAATGGACAATAACAATTACAATTACAATATGTCGTGTTTCATTAATAATTAGATAATTCTAGTTTGCACCCCTAAAATATACTTAAAGTGGCGTTTAGCACTCCCAAAATTACAAAATATGAAAATTCAACCTTTAAATTATAGATGTTAGGGGCTGAACCATTACGCTTTTGTACCATTATAAAGGGTTCACTTGTTACGATTTGTACATTATACATGATTGATTTGTTATATTTTTCAATTGGGATAATTGCAATTTATGTCCTCTAAGTTTAGCCTATTTTCGATTTTGCCCTCTTCCTTGCAAATTTTTCAATTTTTCCTCTCCGATTATCAATGCTTAGATTATCATCTGATTTTGGACATAACTTCTCATTGGTGATGATGTGGCGATTTTCTGGCCGCAAATTATGATTTTTCCGGTCATTACCATAAATGGCCAGAAAATCGTCATGTCATCACCGGCGAGAAGTTATGTTTATAATTGGACGAGAATCGAAACATTAATAATCGTAGAGAACAAAATTGAAAAATTTTATAAACGGAGAGGGCAAAATTGATAAAATTGAAACGAAGAGGAAAAAATCGAAAATACCCTACATGTAGAGGACAACAAAAGCAATTATCCCTTTGTAATTCATAAATATAAATACAATGTAGCTAGGGTACACTTTAAGGGTGTAAAGTGCAATTAATCCTAAAATTAATTTCGATTTGTGTGAGAATTGAACACTTGATTTGTAATAACACTAATTCTTGATATTTTTGTACATAATAAATTGTCAGGATTACAATGCAACAGTGGAGTTTTACTGGGCTCCATTCTTGGTGGAGTCAAATTCAGATGATCCTAAACTGCACAGCATTTTGAACCGTATCATCATGCCCGAGTCAATCAATAAGCATGGGCATAATTGGAAAAATGTGGACTACCTCATTTTCAACACGTACATTTGGTGGATGAACACTGCTGCCATGAAAGTTCTGTAAGTCATTCAAATTCATCTGCCTCTCATCACAATCAGAGACGGATATAGAGACGGATTCAGTAAAATCCAGCACAATTGATTCAAAAATCGTAATGTTTAGAATTCAATTTAAAAAGAATCTACTGTATCAAACAGGCGAGTATAATGATTCGATATGTATTATATGTCTTAATTAAGTTTACAAAAATTTGATTAAACAGGCGAGGATCATTCGAGGAAGGGTCAACGGAGTACGACGAAGTTCGTCGGCCGGAGGCATACGCGAGAGTGTTGAGGACTTGGGCAAATTGGGTGGACGACAATGTGGATCCAAATCGGACCACAGTTTTCTTCATGAGCATGTCTCCCCTTCATATCAAGTAATATTATCTCAATTACTTTTCTTTGATTTCCTTTTGCTTAGAAGCTAGAAATTTAATTTTTATTCATTTTTCTTATGTTAGGTGATTTCATTTTGAAAATTTCCCAAAAAGCTAATGGTTTTGAAGTATGTTATTTGTTTAGAAAGTTATGGAGAGAGGTACAAATTACCAACTAAGTCTGGACCAAAAGAAGAAAAAATAAATAATAAGCTGAGTACGCGATTTAATTGAAAAGTTCTTCAATTATTGCAGGCAGGTTTAACCACTCCCAAGTCAACGATTAACAAAATCATCAACTTCACACGCACACACACACATATATATATATATATATGTGTGTGTGTGTGTATATATATATTATCCCAAGTAGACACGAAATTAAACATATATATGAAGTCGGACAAGACTCGATATAATATATATGAGGTGGGGCATTACTAATCAATTTACACTACCAAAAAGTAAAATATTAATAATAAAAGATAGTAATGTGGAGATTGTCATATTAAATGGTAATAGTTTTTATTTTATCATTAATAAGATACATAAAACGATAAATATATAATTTCTAATTTATCTCATTGTATACGGCCAAATAGTGATTAAAAAAAATAGTATTTTAGCTTGTTACTATTAAACAAAAAAAATATAACAAAACAGTCCCTAAATTATAAATATTAATTAGAGGCCAACTTATAATTTGTTACTTTTACCATTATAAATTTTTAATTCGTTTCACTGACTAGTTCAGTAGGATAAACTACATACGGTATCAAGGAGCAATGTCCAATTAACCCTACAATTTTTGACACTATTAAGCTCACATTTAAGATTAGTTTTTTAAAAAAAAAAAAAAATTTGTACTTAATATATGCGTAATTCTTGTTAAGAAATTCACTTTGACATTCAACAGGAGCTTGAATTGGGACAACCCGGACGGCATAAAATGCGCCAAAGAGACAACCCCAATTCTCAACACATCCATGCCCCTAAACATCGGTACGGATCGCCGTCTCCTTGCCGTTGCTGCCAACCTAACGAGCTCAATGAAAGTGCCCGTCCATTTCCTCAACATAACTCGGCTGTCCGAGTATAGAAAAGACGCACACACATCCGTCCACACAATTCGTCAGGGCAAAATGTTGACGCCCGAGCAGCAAGCAGACCCGGCCACCTTCGCCGATTGCATCCACTGGTGCCTTCCGGGCTTGCCCGATATGTGGAATGAGTTCCTCTACACGCGTATAATATCGCGCCCTTGACACACAGTGAACGTGCGCCGTGCATTGTACGTGTACAGTTAAATGCATGGAATTTACTAACGGTGTCAATTTAAATTTTGTGTTTTTTTCTTTATAATAGGTTTTTCCTTTTTTGTTTATGGTGAGCTTTGTTGTTATGGAATTTATTCCGCTAAATTCAAGCCATGTGATGAAGGTATGGCACTTGGTGGAAATAATATCTAATTTGGTTGACGATGAGACATTGTTGGGAGTTGAGACCTCAATTGTAAAATGAAATTGCTTCAAAGAGAATAAAAAAATGAAAGAGAAATTCGAACTACTTGACGTGAAGTTTTGTGCTCTTTTTCATATTGATTTTTTTTTATCGCATACAGTTATCTTTTTGAACGTGTGTCAATATGGAAAAACTCTACCTCAAATTAGCTCTAGCCATATCCGATCAATTAATCATATCATCAGTGTTATTATACTTAATTATTCACTTCTCTTAAAATATGTGTACTAATTACATATACAAGTGGAATCCAATTTTTTACAAAAATCATCTTCTAAACTTGGGGTATATGAGTTTTTGTTCTTTTTTTTTTTAATTTTATTCATTTATTGTTGGGAGCTGTGCAAGTGCACGCAATCGTACAAGTAATACAAAGTGAGTAAAGTGTTGAATCCCATAGGAATTGTGATTTGGCCCGTGAAAGTGACTCGTTATGTTCAGCTAAATTGATCAAAATTGAGGAGTGGTTGGTTTTCTAAATGAAAGCTAATTTCAAATTAAAAACAACTCATGAATAACAATAATAGCAAATAACCAAGGCGAGAAACGCGAGTGCAAGATGCTTTCATTCACCTAATTCCCTATTCTAATCTAATCCCTAAGTTGAATGGTTTCGTGGTTGTGTGAAGCCAGGAACAAATCTATCCACAATCTCTCTCGAGCGTTACGGAATTAATTCATACAATCCCTTCTAAGCCTAGGACTAACCAATTCTCATTCAATTAATCCCTGCTTTAGAAAATATTTGTATAAAATTTTAACCACCACCTTAAGGCTCAATCAATATTAAATTCATTATCATGCAACTTTAATACTAATTGATCTCGTCTAATTAGAGCTGCAATCGTGAATCAACGGTCGACCTCATCACGATTCTCAAATTCGTAAATTAGGGGTGATCAAACCCTAACCGAGCATTAAAGCATTAAACGAGAATCACACGAAAAAAAAAACATACAAAAACAAATTCAAAATCATGGGTTTTTTTATAGAATAGCGAAAAATGTGAACTACACCAGCCTTACACTTAGCAATTAAATTAGTTCATAATGAATATAAGAACAAAAATAAAATCTGGAAAAGAATTAATAAAATGAGAAGAAATAAACTTATTCGATGAAAATTTCAGACGTAAACTTCCCTAGTTCGGTTGTTCTTCCTTCGCCTCTTGATTTCTTCCTTCTTCCGTTCCCCAAAAATCCCCAAAAGATTAAAAATATGAAAGAGAAATGTTCTAAACTTTAAAACCTAGCTAAAAAACGTGAATAATCAATTGTGGGAATGTTTCTGGACTTAAAAAGGGACAGAAAAATCATAGCGCCGCCTTCCAAAAATAGAGTCATAATCAAACATGGAAAGCTGTTAATTGCTATCGCGTACTTTGGGTACATACCCAAAATATTTTGGGTACGTACCCAAACTTACAGATTCGTTTAACTCCCCAATGATTGAAATTAGGTACATACATGAAATATTTTGGGTACGTACCAAACATACAGATTCGCTTCTTCTCTAAATGGGTGAAATTAGGTTAATACCCAAAATATCTTGTGTAAGTACCCAATTCTTGACTTCCACTTTTTGTCTCCTTGATGGTATTTTTCCTCACCTACAAAACAACGATTTAACTCGAATTTAGACATAATAAGGTTCAAATGGAGAAAAATACATGATAAATTCGTCAAAATAAACATAAAAATCAAGTAGAATTACGTACTTATCATTTATCTTGACAAATTTCAATTTTAATCCGTTTTTTGACAATTCCGACGGCCGAATCTGACATTGTATAAACATTTGGTACTTTTCTAATTTTCTTGCAATAAAGACTAGCGTGGCGCTGATGTTGGCAGTGCTATGCATATTAGTCCCTATATAAAAATTATTGATATTTAAAAAAAAACAAAAATTAAATAAGAGCGACATCATATTTTTACATTTGCGTATTTTACTATATATATATTTAAAGTATTTAATTTATATAAATATTATGAATTTATAACTTAAATATATATTTATTTTTGTTTATATCAGAAATATTATATAAATTTTAATTAATTTAAATAATTAGCTAATTACATATTAACTAATAAAATATTAAATAATTAGTCAATTAATTAAAAAATAAAAAAAACCAACCATTCTTATTCTCCTTCACCCCACCAGCCCTACCCCCCAATTTCCTCGAGTTTCTTCAACATCCATCTCTCTCTCTCTCTCTCTCTCTGAGTATGTGTATATGTGTATATATATATGTATATGTATATGTATATATATGTGTATATATATATATATGCGTGTGTGTATTGTTTTTTCACTTTTTTCTTTTTACCTTATAATATGTGCCATTCATGTGGACATTTTGGAGGAAAATCAACAGAAACTCTAAAATTATTTGGCACATCAATGTTGGTAAAAAAATCCAGTCAATTTTTATGCTAACGTCTGCTCTGCTCGCTGGAATTGTCCAAAATCGGACAAAAGTTGAAATTTTGGAAGATAAAGGACTAAAATTAAAAAAAATAAAAATCATACACATAAAGAGTAAAAACTCAAACATCCAAAATTCAGAAGACGATTTTTATAAAAATCCCAAATGTAATCTACTCTGTATATGATTAATACTGACTTTACCATAGCCAATATGGTTTCCCATGTAGTGGATTAGGAACATACAAATTTGATAATAGGATCCGATAACCGAATTTGACCCAAAATCTTATATAATTCTAATAATTTTGGTAAAAAAATTTAGGGCATGGTAAGTAACAATTCAATAAATTGCTAATTTTCGACAAATGTATTTGGTCATAACTAGGGATGCAAACAAATCGAGCCGGCTTGACAAAGGTTCGAGCTCAAGCCGAGCCTGTATAGGTTTTGAGCAGAGCTTGAGCTAAGTAATTCTTGTTCGTAGCTCATGAGCTTTTATTTTTTTAATAGTAATTTTTATTTGTATATAATTATAAATAATATATTAATTTTTGAACCCGAGCCTAGCTCAAATATAATAAATATTTGAAAATATTTAATCTTGAGCTCGAACCTATAATTTACTCACAAATTTGAGCCCAACGGGCCGAGCCGAGCTCGAACATGACTCGAGCCCGAGCTCGAGCCTGTTTTTCCTGGCTCGTCGGGTTTGAGCTCAATCTATTTGCTTCGAGCTCAAGCTCGAGCCTGAAAAAAAGGCCAAGGCTTGGCTCGGCTCGGCTCGGCTCGTTTGCATCCCTAGTCATAACCTGACAAATGTAGTCCTAGGGCCAAACAAAGGTCCTAGGCCAATTTTTCGGTCCAATTGATAATCTCCAGCATTACGTGAGTCCCATATGGTACACATAGGCAGTAAACAACTAGGGCATGATAAGTAATATCCCCTTAAAGAAAAAAAAAAAAAAAAGAAAAAAGTTAAGTTAAAACTTTTCCCTCCCTCTACCCAAAAAATTTCCCCAATATGAAAACCTAGGTTTTTTCTTCGTACTCAATTCGTAGAGAATCTAATTGAATCTTGAAATTGATCTCCTTAGCATGCAATTGGATGTCTCACCATTTGACTTCAGAGAATTCCAAGGGCGATAGAGCAATATTGCACAATAGAGGAATGAGTCTACCTCAAACGATGATCATAAAATTTGAAGACGAACAAATAATTACAAGTATGCAATTAGTAGTCTCACCTTTCCCTCAATTAGTTTTTTTACTGTTGGTATTCCATGGAACTCATGTGATGCGAAAGATTATCAATAAGACCGAAAAATTGACAGAAGACCAACTTTGTAAAAATAAAGGATCAAATTTGTTGGATAGATATAAAAACTGTTAGGCCTTAGGACTAAATTCATTAGGCCAGGACCAAAGGTGTCGAGAATTAGAAATTTATAGGACCAAATGTGCCAAAACACTTAAGTTATGGGACTAAAAGAGTAATTTAGCCAAATAAGATTAAGCTAACGAGGCATGGCCTCAATGGCAATGCGGAGGCACCCTAACCTAAAAGTTGGGGATTCGGTTTCTCATAAATTCTAGTATTGTTCTAATCTAATACTAGTTTTGCTCCATTGTATGGTAGTTGGATTGATTGTAATAATTTGTCATTAATATAAATACTCTTTTATAAAGCACTATGGTCCTCTAATAATCATTTGGTGTCTTTGATATGATATCAATGGACTCTTGGTGTCTTTGGAGTCTTCTCTCCAACTTCTCTGTCTTCCTTAAATGTGTTTTCACTTCTCTCCTCTCTTATTTGTAAAAAACGTGGAGTCTAGATGGCAATCGATAAAAAAATAGTTCATAAGGAAAACTGTAAAAACCCGCATACGTTGGGTGGTCAATAATATTTTTCTTGTTTGGTAATTACAAAATCTTTTAATTTTTTTTTATAAGTGCAAGTTTTCATTATTTTTTTCATCTTTGAAATAAGTTTTTAAATTAATTTAAGTACTATAAGCACTACTAGAAAACACGGTTTTGGCCACGGATTTTTAGCCACGGATAAAATCGGTTGCCAATAGCTACGGAAATGGCCACGGATATAAAAAAAAACGAAAACATATGGCCACGGATAAATCCGTGGCCAAATTTCCACAATTCCGTGGCCATTTCAATTTAATTAAAAGAAAAACATAAATAAATAAATTTATTTTTTTTAAAACAAATTTGGACTTGGCCACGGATTTATCAGTGGCCAATAAATAAATAATTTTTTTTTTTAAATTTGGACTTGGCCACGGATTTATCCGTGGCCAATAAATATATTTTTTTTTAAATTTGGACTTGGCCACGGATAAATCCGTGGCCAATAAATAAATTTTTTTTTTTAAATTTGGACTTGGCCACGGATTTATCCGTGGCCAATAAATAAATTTTTTTTTTTAAAAATTTGGACTTGGCCACGGATAAATCCGTGGCCAATAAATAAATAAATTAAATTTGTTTTTTTAAATTTAGACTTGGCCACGGATTTATCCGTGGCCAATAAATTAATTTAATTTTTTTTTAAATTTGGTCTTGGCCACGGATTTATCCGTGGCCAATAAATAAATTTTAATTTTTTTTAAAAAAATTTGGATTTGGCAACGGATTTATCCGTGACCAATAAATAAATAAATTTTTTTATTTTTAAAATTTGGACTTGGCCACGGATAAATCCGTGGCCAATAAATAATTTTAATTTTTTAAAATTTTAAATGACTCGTTTAAATAGTCCGATCCGACATTACGGGGCACCAAAAGGTTCGAGTCATTTCGAAATCATATTATTTTCATCACGATTATTATATTTTCCCATCTTATGCGTTGAAAATTACAGTTTGTTTAGCGAGAATACATTTTTCCTCTTTCGGTGACATATACGAATAACTTCGTATTTCGGTATAAATGTGTGCTAACGTCAGTTAACTTGTATAGGAATTATAAAAAATGGACTTTCAAGCAGATTAGTTAGTGTTGAAGTTGTATTGCTCCAATCGTACGGTTCCGTCTAACCCAATTAACGAAAACGCACGATTCGCCAAAGTCAACATGAAGTTTTGACCATTGGCCACGGATAAATCCGTGGCCAATAAATAAATTTAATTTTTTTTAAAACAATTTGGACTTGGCCACGGATTTATCCTTGGCCAATAAAAAAATTTTAATTTTTTTAAAAAATATTTGGATCCGTGGCCAATAAATAAATAAATTTTTTTTTATTAAAATTTGGACTTGGCCACGGATTTATCCGTGGCCAATAAATAATTTTAATTTTTTTAATTTTAAATGACTCGTTTAAATAGCCCGATCTGACATTACGGGGCACCAAAAGGTTGGAGTCATTTCGAAATCATATTATTTTCATCACGGTTATTATATTTTCCTATGTTATGCGTTGAAAATTACAGTTTGTTTAGCGAGAATACATTTTTCCTCTTTCGGTGACATATACGAATAACTTCGTAGTTCGGTATCAATGTGTGCTAACGTCAGTTAACTTGTATAGGAATTATAAAAAATGAACTTTCAAGCAGATTAATTAGTGTTGAAGTTGTATTGCTCCAATCGTACGGTTCCGTCTAACCTAATTAACGAAAACGCACGATTCGCCAAAGTCAACATGAAGTTTTGACCATTGGCCACGGATAAATCCGTGGCCAATAAATAAATTTGAATTTTTTTTAAAAAATTTGGACTTGGCCACGGATAAATCCGTGGCCAATAAATAAATTTTAATTTTTTTTAAAAAAATTTGGACTTGGCCACGGATTTATCCGTGGCCAATAAATAATTTTAATTTTTTTAAATTTTAAATGACTTGTTTAAATCGCCTGATCCGACATTACGAGGCACCAAAAGGTTCGAGTTATTTCAAAATCATGTTATTTTCATCGCGGTTATTATATTTTCCCATCTTATGCATTGAAAATTACAATTTTGAAAGTATTGATCTAACGATGGCACTATATTTTCATCGCGGTTATATTTTTTGTTTTGAAAGTATTGATCTAACGATGGCACTATATTTTCAAATTTGATTGATTTTATTTTGTCAATTACACTAAATTTAAGTAAATAAATTGATAGTTTGACATACAATGAATAAGATCACTTTAATTTCTTAAATTGAGTCAAAATAATCGATGAAAAATTTCAAATTTTTATAAGGTCAAAGTTATAATTTTTTTAATTTTGCTTTTGTATCCAAAAATTATCTGTGGATAAAAGTAAAATTAGAAAGAATTATAATTTGCACGATTTAATATTTTTTAATTAAATCATAATAAGTATGAATTAATAAAATATATTCATATATAGATATAAATTAGTAAAATTTGATAACAAAATTCAATATATAAATGTATATAAATATTCTTGGCTTGACATTTTGATCAAGTAGCTCATCTTAGCCTAGCGGTAAGAAGCTTGGCAATATTCCAAGAGGTCTCGAGTTCGAGTCCCACTTGTAACGATGAAAATCAATTAATGAAATGAGCACGCCGAGCTGGGCCGGGTCGCACCACTGGGCTGGTAGGCGCGCGGGTTGGGCCTGCTGCGGGCGTGGTTAGGCTAGGTCCAGTTTTTTTTTTTTAATAATTTTTTTTAGCCACGGATTTATCCGTAGCTAGATTTAAATTTTTTAAAATATTTTTTTTTATCTTAGCCACGGATAAATCCGTGGCTAAATGAAAAATTAAAAAAAAATTAATTAATAGTTGGCCACGGAAATATCCGTAGCCAAATTTATCATTTTTTTTAATTTTTTTATTTTTGGCCACGGATTTATCCGTGGCTAAATTTATTTATTTTTTTAATAATATTAATTTTGGCCACGGATAAATCCGTGGCTAGATTTAATTTTTTTAAAAAATTTTTATTTTTGGCCACGGTTAAATCCGTGGCCAAATTAAAAAAAATCCGCGGCCAAAAAATCCGTGGCCACTGTCCGTGGCCTTGTTTAGCAACGCCACATTTGGCCACAGATTTTTTCCGTGGCCAAATCCGTGGCCATTTGCTTTGGCCACGGATTTTTTGCCAAAATCCGTAGCCAAATCCGTGGTCAAATCCTTGTTTTCTAGTAGTGAAGTGAAATGAAAGGATTTCATTTAATTTTTGTAAGAAAATAGTTTTTTTTTTTTTTGGTATGAGTATTTCTTTTAGCATTCATGTAAAATTTGTTATTTGTAATTACTTTTTAAGCCACCATATAAAATTAGTCATTATATATACATATATTGCCACCAATTTAGTTGATTGTTAACGATTAATTTGTAATACTGTCAGTGACAACTCAATATTTGATTGTTAATTTGATCACAAATGATAATTATTTATAACGACCATGAAAATATTCACTAAAAAACTCAAATTTTGATCACTATATTATTGGTCATGACTTGCTAGTTAATAACGAGCATATATAGCTACCAAATATTGATTGGTGACAAAACAAATTACATAATATAACTCAAACAACCAAATAACTTTTGGTCGCTAAATATGTATGTTTAGCAATTATTTTATTATTATTGGTGAGAATTTAATTGCTAAAACTAGATTTTCATGAATTGATTAAACTTATAAAATTTACTTTTAAACTTCGAGCTATCTTTATTCATTCTTCTTCTCTCAGGTATTTCCAATTTGATCTATAGCTTGCGAGTCTTTAATTTTCAAATATGCTACTTATTTTCTACATACTCTAGAAACTTTTGATCCACTTGTACTATTCTAACCAGTGACGGAGCCAGGGGGCTAGTGGTGGCGGTCGGCCCCCCTCGATTTTTCATAAATCCATTTTCTAGTATATATATTTATTAGAGTTTTAAAATTTCGCCCCCCCTCCCCCAAATAAAATTTTGATTTTTATATAAGTTATATACTAAAATTTTTAATTTTCTCCACTCTATTTTATTTTTGGTGATTTATTTTTACCTAATCTCATGATTTGCCATAATAATTAAATTCTCTCTCTTTCTCTTTCCTCTCTTTTTCCTTATTCTTTTCAAATTAAGATACTAGAAATTCTATTAGATTTTACTTCTTTCTTTTATCCCAATTAAAACACCAAAAATTATATTAGAAATTTTCTCTTTTCACAAACCCTAAAACATTCAACTTTTTCTCCGCAAGCAATGTAAAATAAGGTATTGTGTACTAATTTTGAAATTTATACATTTATTTATTTCTTTTTTTTTTGTAATTGATTTTTGTGTAGAGATTTGAATCTTAGGATTTTTAATTAATATGAATCTTGATAGTTGTTCAATATTAAACTTAATTAGTCTTAATGTTTATTTGTTGGGCTATTGAACTTGAATGAATCTTACTAATTTGACACTTCATATTTAATTGAGAGTGACTTGGGGAATGTGATGGCAGAGAAAAAAGAAATAATATTTTTTGAGATTTGAATATATTTTTTGTTTGTGAGAACAAAAAGACAGAAAAAAAACTATTTTAATACTTTTTGAGTTTTGATTATATATCATTATGTGAGTTTATATTAATTTTATTGAGTATTGTTAAAAAATTCTTTGTTAAGTATTTTTTAAAAGCAATTCATTATCCACTATATTTGCTTCTTTTAAAATAGAGAATAGCTTGTTATTTTTGTCACTATCATTTTTTTATATATTGTTTTGTATTTTAGTACTTTTTTTTGTTATGGCACTTCTAATTAGTTGTATACGCATACATATGATGATTTTTGTTATTTTATATATTAATATTATATATAACCCTTATATTTATACATTTTAATAATTAATAATCTTAAAAAACTTTCGTCACCCCTCAATTAAATTCTTGGCTCTGTCCCTGATTCTAACATTTTTCAATTTGAAAACAAAGGTAGATCTTCTCAGACCGGATCCCCAAAATAGTGCCTCATGTCCTGCCCCACACTCTGGATATGCGACACGTGTAAGTCTTGAAGATTTGCTTACCAAATTAGATGTTTTGTCCAATTAATTAATTGGACAAAATATCTAATTTGGTAAGCAAATCTTCAAGACTTACACGTGTTGCACATCCAGAGTGTGAGGCACGAGATGGGGCACTATTATGAGGTAGGGGATCCGATCTGAGATCTTCTACAAACCTCGATCATTCCAAATTATACGTTCCATAACTTATATCTCACACATAATCTACATTATTCTTTTGTCATTTAATGCTCTTCTCATTTGCCTTGCTTTAATAATAGTATATGTTGCAAACCTCTCACAAGTTGCATTTTCAATTTGTACGCTTGAGCTCGTAGATTTCGCAAATGTGCTCCCAATCTTCTTTCGTTGTCAAGATATATTCTCCTCCTCTTCCTCAATGGCTTTGTTCGTTAACTACTCAAGCTTGATGAACTAAAAATATACATAGTTTGATTTCCAAAATTCATATAACATTTTGGTGTTTTATTGATGTTTTATGGTATTTTAAGAAGAAAACGAAATATAGGAATGAGACCTTAATTCAGACACTAACACCCATATTTTAGCCCCCAAAACACAATTTCTCTTAGGTCATGTATCCCTTCACAAGTGCTCTATGTTTATCATATAATCCGAACCGAAGCAAGCTGGTGTACAACAAATAACACAAGAAAAGGGCCAAAGCCGTTTTGCTGATACAGAGAAGGCCAAAAACGTGCAACACAAAACGGCCCAAATCATTTTGATGCGTCCAGCCGTTTTGTCGATACAAAAAAGGAAAAAATCATGCAAAACAACACTGCAGAAGCCGTGTGATCTTGTAGAAGCCGTTTGGATTTGCAAGGCCGTGTTGGCTTTATAGAAGAAGCCAAAATTTCACAGATCAAAAGGGCTTAATCTCTATGAAATTGGAAGTGGCCGTTTGGAATGACAAAGCCGTTTTCGATTGTGCTCTGAACAAGGAAACTCATCTCCTATTAGGATTCTGACTATCTTTGCCCCCGCCACTATTTAAGGATGTTTTGTGCATAGTTTCAGGGGAATTTTGGCTGATTTTTGAAGAAGAGTTCAAGGACGAAAGCTCAAGGAGGGTGACAATTCAAGGGCTAATTTCTTCCATCCCTCGAGATTATCACCACAAGCCTAGTTTGCTTTTATGATTTCTTTCAGTTTTATTATGTTTTTTTGTTGTTTTTCTTTTATTATGTCTAGCTAAATAAATTATAGGGCTCTAGGCTAGTCATTGATGAAACCCTTGTAGTTTTTGTTGCACCCCTTTTGATTTTAATTCACATACTTCCTATCTATAATTCAAGCTTTCATTACTTGTAAATTTCTGGCCAATTTTACAAGCTTTGAGATTTTATATTTGACTACGAAAGGGTGTGTATAAAATTTGACTATTTGCATTATAGACATAAGGAACGCATAGAAATAATCATACACTTATGCGATCGATTAGGTTGATTAGCAAGGACTTTTTAACTAAGACAGCTTTTTCACGCAATTATGGGTCAAGAAATCCATATGTGATATCAAAAGTAGACACATAGCATACCTTAGCACATTTGTTTTACTTTCGAAAAGAGATTATAAATATTTTTGTGAGTTGGATTATGGAAAGGAATATTGTTAATATCAAAAGGGGGATTCGATAGACAATGCCTAGGGGCCCTAGTTTTTTCTTATTGATTTTTCTACTTATATTTTATTTGCTTTCTTTTAAACCTCCAATTAATTTTCGAAGCTTAAACAGTAGAGAACTTATAAGTTTGGTACTTGCTAACCCATTCCTCATCTTAACTTTTCACTTTATTACTTGAACAACCTGTGCACTTGCAAAAAATTTGCAACAGAGCTCTTAACATTTCCATGCTCCAACAGTTGGTTCCTCATAAGATATCTTCGAGGATGATTCTCTCTTGCCTTGAAGATAGATAGTCTTCTTCTTGTTCATGCATTTGCTCATTTCTCATGAATTTTTCCCCCCTCCATCTCCATTGTGTTCTATGTTTTAAATTTACAGCCAATTGAAGCACTAGAGCACGATATTAATTAGTAAACACTCTCAATGTGTGTGTGTGTGTGTGTCTGTTTTCTTTTTTGATAATTATGACACTCTCAATTTAATTGTTATTATCATCAAAATTTCAATGTATTTCAAAAAAAAAAAAAAATCGCTTTCTCTAATTTTAAAGTTTTTCCAATTTTCTCTTCGCTTTTTTTTTTTTTTTTTGGGGAGTGTGTGTATTTTTCGGTTCTAAACCATTCAAAGAGATAAGCTCAGCATTACTAAACAATTTGCACTAGCTCAAACATTTATTTTTTTGGCCTAACTTAACCCCCGGCCGGCCAAAAGCTAAAAATTTATGATTACTCGTTGCAGCAGACTTAACACACCTACTCCTCATGTCTAAGCCGGATCTCAATAGGAAACAACTTGAGTATAGGGCCAATATTGTAGGACTGATGACCACTACAAAATGCATGCCATTAAGTGATAAATTAATACATTATAAATTTAATTTATGTAACAATTCGGTTAATAAATGTCTTGTCACTTATTATTTATTTAGTTCTATTTATATTGAATTCTACTGCTATTCTCTCTATCACAACTATTTCTTTAGTAAAGATAATTCATATAATTACCATAAGATAATGCAGTCCCAAAAGTCAGTTTTTGAGAAAAGAATTTTCCAAAACATTACCAAAAGTAACATAATTTCATAATTAATCGTCATGGACACTCAACATTTCTATTTTAACGGCAAATTAGGCCTACCACCCCTGAGATATAGCAAAATTACAAAAAATAATCCCACGTATGACAAATTATTATACCGTAACTTGAGAAGGGTCAATGTTAACTCTAACGGAATAAAGGCAATGTCAATTATGCCCTTACTCATATTAGGGCAAATTATAGCAATCGCCCCTCAGTATGGTGAAATTACAAAACACACCTGACGTATGAAAAATTACCATTACCCCATGACTTGTATGATGATCATTTAAGTAGGGTATATGTGTTATTATAAGTAATACTAAGCTTTATGGTATTAAACACAATCATACTTTTGGTGTTCATTTGTTACATTATTTGATGTACGTTTATATGATTTTCTGTTTAATTTATCAAAAAAAAAATATGATTTTCTGTTTCATTTTTGAAAATTAAAGTATTGTATGATTAGTAAATAGCGTTTTATCTGCAGATCATATATAAGACAAATCTTACATCGCTTGACCACACGGGTTAAAAACTAATAATTTGGTAAAAATACACACCATCTACCAACGATTTTAAATGGTAAGTTTGAAAAAGAATAACAAGAATATCACATTTAACCCCCTGTGGTTTCAATGAATTACAATGCAATACCACAAATTATGACACACAATAAGAAAGCACTCCAAAGGGGGTTTTCAAAAGTACATATAGGTTGACTAACGGTGATCATTAGACACACTAACGATAGCTACAAATTGATAGATGACACATATAATATTAAGAGGGTAATGATAATTTCTATACATCGGGTTTTTCGTAACACTATAAGAATGCATATTCTTCAATGACAAAACAATACACTATACATTTAGTTTCTGTAACATATTTAATTTATAAAAATTCCGTTAGTAAATGTCTTGTCATTGATTGTTTATTTAGTTTTATTTACATTGAATTCTATCACTTATCCATCAAAGATTTCTTAAATCTGTTACAAAATCTCTCTGTCACAAAATTCCCGTTAGTAAAAGGGGTATTTTCTTGTAGTATAATTCCACCATACCTCAAGAGTATTAATTTGTTTACTTTATAGCTAAAATTGAAACGAGTATGTTATTGATGGTTTGGTTGTGAAATTTTACTCTTAAATGTTTAATTGAATTATCAATACTCAAATTATTTTAATTTTAACCATAAAAGTAAAAAGTATAGATTACATAATAGCCACACCTATTGTTCAAATTCAATTACGTGTTATATATTATTATTATTTATTATTTATTATTTATTTGAAAATAGACATAACATGTGATTGAATTTGGATTGTAGGATGCATGGGTCGATCCCATACACCCGACAATATAAGAATTTTCCACCAAAACCCCCTACACGCTCTAGTAGAAGCTACAGTGGCGGGAATGTTTTTAGGTGCTGCCCCTCAGAGAAGGAAAAGGTTTTTTTGTCTACTTTTTATATTCCGTTTGATAGTCAACTATGTAGATATGTAAAACGAACCTAAAGTAGATCATACAATGAATATGCACCAGCCAAACTAATCTATCGTTTGGCCTTCGAGCCATAATTTTTGGATTAATTAATTGATTCAGTTTTTAACATTCTTTTCTATTTTATTTTTTAATTTAATTATAAAATTTTGTTTTGATTTTAATTTATTTTTCCGCGTATCATCATTAAATGAATAAATTATTGAAAAGAACTAAAAAATATATACTCTTATTGAAAATTTAATGAGTATTTGTAATTTTATAATATCAAAATTTAGATAGATAATTAATTTATATTTTATTTTATATTTCGAAATTAACTGCAAATCATCAAGCCCATTGCCTTATCTCATTAAAGGATACATATCATAACAGCTACGCTGGAACGCAGAATTAAGCGGAAATCTAGTATATTAATTAATGAGGGAATTGTAGCATTTAAAGCTCACCGTGTTAGGCACCCCCATAAAATTGATATATAGTATGTATCACAATTTATCCATCATAGTGATATATATATATATATATATATATATATGTGTGTGTGTGTGTGTGTACGCGCGTGCGCGCGCCTCATGCTAGGGACGGAAACAATTAAAAAAATTACAATAAATCAACTTTTATTAATTAAAGTTTTCAGATGATTTTTTGTAACATCTTAAATTAAGTTAATTGGAGTCAAAGATCCATTGCTATATAATCTAGTATATGTAGTATGAAGTAATTGAAAAAAAACAGTGATAGGAAGAATGGGAGACGTATTTACACAAGATAAATAATGAAAAAAAGAATTGGGTGGTAGGAATATTAAAACCAAGAATTAGGTAAAACACACAAGAGTTAAAAGACTAAGACATGTGATCTGAAAACTAAATAATAAGTGAAGAAAATATTAAAAATCATAATTAAATATTTAGATCAAAATAAAATTAAATGACAAACTTTATCAAATTTTTAGGAAAAAAAGAAAAAGAAAATATAGGTATATATATATATATATACATATAAATTGTTACAAATATATCTATTGAAACATGATTATACAAACTAAATGCTACGATCCATAATTGAATAAGCACAAAGGGGAAAAAATTAAATTAAGAAGACATTATCATCAATTGAATAAAGATAAAACCTAATTATTTACGAAACAAAGAAAAATACATAAACAAAATTCAAAAGAAAATTGAAAGTATAACAAATAAATGAATAACTTAAATATTAATAAAGTAATGACAATCAGAAAAACACCAAAAATATAAAAATTATTCAATAATATATATATATATATATCAAAATATATAGAAATTATATCTTGATGAAAAAGTAAAAATTTAGGGCGAATTACACTGACTACCCCTGAGGTTTGGCTAATTTACGAAAAACCCCCTACTTTTTCAAAAATTACCAAAAACCCCCTAAGGTTTCAAAAATATTACATACTTATTTGAATTTCCGAAAATACCCCTTCCCTTTTTTTGAGTGATTTACGCTGGCCACCCTGAGATTGGGTTAATTTACGAGAAACCCCCTATGGTTTCAAAAATTACCAAAACCCCCCTGAAGTTATACAAATATTTCAACTAGCACCTACTTAGGTTGACTTATTAACAATATTAAATCTTTTTTTTCCCTCTGTAATATTGTTATCATAAAATTTTCATGTAATAGATTTGAAAAAAAAATGTGATTATTTATTCAAATAAATATTCTAAATTTAATGCATTAAAGGTATCTACCAACACATCAAGTATGTTATATTATCGCTAATACAGAGTAAATTTTAAGAGAAATGAGTTAGAGTCCTCAAGCTAAATAAAGTTTTCAAGTGCATTATTTAATTTCAATTTTTTATTTCAATCAATGTTTATATTTCTCATTTCATATAATGGATATATACGATGCATATAATTATATTTTTCTCAAATATAAATTTAGCACATATTACGTATATTTAGTATAAATTCATAACATTAAATTTGAAATATTTATTTGAATAAGTATTCATATTTTTTTTCCAAATCTATTAAATGAAAATTTTATGATAACAATATTACAGAGGAAAAAAAAAATTAATATTATTGATAAGTCAACCTAAGTAGGTGCTAGTTGTAATATTAGTATAACCTCAGGGGGTTTTTGGTAATTTTTGAAACCACAGGGGGTTTCTCGTAAATTAGCCTAATCTCAGGGTGGTCAATGTAAATCACCCAAAAAAGGGGAAGGGGTATTTTCGAAAATTCGAATAAGTTTGTAATATTTTTGAAACCTTAGGGGGTTTTTGGTAATTTTTGAAAAAGTAGGGGGTTTTTCGTAAATCAACCAAACCTCAGGGGTGGTTAGTGTAATTTTTCCAAAAATTTATTATGAAAAGTTGTGTGTCCACAAAGAAATCATATATAGTATATATTATCAAAATATATGAAAAGCACATAAAATCCTGCATAATGCTCTTAAATTCGATAAAGTACCAATGAAAAAATAAAAAGCACAAAAATGTGAAAATCGTTGCAAGTATCTCTATCAAAACATGATTAGGAATTGAACATACAATAGAAGCCCAAATGAATTAAACAGTTTGTTAATATTAAAAATTAATATTGAGATCAAATATATTCGATTATTATACAATTTAATGTGTATTTATCAATTTTTGTTTTAAAAAAGTTAATTTATTTTTATCAAATTATTTTTCATAATAGAAATTTATGAAAATATATACATAAACCTTATTTCATGTGTCTTGATAAATACAAATATTGATATAGATATGAAAAAAGTAATCAACTACATTTAACCATAATTTCAAATAAAAACATGTATTATTGATCGATTAATTAAAGAAAAATTACAATCACAATAAACTAGTAGTCGGGTACTTTGTAAGATGCGAATTGAAGGCCTCTAAAATTTAATCTTAACCATTAATTTGTAGAAAATAAATTATGCGTCATCCACTTTATTTTAATTTTGATTATATGACATCACGAATTTTGTAAATTTAGAAGGTAAAAATTAAATATGTATAATAGTTTCTTAGTGTATAGTTTATTGTATAATAATTTATCTATACTTCATAATTTTTTTTTTTTTTTGATGGATATCAATTTAGAATACTTTATAACACACTCACCCAAAGAAAAATGAAAAGAATGATATTCATTTATTGGAACCTATTCCTAAAACTGGGCCATGCCACCATTTTAATAACAACATAATGGAAAATTCTTATATAAACTAGGTGTATGGGCATCACCCATGCATCCTGCGGTCCAGGTTTAATCACGTATTATATATATATATTTTATAAAAAAATTTAATAAATAACACGTGGCTGAATTTAGACTGTAGGGTGTAAAAACCCGATCCATGGAAGAAAAACCCCAGCATCACACCTCAAATCAAGTACCTGAAAACTCACGCCAAAGGACAAATTTACAAATTTAAAACCATCCTATTTTTAAAAAATATGAATAATTACTAAGAACTCCCTAAATTGTCCCGATTACTAAAATATTTCTCTATTTGTCACCATTGATGTCTGCTCCCTGGGACGTGCTACAAATGGCACGGATAGTTAGTTGTTTCAATTACAAAAAAAAAACCCCGCTATTTGTCAATGTTAGAGGGTGACTGTAATTTCATGAATAGACAAAGCGGTTTTTGTAGGCAAATCCTTTGGTAAGTATACCATTAAATTAATTAATTAACTTTTGTTTGGCCGAATACCAAAATCTAGATATTTAAATCGACTTTTTGTGCAGTGACGATCTTGCCCCCTCCCCTTTCCCCCTCAAAAAGATACCACTCCCTACTATAAATACCAAAGATGGTTCTAAAATCAAACATACAGTATAACACGTTAGGAAAAACAATGGACGTCCAAATTGTGTCAAGAGAGATAATCAAGCCCTCTTCTCCAACCCCTCATCACCTTAAAAACTTCAAGCTCTCCTTCCTCGATCAGATTCAGAGCTACGCATCATTTTACGTGCCCATCACCCTTTTCTACAACACCAAATTCGACCTTTCGAATGTTTCAGAAATCCTTGGCCGCCTCAAGAAATCACTCTCCGAGACTCTAACTCTGTTCTACCCTCTCGCGGGCAGGCTCAAGAACCTGTTCGCCATCGATTGCAATGACGAAGGGGCCTTGTATACGGAGGCAAAAGCTGCTAATATTACTTTGTCACAGTTTCTGCACGAACCCGATCTCAATTTACTTAACAAGTTCCTCCCCTGCAACACCAACGTCCACTTGGAAAATGGTAATTTTTGGAAATATTCCAATGTGAAAAAACTACTACCTCCATTTCATATTATTTGTGGTTTTGATATCTTATTTTTGTTTCAAAATATCTGTCATTTTACAAAATTAAAACACTATTTATGTAATTTTTCAAATTTACCAAATATAGATAGCACTATAGCACTTCTATAATCTTCCTAATTATTCTACTACTTATATTCTCAATAAATCATTAATAGGAGTAAATCAGTAAATAAAGTACACCATCAAATTCTCCTTAGTTTGTGTATTAACACTTGCTGTATGATTGGTTGGGTGCGGCCAAGCCGGGTTTGGGCAAGAATTTTCCTAACATGAAATGGTTGTAGTACTATACTACTGTAAAAAGTTAAGCGACAGTAAATATTATCACCAATAACAAATACCATCCTATAAAAAAAGAAAAATTAAAGTATACTAAGTAACAATATTTAAAAAAAAAAACATAAACCCCTTATTGTGGAAAAATTACAAATAATTTCCTAATATTTGGTTTTGTATTAGCTTAAAGTAAGAATTTATGATACAAAACTAAGCATTAATAAGGTACTTGTAATTTTTTGGTACTAGAGAAGCTTTGTGAAAGTAAGTCTAATCTCGATGGGTTTTCTTTAGTAAACCCTTTTCATTTTATCACTAGTGATATTTATCAGATAATAAGAATTAGTATTTCAATTATCATTAATTACACAGAATTTGCAACAAGTTAGAAACAACTTAATTATATAATTGTCATCATATATCATTTTGTAACAACCACGTAGTGGCAACTTGGTTTCAAAGGAAAAAAAAAAAAACAGAAGAAAAAAACTGTACTATGCATAATTTTGTAACAATATTTTCATTGCCATTATCACTATAACAGTGTTACAAATTATCAATGGTCACAATTTAAAATACAATTTTTATCACTGCTAAGCTTATGGAAGTCATTTTTATGACAAAACAATTGTTTTTTATTGTCAGTAAATTTTTTTTTTTTCCATGAAGTGATCCAAATATCTATCCAAGTCACCGTTCTCGGATGCGGCGGGTTAGTGATTGGCGCGTGCGTGTTCCACAGGGCGGCTGATATCGCAACCATCGCATCGTTTCTCAAGACTTGGGCTGATTTCTTTCATGGAAAAGGTGGTGATCGTTATATCTTCACCGAGCTCGGCTCTAAACTTTTTCCCCCATTATCCACGTTCTCAGAAGATTATGTGACCAAAAGCAAGAATAACATCTTCCAAGGCCTGCATAAGTACCATAATTCCCGCACTAGAAGGTTTGTTTTTGATGCCTCCGCCATAGCCACCCTGAGGGCCAAGGCCACCAGCAAAGCCGTCCCTAAACCGTCACGAGTAGAGGTTTTAACAGGCTTCATTTGCGACCGCCTCATGGCGGGCCATTCGAAACTCTCAAAGAATAAGCCACCCCCCACGCTGGTGATTTCGCATGCGGTGAACATAAGGAGAAGATTGAAACCCCAGTTGCCCTCAGATATCACTGTTTTCGGAAACTTCTTGTGGTTTGCAGCTGTGCTCTACACTCCTCCCTCGGAAGAAGACAAGAAACTTGAGCTGCCCGATTATGTGGAGATGTTGAGAGAGGCTTTTGAAGGGGTAAATGAAGAGAACTTGAGGGAACTCGAGCCGGAGAGCGCCATCGAGGTTCTCAATGACTTTAACAGCACAATGGACGTGAATAGCGATAGAATGAAGCAGTACAAGTTCACGAGCTGGTGTAATATGGGGTTCTATGATTTGGATTTCGGATGGGGAAGACCTGCTTGGGTGGCTCACATGGGGGACTCGGCCGATTATTGCCCGACGAAGCATCAGTTTCTGTTTATAGAAGGGAAAAATGCAGGGGATATTGAGCTATGGACGCTGTCTAGTGAAGAGGATGTGACCATACTTGAAAATGATCTGGAGTTCGTTGCAGTTACCGCGCAGAATCCTAATGTTTCGTTGTAGACTTGTAGTCTCGATTTGTTATAGCCTGCTTCGGTTTCAGGCTTTCAGTAGCATCAGTGCTAATTAAATAACGGGTGAACTATACTTATTACTGATTAATGGTGCATCCGCTGGGGGTTAAATATTCCTTTCTCGTGCCTAATTTGTTTTGGACGTTCCATTACATATCTAGTAGATTTTATGTGGCCAAGTGGCCGACTATCATTAATTAGATTGCATTCTGATCACATGGCCCGCATTCAGATATATATGCACTAGACTGTTTATTGCAAATGCACGCTGGGGAGGAATTTTTGTCGTCTTAAGGAGAGCAGTCAATAAGTTGAGAAATTCAATTAATAGTTCGAATTTTTTACTATACAATCGTATAATATCTTTTATTATATTTTTCAACACATATCATACGTATTGGTGGGTAGTTGAGATAAGAAAATTAATTTTTTTTTTATTTTTTCCATATCATAAGTTTTAATTTTTTGATTTCTTATCTCGATTATCTACCAATATCTGTATTATTGTATAAAGAGATAGCACCCTTTAATAACTTCTTACACATTCTTTTTATTTTGTCACACTTTTTTCTCTCTCCCTCCCTCTCAGCTCTATCCTTTTTTATTTTCCACTACTCAGTTTTTTTAAATTTATTTATAATTTTTTTCTTAATTTTCTTTATTTCAAATTATTTTATTTTTTATTTATTATTAGTTTTATAAATCTATTAAAAAATAATTAAAATTATTTTTATAGAATAGACACTACAAAAAAAATATCAATAAGTCATTAAATCAAATTATTTTTTAAAAATGCATCCACATCGAGTGTATTAATATTAGTAGTTATTTATAAACTAACAGACTCATCTAATAACCACATTTCGTGTCTTTAGTCTGACACTTTTCTCTCTCTCGTTTTCTTCTCACTTTTCTCTGCCCTATTTTTAACTTGAGATTATTGTTTATCTTTCTATTTTTCTTTCTCTCTTTCTCTCATTTACATATCTACAAAAATTGATTTCACTTTTTATTTATTTATTTTTGTAGTCATATAATTTAATATTTTTTTTCATTTTCATAAATCTAATAAATATATTAAATAGTTAAAAATATATACTCAAATAAAAACTTAATAGATATATAATTTTTCACCTTTTAAATTTAAACACATAATCAAATTATATCTTATCTTAGTTTGCACACGCTCGAGTGTGCTCCATACACTAGTACGTATAATTTTTTAAGTTCGGATCAATCTGATTTAAACAAAAAATTTTATGCTATCATGTAATGTTAGCAAATATAAAGTGTGTGACAAATTCTGCAATTCATTATTATTTTAGTCAATTAGTTGCATGATACTGTAGATATCAAAACACTAGGCCTTGCCTCTCAATGGTAAAGTGGAAGCCTTATACGTTATGGGTTGAATTATGAAAAAGACCTGAGCATGTAATGCATTTTAATGGCAAATGGCTTGATCGAATCCAAATTGTTTTTGTCAAAAAATAAAAAGAAGAAATTAAACACAGCTACTTGATGAACACCAAGAATCGAAATGACTAGTGTTTTATTTAAACACAAATCTTAATACAATGTGTGGAGAATATTTAAATACCAAAATATTATATATAGAAAGATCTTAAACTTAAATTTAGATATCAACAAACTTATTTGAAAGTCTTGGACTTTTTAGATAAAGATAAACAATTATATACTTATTCTAATTTAACATATATATATATATATGAGTTAAAGTTCCAGAAATCATTTTTAATATTTCAAGTACAACAATAATGAACAAAAAACAATAATGAAACGAAATTAATAAAAACATGAATAAAACAAATTTGAACAATAAAGCAAAATAAGAAGAATAATAAAATAAAAATAAATGGCAAAATTATCCAAAGAAGATAAAGTTAATTTGAAAACACCAAATGTTGACTTCTGTGATTAGAAGGGTGGGGGGTGGGGGGGATTGTTGCTTAAGTTACACATACAAATCAAAATGTTTAATGACCAATTAAGTGAGATCGTTAAAACAAAATATTTATGGAAGCTTGAAAATTCATTTTTATTTTAGTGCAACAAATTAAATAAATAAATTTACTAATAACAACAAAGTAAATTAAAAGGAAAAAAAATCCTGAATTTACACAAATTAATAATAAACTTGAAGAAAAAAATTATAACACAACCAAAATGAAGAATAAAATACAAAAAGTGGTAGAAATACTCATGAAAAATAAAATAAATATAATGGCTTCTATACAGAAAAGGAAAATAAGATAAAAGAAATAAATAATTAACATCCAATGGATCTCAATGGTTGTTGGCTAAATGAATCCAAAGCGTTTTATGTTGGAGAAGAAGAGAAGAAACACCAATATTTAATGAATGGGGAATAGTCCAACTTGCTAGTATCGCGTATAGCTAAGTACAAAATATACAATCTTATATTGGATTTTTGGATTCATATTGGATTTATTTAGATCAAGACAACGAACTATATAATTTTCTAAATCCAAATTAAAATAATAATAATATTAGTAAAATCCCATAGATGGAAAAATGGAGTTTATCGAAGCTATTCAAATTTGTGCATACATGTCGCTTACTTGGGTAATCTCAAGGGTTCTAAATTATATATATAGACTTGTTTTTTAACCCATTAGTTGTACAGGATGACAGTTAAAAATTAAAATATGCATATTTAATTTAAGATATAATATAAAAAAAGAAACTACTTGACATATATTATAAATCAAAATTATTGAATACAATTCTATTATTGGAATGAGAGAAACACAAAAAAAACAAAAATTCATATAAATGGGACTTGTTTTCATCGATGAAATATAATAAGAGTTGCACAATTTTTTGCAAATCTTCATAGTTGCCTACAGGAAAAATATTCATATTTAAAATAATGATATTTAGAAAAACAAAATATTTAGTATTGATAATCCAACATATAAAATCTGAAATTTATGGGAAAAAAGGAAAAGAAGAAAACTTACCTTACATGCTTTAAATTTGTTGTTGTTGATATTCAACATTTATTCATAATCATCAATTATTATTCAAACAAATACATTTATAAAATTGCATTAAAAGTGTTGAACAACAGACATATATGTAGATTATTTAATTACATAGATTATCTCTTATGGCATGATTGGAATGTAGGAAAGAATTTATGCGTGAATGGAATAAAATTAAGAATGGAATGAAGATGAGAAAGGAATATTATTGGTATAGTATTCCCATGCTTGGTAAGTTCAAGAAATAAATAAGAGAATGAATTAATTTAATCCATATGATTGATATATTTGGTAATTTATTAGTAATGAATCAAAGGCATGAAAACAAATCAAGTATCTAATTCAAATAGTTTTTATATAAAAAATAGTTTAAAATTTTAATTTAAATAATATAAATGTATATATTATATTTTTTATATATAAATATATAGATATATTAATTTTTATACATGATATCTATTATGTTTTATGTACTTAGTATAAAGCTTCTGCGGGCGTTAATTATTTTATAATCACATATGTAATTATATGTGCATTTGATATAATATATATCACCTAGAATAATTTTAATATACAGTTTCATTATGAATATCAAATATATCAGTAAATTATATTGTCATATATGTGTATGTATGAATATATGTTGGCATATATTATACATTTTAAAATGAAATATTAGATATAAATTATAAATTTATACGATTTATGTATATATGGAGAGATTTTAATCTAATTTAATACGTATTTAATGTATTTATGAATACTTAATTGGTGTAAATATAAACTTTATAAAACATGATAAATTTAATAAGTATTGTGTTAATAATATAAAAAAATAATTTATTGTCAACTTGTTGGGAATAGCTAAAACCATGAAAGACGGAAAAAATCACTAAATCCACATATATGGGAATGGTGAATCCCACATGAATGAATATTTTTACCTCTAAACCATACCAATCACGTTATTAGGAATGAATATGGGAATGCCCATTCCATTCCCACTTCATTCATGTATATCAATCATATCAATAGTATAAAATATTTAAGTAATAAATTGATTAAACCTTCCCAATTTTTCTTTTCCGGTATTTATCAATTTTCCTCTTAAAAACTTTTTAATTGAATGTTTCATACTAAGAGAGATAGTATCAACTCATGTGAGTATTAAAAAAATAAATATTAAATTATATAATGAAAACGGTATCACATACTTGATGTCATGAACTTATTTTAATAACTTTCTCATTCTATTAAGACACAAATTTCTATATTTACCATTCAAAAACTTGTTCATATATTTCCTGATAGGGGTGGCAATTTCTGACCCAACACGACAACCCAACGCGAACCCAACACGAAGATAGTGGGTTAGGGTTAAGAGTTTATGGGTTGGGTTGAAAATGGGTCGAACCCGAAAGCAACTCGAAAAGGATGGTTTGGGTTGACTCGTGAGTTACCCAGATAACCTGATTCCTTTTATAGGTTAACCGACAATCCAACCCAACCCAAATTATTTTTTTTTATCTTTTTTTCTCCTTTCCCTCTTGTTTATAGAAGAATATATTAAGTATAAATTATAAATCATAACATTTTCAAGGATCACTAATAATATAATATAGGAAAAAGAGAATAGGGAATTTTTAACATTTTTAAACATATAAAACATTTAGATACTTAAAGATTAAAGATAAGAGATTGTTAAATCTTTTAAAAAAGATAAAAGTCAATTTGAATGAAAAAACTATATTTATGTTAGTTATCATCTTCTTCTTCTCTCCAAAAAAGTATATCTTGATTATCTTGTTTCTTTAATTGTTTGTTTAAAGTCATTGAAGTTTTATATTGATTTATTTTAAAATTGAATGAAATTTTTTTATCAAATATTTTTACAATATATTCTTATAAATAAAATTTAAATAAACTAGAGTAAGAAATGAACTCAATAATTTCTAATGTAAATTCCAAACGTGTATCTTGTATGCAGCCGACCATTACTGTAAGAATTAAAAATGCATACCTTTCAATGACGAACCAATTACAAATTTAGTTTTCTATCCTGAATTTCATCTATAACAAATTTGAAATTTGTTAGTAAATGTCTTGTTTCTAATTATTTATTTAGTTCTATTTACATTAAATTCTATTATTAATCATCACATGATATGATCATACACTAAAATTGTGACAAAATGTCAAAATCTTTCTGTCACAAATTTAGTGATGCAATTTTATTTTCTATGTTCTATGATTACTATTACTATTGAGAATTTGTTTTTCAAATTTGGAGATTAGATTTTTGTTGTTTTCTTTTAAGTATTCTGAATTTCTTATATAAGTTTTGGAAATTGGACTTTGATATGGATATTAGAGATTTTTTTTTTCTTCTGAGGCATATCAAACCATTTTATTGAATTGTTTTCTATGCAACATCTTGCTACTTTCTTCTCTTTATTTACCAAGTGGAGATTGCAGTATTTCAATGCTAAATTCTTGTAAGAAAAGATTTTGCAAAATGAAGAATGAAAAACAATTTTAAGTAATCAAGATGGGTTGGGTCATGGGTAGTCAGGTTAATAGGTCGATCTAATTTAAAATAGGTCAACTCGGGTTGACACGAACCTAGCCAAATTGAGTTAGGGTTGAGGTCTCATGAGTTTGACAGGTAATGGGTTGGGTTAAGGTTGCAAGATTTTGTGTTATATCTCTACCTCAACCCAACACGAATCCACCCAACCCATCTGAATTGCCACCCCTATTTCCTGAGAATAAAACACATTAACTAATAAGAGTAAAAATTTGAGATAGGAGTAATAATAGAATATTTCGTATTGTCTTCACTTTATTTGTTTCTCTGTTTCTTTAAAATTAATTTGCCCAATATAATTGAGTTCATCTAGATTAAAATACATCTTTCGACTTTCACACGCAAACGATGAATTGTCTCACGATCGTATATAAAATAACTAACATATTTATTTTTAAATATTAGTATCACGTAGAAAAAATTAGAATCAAACTTTTAGAACTAAAAATTACAATAAGAGAGAATATTTATTATATTAATTTTATAGTTCTGGATAAAGAATAAATAAAACATAATGAAAATTTTTTACAAATATTGGGTAACTTGTATCGTCAACCACTGTCTTTTATACATCATAACAATTTATCTATTCACATGAACAAGGTCAATGTCGTGAAAAAGTTCAATACTTTTATTATAGTGGTTGGTCCCACTATTAATGAAATTTTATTGTGATCATCTTTTATGTAATGACATAATGAAATGAGGATATACTATAATACAAAGATAAATTAATTTTCAAAGTTTTTATCTATCCTAAAATAGTTTGGTTAGTTATAATTACCTCCGATCATGGATTTCCATTGCTAGTGATTATTCATCCTGTAAGACATTTGTGGATGAATCTTCTACCATATTTTTTACAACATTGCAGTTAACTTAATTAGATATAGGCTAAATACAAAGATTAACGTCAAAAAGAAAAGTAATGAAATTTAAGATTAAAGAAAGAAAATAACAATAGAAAAATAAAATTTTCAAAAATCAGCTTGCACATACTAATACATCATCGAAATGTCAATTAAATAAAGATCATTCTCACAATTAGATATGCCTACAAGATACATCTATATATATGATTGAAATCAAAGAAGAGCTACAATAAATCAAACTTAATTTGACATCTAGTTTGGGAGGGGGTCGGTTGGAGAGTATTTGGACTAATTGGTAGGGATTGTGGGAAGATTATGTGAGTTTGTATGAAAGGCAAAAGCTTAAAAACATATAAAAAGAAAATAAGACGTTGTCAATGTAGAATTATGAAGTAACATAAGAAACTATTAAATTCGAGAGGAATAAATACTTAGTTACCATGGCACATAAAAGGATAAAAAAATATATACCAAATTTAAGAAAAAAAAATCAAATGAAGCTAACTAATTATCGAATATGAAAATTTTATAGAATGTCTTAATAACAAGTAACATGTTGTAAGAACAAAATCATGAATGTGATAGTAATTAGTGGCTTGAATTCTAGATTCCATGATTTTTATAAATATATTAATTTGAGAAATTTACGATTCATTATAATTATAATAAGAAGAACTCTCTCTCTCTCTCTCTCTCTCTCTCTCTCTCTATATATATATATATATATATATAATAAAAAAAACAATTATGAAAATACAATTCATAAGAAATATTTTTTGTTTAAAGAAACAACCATGAATGATAGAAAATGTATATAATACATTTGATTGTATGTCAGTAATCTAGCTACTTATCGAAATAAAATGGCACAAAGTGTCAATTGAAAATATTTAACTAAAACCTAAATCACTTAAAATCAAATTATCAAACGAATTAAGTAAAGAAGGAAAATAAAAAATAATTCGAGAAAATAAGAATTAAATTAGATGTCATAAGATTAGACTATCTAAAAAATGAAGGTCAGAGGAAAAGACGCAAAAATATAATTCTAGAATAGTATGTTGCACGTTTTGTGATTTTGGAACACTAAATAACTCAATTTCAATTTTAGGGCATGAATTTTGAAAAAATTGACACATTAAGGACAATTTGCATTGTAATTAGCAATTTCGCTAGATATTGAATGAACACTACTAGAAAACGTGATTTTGGCCACGGATTTTTAGCCACGGATGAAATCAGTTGCCAATAGCTACGGAATGGCCACGGATATAAAAAAAAAACAAAAACATATGGCCACGGATTTATCCGTGGCCAAATATCCACAAATCCGTGGCCATTTCAATTTATTTAAAAGAAAAACATAAATAAATAAATTTATTTTAAAAAAAAATTTTGAACTTGGCCACGGATTTATCCGTGTCCAATAAATAAATTTATTTATTTATTTTTAAATTTGGAATTGGCCACGGATTTATCCGTGGCCAATAAATAATTTTAAGTTTTTTTATTTTAAATGACTCGCTTAAATCACCCGATCCAACATTACGGGGCACCAAAAGATTCGAGTCATTTCAAAATCATATTATTTTCATCACGGTTATTATATTTTCCCATCTTATGCGTTAAAAATTACAGTTTGCTTAGCGAGAATACATTTTTCCTCTTTCAGTGACAAATATGAATGACTTCGTAGTCCGGTATCAATGTATGCTAACGTCAGTTAACTTGTATAAGAATTATCAAAAATGGGCTTTCAAGCAGATTGATTAGTGTTGAAGTTGTATGGCTCCAATCTTACAGTTCCGTCTAACCTAATTAATGAAAACACACGATTCGGCAAAGTCAACATGAAGTTTTGACCATTGGCCACGGATAAATAAATTTAATTTTTTTTAAAAAAAAATTGGACTTGGCCACGGATTTATTTAATCGAATATTTTATTTAATAGCTAATCGGTCAATTGTATTTTGAAAGTATTGAGCTAATGATGGCACTATATTTTCAAATTTGATTGATTTTATTTTGTCAATTACACTAAATTTAAGTAAATAAATTGATAGTTTGGCATACAATGAATAAGATCACTTTAATTTTTTAAATTGAATCAAAATAATCGATGAAAAATTTCAAATTTTTATAAGGTCAAAGTTATAATTTTTTTAATTTTGATTTTGTATCCCAAAATTATCTGTGGATAAAAGTAAAATTAAAAAGAATTATAATTTGCACGATTTAATATTTCTTAATTAAATCATAATAAGTATGAATTAATAAAATATATTCACATATAGATATAAATTAGTAAAAATTTCATAACAAAATTCAATATATAAATGTATATAAATACTCTTGGCATGCCATTTTAACCAAGAAGTTCATCATAGCTTGGCGGTAATCCGCTTGGCAATATATCAAGAGGTCTCGAGTTCGAGTCCCACTGGTAACAGTGAAATTCAATTAATTGAAATGGGCACACCGAGCTGGGCCGGGTTGCACCGTTGGGTTGGTAGGCGTGTGGGTTGGGCCTGCTGTGGGCGTAGTTGTGGGCTAGGTCTAGTTTTTTTTTTTTTTTTGAAATAATTTTTTTAGCCACGGATTTATCCGTGGCTATATTTAATTTTTTTAAAATATTTCTTTTTATCTTAGCCACGGATTTATCCGTAGCCAAATTTGTCATTTTTAAAATTTTTATTTTTGGCCACGGATTTATCCGTGGCTAAATTTATTTATTTATTTTTTAATAATATTAATTTTGGCCACGGATAAATCCGTGGCTAGATTTAATTTTTTTAAAATTTTTTTATTTTTGGCCACGGTTAAATCCGTGGCCAAATTGAAAAAATCCGTGGCTAACAAATCCGTGGCCAGTGTCCGTGGCCTTGTTTAGCAACGCCAAATTTGGCCACGGAATATTTCCATGGCCAAATCCGTGGCCAAATTCTTGTTTTCTAGTAGTGGAAATTAGACTGATAATGCGGTCAATGATTGGAAAATTGAGAAATTTGAACACATAATAGGTGACATGTCAATCCAAATATGATGAAATTGAAGGAAAATAAAAAAAATGTATATTTAATAAATTAATTAATTAATTTGCTTATGTGTAAATGCAATATAAATCTATAAGTATATATATAGTGTACATACACAAACAATACATATATACATAATATATATACACACAAAACACCACCACCCGCCCGTCGTGACAAGAGAGAATTTTCGAAGAAGCCTGATATCGACAGAAGAGGAATAGAGAGAGAGAGAGAGAGAGAGAGAGAGAGAGAGATCCGATTTATATAAAGAAGAACACAGAGAGAGAGAGAGAGGGAGCATTACTAGAAAAATAAAAATTGACTTGAATAGATTATATATTCAATGTGATATGATTATATATGTATTAATTGACCAGTTGAATTAATCAAACTACAAATAACGAATTCAATAAAATAAATTCAAATATTTGACTTATGTATTTAAATTGAATGAGGGTTGTTTTACTAAATAGGAAAATAAAATTAGTGTTTGAAATTATTTAAATAAATATTTTTAAGATATTAATTTTGATAAAGTCAAAGGTAAATGTTTTTAATTTTAAAAAAATAATTGGATAATAAATTTCAAAAATTGGTAAAATTAAAAAATTACAAAAATTGATAAAATTAATGAATTACAAAAATTGATAAAATTAATGAAATTTATTTAAATAATTTAAATTTAAAATATCACAAAAATATATGTTAAGTATTAAAAAAATAATTTCATACAAAAAAATTTAAGTGGCGCAATAGTTAATGCTCTAACTAATAACCTTGACGTCCAGAGTTCAAATCCCTTTGGGTGCCAGAAGTAGTATTTATTTCAGGTGCTTGCCTTGGTTGGGGAGGGTGCGAGCGGACCGGCTGGGTAGGCAGGCGGGCACACGCAGGGAAGGGGTAGGGTGCGACCACACTTTATTTTTTTTATTTTTTTATTTTTGCGGCGACATGTGCGACGGATGCAGTTGGTCGCAAAATACAAAAAAAATATACTAGTTTTGCAGCAAACCTAGTCCGTCGCAAATGTTGTCACCCAAGCTCGCCTATTTCGATAGCAAAATCGGTCGCAAAAATAATCGATGACAAAATTGGTATCAAAATTTGCGACTCGATTTTTTTGCCACCAACTCTAGTCGATCGCAAATTCGGTCACAAAACCGTTGTGCAACCAATTTTCAGCTAAAATCAATTCCAAAATCAAGTGTAAATTTGCATTTTTCTAGAAGTGATAAAATTAAGATTTTAATGGGACGGCCTTGGCTATACGAGGAACAATTGGTCATATTTTGAGGACACTGACTTCATCAATTCCATTACGGATTTAGACCTATCTTTATCACCCTATTGGATTCGGGTTGGCAACATCCTATGACTGTGTGATAAGGACAACTTAGCAAAATAGCTTCGGGATAGTTATAAGGGGCTCTTGGCCTCTGAAGTCTATGGAAAGTCGCTACACATCCGAGTCACAATCAATCTGAAAAAACCTTTGTGCTGAGGAAGGATGATACAGATGCTGAACATTGGCGACCACTGGGTATAGTATGGTTCCAGTACAAGAGGCTAGCCGCAAGTGTTGCGGAAACGTGGTGGGATGGTGTAGAAAAGTAATTCGATTTAGGAGAGGGGAAGTGGAGAGGAGAACACACTCTAATTTTTCTCTACTCAATCAACAGTTCTATTTCACTCAAAACATTACTTAAAAATACTCTTACAACTCTTTTACTCTCCTAACTCTTTCACTCACTCAATCACATTCACTCACTACACACACTCCACACAAAATGCATAAACATGACCTCTATTTATACTAGTCTCCTAATAAGTGACACTTTAATTAGAATACTAATTGTATAGGTTACAAAACTTAATAATATCAAATAACGTTTGTAACTCCCGACCGTTTTTGCCACCACCATGAATGGCTCTTTGACTCCTTAAGAATCAAGATTAAACTCTTCATTTCTCAACACACCCCCCTAAGCTTGATTCTCTCATTCCGAGACAATTCCTCAACTTCTCAAACACCTCTCGTTTGAGCGGCTTCGTAAAGATATCAGCAACTTGATCTTCGATTTTGACGTACTTTACTTGCACATCTTTTTTAGCAATACTCTCCCGGATGAAATGGAATCGGGTGTCAATATGTTTACTCCGATCATGGTAAACTGGATTCTTTGCTAAAGCAATTGCTGACTTGTTATCGACATAAATCTCTGTCGAATTGCTTTGTTTGATATTGAGCTCGTTGAGCAAACTCCGTAGCCATATTGCATGGCACACTGTTGATGTTGCAGCCACATACTCAGCTTCACATGTTGACAAAGTCACTATTGGCTGCTTCTTTGAACTCCAAGTAAAAGCAGTTTTTCCATAGCAAAACACAAATCCTGTGGTGCTTTTACGATCATCAACATCTCCTGCCCAATCACTATCGCTATATCCAACCAATTTCATGTCATTAGTGGCAGGATATAATAGACCATAACTTATTGTACCTTTGATATAGCTGTTCACACAAGATTTCGTATTTTGTAAATACAAATTACAAGTCGGGAAATATATGTGACAAATATTTGAAAAAAATATGATTTAGTGGAAAATTAATCCCTAAAAGATTAATCCCCTGATTCTTTTCTCCGAATTTGATTTGATATTCCAATAACGCGATTCGTAGGCTTTGTTGCTTGATTACGAATCAAACGTTGAAAATTTCGATGAACACCGTGAAGTACGCCGTGAACACCGTGGATTTAACTTGACTTTGACTTGAAGACAAACACCGATTTGCTGGTTTGACACCTTGATTGCAGATCAAACGCCTTATTTAGATGATTTCCGCGAAGAACGCCTTGAACGTCGCCTTAATCACCGTGGATTTGAGTTGGAAAAAACGCCAAAACGCAGGGCTGACAGCTTGATCGCGGATTGAACGCCTTGATTTGATGATTTTCACGAAGAACGCCAGGAATTTCGCCTTTGGTCTTCACGAATCTTCTTGAGCTTGCCTTGAGAGAACTTCGGGATCTTCTTAGCTTCTCTTGCTCTTGGAAACTTCTTGATCTCTGGCTTTTGAAGACTTCTTGATGTTTTTTTGAGCTCCAAATGACCCCTATTTATAGGCGTCTATGCAGGGTCTTTGGATTGCTAGCAATTTATTCGATATTTATCTTTTTAATATAAATTATTTTTTAAGAGAAAAATACCATTTATGTGTCATTATTTGATTGGTCCACGCGACCAAATGCGCCACTTGTCATTATTTGATTAGTTTTCGACTTTCGGGCTGCAAGACTTGATTTGATTGGCTGTGACACTTCATATCGACATGTGGCGATGCCTCATTCGCCGGTAGCATAAATATTAAAATATCAATTAAAATTAACTATTTAATATTTGGAATTAAGTTTAGGAAATTCCAAAATTTAAAAATAGAAATTTTAATTAATATTTAATATTTTAATTTACACTTATCAATTTTTAATTAGACAAAAATTTAATCGCCAACAAATGCCCCCTACTTCAAGGTTCGGCGAAGAACATGCCGAATATTCACATGATAGAGGTGAAACTTGAAGTAACTTTGAATTTGTATTGGACCTCAAGCAATAATTATGGACTTTTAAAGAATTAAGCCCACTAATATCCTTACTTGCGTCAATTCGGGCTTCGAACTTAGACTTCAAACTTAGGCCATGACTTAACATCACAATTACACTTCTTCCAACTTTTATGGCCCGCAAATTTGATCCAAATTACCACCAAAAAAATAAAAAATAAAAATGATGGTGGCTCGTCAGTTCCGCGTTGTTGAGAATCATAATTCAAATGGAAGTGTATCACAGCTGCAGCATTTTCGAGTTTCACTCCAATGCAAATTCATAATTTCATTCCCAATACCTATATGATTTCAAGTGGGGACTTACCCTTTATCACCAAAGAATCCATTCTATTGGTCAATTTTCTTTTTATTGCCAATGCTATTAAGATGAGGAATCCGAGGCCTGGTGCATGACTTGAAGAAGCTTATCTTGTTTGCACTTCACTTTCAATCAAGTGAAGAATATTGAGTTGCCCATCTCTAATCAAATTTTTGTTGGATGTAAATGCTGCAGTCCAAAATTTCTCCTTCTCTCCCTCTTTATTTTGTTCAAAGATTGAGATGATTTTGAGGGGGAGCCGTACACAGTTTATACTCATGCGAGCCAGGAGTATCCATTGCTTAGCCACCCTAAACCAGGTGGAGTATTTTTTATATTTAGCCACATGCAATACCTTCAGTGGAGTATGTTAACAGTTTAACCACATGCATTACCATTGGTGGGTACCGTACACAGTTTATACTCATGCGGGTCAGGAGTTTAATGCAGTTGAGGCTCGTGCGTCAGGAGCAATCTTTTTTGAGTTTGCAGACCTTTATACTCGTGTCAAGAAATCATCACTTGGGACTTGATTTTGTAGACAATTTATACTCATGTCTAAGAGTATACTTGAATTTGACTAACAGTTTATACTCGTATTAAGGAGTACATTTGAATTTGACTTTAACAGTTTATACTCGTGCTAAGGAGTACATTTGAGTTTGACTTTAACAGTTTATACTCATGTTAAGGAGTAAATTTGAGTTTGACTTTAACAGTTTATACTCATGTAAAGGAGTACACTTGAATTTGACTTTAACAGTTTATACTCGTATTAAGGAGTACATTTGAATTTGACTTTAACAGTTTATACTCGTGTTAAGGAGTACATTTGAGTTTGACTTTTTTTTTTATAAGACAGTTTATGCTCATATCCAGAAGCATTTGCAACTTGAAGATGAAGATTATTTGCCCCCCGCTTCTTCTTGGGATGGCACAACCATTCCATGATTCTCAGGAATTCTTGGCATTTGGAAGATAAGACTCCATCTCATTGACCCATTTGCCTTCATAATTGGGACGAGCATTGGCTTCCACTAGAATCTTGTCAGCTATACAAAACCATCTTCATTGAACTTTTTGAGCTGATTCATAACTTAACGGCGAGGCCGTGTTCTTGTCCTTTCTGCAGTACTTGTATAGTATGAGTTGACAGTGACTTCTACTTCATTGGCATGAGGAATTTTGGTAATACAAAAAGAAGAAGAATTTTGGCCTCCTATTTCATCAGAGGTAGTATGCACTGTTTTGACTTTTGGATGAAAGCCTCTCCCAGTGAAGAAGTCAGCTAAAGTCAGGGGGTCCCGTTTGCAACTACCTAACGATTTCTTTAATCCAACATGCTGGGCTTTGGAGCGTTTCACCAACGCATGGTGCTTATGCTTAACTGGAGTTGGATTTCTTGACCACGTCGAATGAATTTGCTTGACGCGTTGCATTTGTTTTCTTTGGCGGGTCACCAGAGTCCACTCGTTACCATCATCAGTATCAGGAGATGTCTCTAGTATTTCTTTGGTATTTGCGTCAGTAGACATGCTTCGAATCAAACTGGGGTCAAAACTCCCAAATTGGATCGTCGATGCCCCTGCAGGTGCTGACGACAACACAACCTTTTTCTTTATTTTAGAGATATCCTCTTTTCTTGCCATAGTTGTGACACTAGTAGTATTTGCGTCCGCAACATCTTCACTATCAAGGATTATCTTTCCATCCTTTACTAGTGCCATGATTTTGTCCTTAACCACAAAGCATTTTTCTATAGGGTGACTGATGACTCGATGGTATTTGCAGTATTTCGGATCGTTCACCATCCTGCTTTCTTCGGGGCGCTTTGGTTCCGGTAGCTGAATAAGCTTTCCTGCCAGCAGCTCGTCAAATATGTGGGAGACATCGGAGTCTGGGAATGGGTACTCCCTCTCTTGCATCTCTTTTAGTGTTAGCCGACGTCTTTCACTTGTGATGTGTTGATTTCCTAACTTTCCTCCACTTTTGTCATTGCGGGTAGGGATTTTGACATGGACTGCCTTAGCGAGCATGGACTCTTTGGTGGAGGACTCATTGTAGTCATCATTCTTCTTTGTACTTCTCTTTTCTTTCTACTGATCTTTCGCAGAGTTGGTTCCATGATTAGCAATGTTGAGCTCCATGTCATGGGCGCGAGTAGCTAGCTCTTCAAAGTTGTGAGGCTTGATTCCTTGGAGAATGTATAGGAGCCCCCAGTGCATTCCTTGGATGCACATCTCTATCGTAGAAATCTCGGAGAGCTTATCCTTGCAATTTAGGCTTAGTGCACGCCAGCGGTTGATGTAGTCCACAACTGGCTCATATTTCCATTGTCTTGTGTTGGTTAGCTCTATCATGCTTACGATGCGCCGTATACTGTAGAAGCGATTGAGGAACTCCTTCTCCATTTGATCCCAACTGTTGATGGACTCAGGCTCCAAATCAACATACCAGTCAAAAGCGTTTCCCTTTAACGAACGCACGAATTGCTTTACCAAGTGGTCGCCATAAGTTCCCGCATTGTTGCACGTCTCTACGAAATGTGTGACATGTTGCTTCGGGTTGCCCTTCCCATCAAACTGTTGAAACTTTGGGGGTTGGTAGCCTATCGGCATCCTCAGTGAGTCAATACGTCTGGTGTAGGGCTTCGAATATCTCGGATAATTCTGTGTCGGGGCACCATATTTATGATGTTGGCAATCATATCTTGCAGTTGTTGCACAGATAATGTGGCAATGAGGTGATTGATTGCTCAAGCCTTGGCATGTGCTCGTGTTCAGGAAATATTTCATGAGTTCGCCCTTCATGTATAGCTCGAACTTGAGGAGGTTGATGTCGGTGACTTGGTTCCCCAACGTTATCCATAAGCTGAGTGATTTGGAAGTCTTTATCCTCAATAGTTTTTTGTAAGGTTGCTATAGCTTGAGCCATTTGAGCTAACTGGTCGTCCACAGAGGTTGCCTCAGCAAAGTGGAGTGCTTTGCCAGCAGATGTCGTTGGGCTCGGAGGATTGGAACCATGGAAGGACTCAGAATCGGAAACATTGGCTTCGGTTGAAGATTGATTGACAGCATCCTCAGCAAGCTTGTCAGTATCGTCCCTTTTGGTAACACCAACGTTATTCTTCTTAGGGGCCATTGAACTTGCTGCACAAATGATTTGATATGTCTGTGATGAGAAAAGAGATGAGGGGTAGGTTCGGGTCCCACTTGGCGTGCCAGAAATTTATTCACACAAAATTTCGTATTTTGTAAATACAAATTACAAGTCGGGAAATATATGTGACAAATATTTGAAAAAAATATGATTTAGTGGAAAATTAATCCCTAAAAGATTAACCCCTGATTCTTTTCTCCGAATTTGATTTGATATTCCAATAACGCGATTCGTAGGCTTTGTTGCTTGATTACAAATCAAACGTTGAAAATTTCGATGAACACCGTGAAGTACGCCGTGAACACCTGTGGATTTGATTTGACTTTGACTTGAAGACAAACTCCGATTTGCTGGTTTGACACCTTGATTGCAGATCAAACGCCTTATTTGGATGATTTCCGCGAAGGACGCCTTGAACGTCGCCTTAATCACCGTGGATTTGAGTTGGGAAAAATGCCAAAACGTAGGGCTGACACCTTGATCGCGGATTGAACGCCTTGATTTGATGATTTTCACGAAGAACGCCAGGAATTTCGCCTTTGGTCTTCACGAATCTTCTTGAGCTTGCCTTGAGAGAACTTCGGGATCTTCTTGGCTTCTCTTGCTCTTGGAAACTTCTTGATCTCTGGCTCTTGAAGACTTCTTGATGTTTTTTGAGCTCCAAATGACCCCTATTTATAGGTGTCTATGCAAGGGTCTTTGGATTGCTAGCAATTTATTCGATATTTATCTCTTTAATATAAATTATTTTTTAAAGAGAAAAATACCATTTATGTGTCATTATTTGATTGGTCCATGCGACCAAATGCGCCACTTGTCATTATTTGATTAGTTTTCGACTTTCGGGCTGCAAGACTTGATTTGATTGGCTGTGACACTTCATATCGACATGTGGCGATGCCTCATTCGCCGGTAGCATAAATATTAAAATATCAATTAAAATTAACTATTTAATATTTGGAATTAAGTTTAGGAAATTCCAAAATTTAAAAATAGAAATTTTAATTAATATTTAATATTTTAATTTACACTTATCAATTTTTAATTAGACGAAAATTTAATCGCCAACAATAGCGAAGTATTCTTTTTGCTACATTGAAATGATAGGTTGTCGGGTTCTCCATGTACTGACTAACCATTCCGACAGCATAAAGGATATCTGGCCTTGTGCACGTCAAGTACCTCAAACTTCCAACTAAGCTTTTGAACAAGGTGGGATCAACTCGATCTCCACCGAGGTGACTTGACAACTTCTCTCCCACTTCGATTGGGGTATTAATTGACTTGCAATCCTCCATCTTGAATTTCTTTAGCACGTCTTTGGCATAACCTTCTTGCGAAATAAAAATTCCAGTATCGCCTTGTTCCACTTCGATTCCAAGGTAGTATGACATCACTCTAAGGTCTGTCATCTCGAACTCCTTGGACATATCCTTCTTGAATTCATCCATCATTTTCACATCGTTACCTGTAAATATGAGGTCATCGACATATAAGCAAACTATTAACATGTTATCATTTTCCATCTTAACATAGAGAGCATGTTCATGGGGGCATTTCTTGAATCCTTTCTTTTGAAAATATTTGTCTATCCGAGTGTTCCATGCTCTCGGTGCTTGCTTTAGCCCGTATAAGGCTTTCTTCAACTTCAACACCTTGTCTTCTTGACCTCGAATAGTGTAACCCTCCGGTTGTTCAATGTAGACCTCTTCGTAGAGGTAACCATTGAGGAAAGCGGACTTTACATCCATTTGATAGATCTTCCACTTATTTTGAGCTGCTAACGCAATGAGAAGCCTTATAGTTTCCAACCTTGCAACTGGGGCAAAGACTTCGTCATAGTCAATTCCGGCTCTCTGCTTGTAGCCTTTTACTACGAGCCTCGCCTTGTAGCGCTCCACTTCGCCCTTTGAATTTCTTTTGATTTTGTAAATCCATTTCACTCCGATGGGCTTATATCCTGCTGGTAGCGAGGTAAGCTCACAAGTATCATTTCATTTAATGGAATCAATCTCCTCATTCATGGCCATCCTCCATTTAGGGTTTTCCGCTGCTTTTTTGAAATCAATTGGCTCCGTCTCTGCAAAGAGACAAAATAATGTATTGTTTTGATTCAATTCATTATATATTTCAGCAAGCGATCTTTTCCTTCTCGGTTGACTGCTGGATTCTGCATCTGCCGAAGTCGAATTTGATGTTGATTGTCCAGTCGGAGTGACTGGCTCCTCCACTTCGTCTTCCTTTTCATTCTGATTCGGTTCCTCTTCGAATGGGTAAAAACTGTATTGTTCTTTTTGTTGCGAGCTCCAATCCCGCGAGCTCCAATCCCACGAGCTCTTCTCATTGAAGTGAACATCACGGCTCACTTTGACTTTATTGTTAGTTGGATCATACAACTTGTAACCTTTAGAGTTTTGATCATACCCAATAAAGATATACCTCTTACTCTTGTCATCCAGCTTACTCCTTTGTTAATCTGGAACATGCATATGGGCGATGCTTCCAAAAACCTTCAAATGGGATATATTCGACTTGTATCCGCTCCATGCCTCTTGTGGTGTTTGATTCCACAAACTCCTCATCGAACTCCTATTCGACAGGTATATAACACACTCTACAGCTTCTGCCCACAACTCTTTAGGCAAGTTCTTGCTCTTCAACATGCATCGGGCCATGTTCAAAATGGACCGGTTCTTTCTCTCCGCTACTCCATTCTGCTGCGGGGAGTATGGATTCGTCATGAGGCGTCGAATATCCCTCTTCGTCATAATATGCCTTGAACTCCCGCGAGGTGAACTCTCCACCTCGATCGGATCGAAGTGACTTTATTTGATAGCTACTTTGCTTTTCGACAAGCACCTTGAATCTTCTAAAGGTCGAGAATGCTTCTGATTTCTCCTGGAGGAAGTATACCCATGCCTTTCTACTATAATCATCAATGAACAAAATGAAATATTTGTTCTTACCAAGTGACGTCGGAGTGATAGTCCCACATATGTCGGTGTGAACTAACTCCAATGGTTTTCTTGTTCTTGTTTGCGACTCCTTAGGAAAACTGTAACGGTGTTACTTTCCGACAAGACAACCCTCGCACAACTGATCAGGGTGGTCAATGGAAGAAAGTCCTTTCACCATCCTCTTCTTCGACATCAACTTAAAGCCTCCAAAATTGAGATGTCCCAACCTTAAATGCCATAACCACGATGTATCTTCTAAACACGCCTTCAAGCATTTCGCCACTTCGTTCTTGATGTTCAATAAGAACATCCTATTGCTTGTCATAGGCACACGAGCTAACAACACTCCTTTGTCATTTCGTAAGTACAGGGTCATATCTTTCATGTGTATATCGTAGCCTTTTTCCAAAAGTTAGCCTACACTCAAGATATTTGCCTTCATCCCAGGGACATAGTACACGTTCGAAATGAACTGATGATCTCTATTCTTCAATCGAATTAAAATTTTACCTCGTCCCTTAATGAAAATCTTTGACGAATCTCCAAATGAAATGTTTCCTGTTATTGAATTATCCATTTCGACAAACATGTGTTTGTGACCACACATGTGATTTCTAGTACCTGTGTCAAGGTACCAAGTGCTCTTTTCGCCTTCTCCTTGTTGGTTGTGTGCCAACAAGAGAGCGGTATCACTATCAACTTTCTTTTCCTCAGCAAGGTGAGTCTTCTTGTCCTTACTGGATTCACTTCGACACTCATAGGAATAGTGTCCTCGTCGATGACAGTTGTAGCATTCAATGTCTCTTTGATTTTGCCACCTTGTTTGAAATCCTCTACCTCGAAATCCACCTCGTGTCGAAGTGGATTCACCATGTTTATCTTCATTTTGATTGGTACTGTAGATACCTCATCCTCTGCCACGACCTCGTCCACGACCGCGATAAGGTAAGCGGCCACTTCGTCGATTGTTTCTGTCAACGTCATCTTTCTTTTCGTGGAGGTTCATTTTGGCTTGGAGAGCTTGTTCAATTGGCTCTATGGCTCTCTCATTTCGTCCACATCGTTAGACTCTTCTATGGCAACAACGATATGATCAAACTTCGAATTGAGAGATCGAAGTATCTTCTCAACAACTCGGGCATCTTCTTTCTTTTCACCATTGCTTTCAAGTTGATTTACAACCGAAAGTGCTCTTGACATATAGTCAAAAACTGCCTCATTTTCGTTCATTTGGAATGACTCAAATTCACCTCGTAAGGCTTGTAACCTTACTTTCTTCACTTTATCAATACCTTTGAAGGTATTGGCTAAAGTGTCCCAAGCCTTTTTTGTAGTATTGGCTTGTGCAATCTTCTCAAAAATATTGTCATCCATGGCAAGTTGGATGAACGAGAGAGCTTTTTGATCTCTTACCTTGGCCTCCTTTGCATTTTTCTGTTCTTCTCGACTTGAAGTTGCTAAATCTGCAAGCTCTTCGTATTCCTCTTCGACGGCATCCCAAACACCTTGGCCTCCAAGGAATGCCTTCATTTGGATACTCCATCTTTCATAATTTTCTTTTGTGAGTTTCGGGAATGGGAAAACTCCTGTGGTTGCCATCATAACATAGCTCTCAATGTGGTTTTTAACGTGGTTTTGAAGGTGGCTCTGATACCACTTTGTTGCGGAAACGTGGTGGGATGGTGTAGAAAAGTAATTCGATTTAGGAGAGGGGAAGTGGAGAGGAGAACACACTCTAATTTTTCTCTACTTAATCAACACTTCTATTTCGCTCAAAACATTACTTAAAAACACTCTTACAACTCTTTTACTCTCTTAACTCTTTCACTCACTCAATCATATTCACTCACTACACACACTCCACACAAAATGCATAAACATGACCTCTATTTATACTAGTCTCCTAATAAGTGACACTCTAATTAGAATACTAATTGTATAGGTTACAAAACTTAATAATATCAAATAACGTTTATAACTCCCGACCGTTTTTGCCACCACCATGAATGGCTCTTTGACTCCTCAAGAATCAAGATTAAACTCTTCATTTCTCAACAGTAAGATCAGGCTCATAACTAAGTAGTCCCTCAATGAATCAAAGGAGGAAAAGGCACGGACGGAAGCGAATCATCCTTATGGTACGTTTCTTTATCATGGATTAGGGAGAGGATTCATACCGGAATCCTTGCAGATGACTAACAAGGTAGAACCCAACAAAAGTACACCCAGCCGGATGACAAAGGCACTTGGTTACCGGCCTTGAAGGCCAAGCATCCCGATGATGGTGGTAAAGGTAACTGGGATAAGGCATAATCGCATAAGATAAGGAAAGATATAGATAAAATTATTGTGAGATCGGATCGGAATATGGATGACGTGAAGATGACATGCGGTCATGGAGTGCTGAATCAAACACAAGCGTACGAGGAAGAAACACAATATCATCAAGGACAAAGACATCTAGCGTCAGTTCATAGGAACCGGCGTTCAAAATCCCCTCCCCGACCAGAAAGCACCCTCAGATAGGTGAAACACGAGGAATTGTAGGAAAGCGGGACAGTGATGAGGCGGGTGATAGAGGCATTGAGAAGAAAAGCAAAATGGCAACAACTGAGAATATCTCACCAAATATCGTAGAGGTTGGTATTGCAAACTAGCCCCGCGACGATTAGATATCACTGATGGCTTGGAATGGATGTAGGCTTGGGAACACATGCACTATTCGTCACTTGCGGAGCTTTCTCTGCCATAAAGATTTGGGATTGGGGATGTGGGAAGTTGGACGACTTTGCAGTGATTTGGGATACCCAAGGTGCGAAGCAGTGGATTGTATAATTCGTGAAAATGGAAGGGGAGGAATTTGAAGTGGAGCTTCTGTCTAAATCGTTGAGCCATATCGATGTCAAAAACACTAACCATATCCTTGAGCTTCTGGAACTTGTCTCTTGCGTGCTATTCTTGAATGATTCAAGTACATTTGACATGATAATTATATTTGCATGTGTGCTGGTGAGTAGCTCAAAATTGGTGGAAAGACGGTCAGATTTTCCTCACGATACTGACCTTTATTTCATGGGTGTTGAATAGCTAGAAAATGTGTATATTACTAAAAGATCACTTTTGCTGTTACAATGTACATAGATGCAACAATTTGTGTTGATGGCATTTTGTGCAGTCTCTTTCCCAGGTTTTTCTTTAGCTCTTTGGTTGTCCTATGGTAAATTTTTTTTTTCTTTCGCTCTTTTATTTTCCATCTATTATTTTTCGTTAAATCCGAACATCATTAAACATGATTATACAATGCTTGGATCAAAGAATTGAGTGAGGGAAATAGAAACAGAAGGTATATGTGTAAAAAATAAAGCACAAAGTTATATATGTTTGAATTGTGGATGAAAAACTTTACTCTACGTTTTCCTCCCTTAAATACTAGATTCATAGGGTCAAAATTTGATAATGGAGAATATAGATGAATTTGGAAGATGCAAGTTGCCCTTGGCTGAAACTTGTATAGGTGTATATTTTATAATAGGAACTGAGGGTTAAGCGTAAACCATCTCAAGCTTTGGTACATTTTGCACCTTAACGTCTAATTGTTGCGTGCATGTAGACCTGTCATTTGGTGGGTATTTACGCACCAAGGCCTAAAATATATTTTAAAAAAATCATTCCCAAATCCAAATCAAAACCGAAATCTTTTCGTTTTACCCATACTTAGACCTAGACCTATGTATTTGATTTGTACCTAGACCCAAACTACTTCATTTTACCCAGGCCCAGACTCAATCAAATAATTTCATTAGGTCTGGGTTTGGGTCTAAACCCGATAAATGTCCAATACCCATTACCTAATTCCTACCAAATACCATTTACCATTAAAATTTAAAAGAATTAATCTATCCGGAAGGCTCTCTCTCTCTCTCTCTCTCTCTCTCTCTACCTTGAATAACATGCTTCTTGCTAACGGGACTAGAATTCGCCACTCTTGGAGAAAGGAGGTTAAAAGTGCTATCTTGGAGAACCATTGAAGGATCTGCGTGTTATTTATATATAAAATGACATTATGATCAATTAAAGTAACATGATCGGTTTCTAAATTTTTAAAATTTATGCTTTTTTTCCCTACAATAATTTGACTGAGAGTTGAACATTAGATTTTGTAAATTTTCTAAATCATCCACAATCGCTCAAGAAATTGAATTGAATGAACTTTTGAATACCTTTTTAAAACCCATCCAGAGAAAAAAAAAATGGAAAAATTGGGTCATTTAACTTGCCCAAAATTAGTTACAAGCCCAAATTCAGCTTTGCTCGGTTAGTTTAAGTTTTCGACAATTAAAGTCACACAAGATAAAACCATTACATTTTGACCCGAAAAAAATATTGGCTGGCAAAGCTCAGTTCAACAGGAAAATTAGTTGGTCCAAATAGAATTGGGTCAATTCGTTGGGCCCAATAAATTATCTCTACTGTCAATTTTTAAAAGACTCTTAACTATAAAATAAAAATTAACGGAAAAAGTTAACTGCTATGGTGATTTTTATAATTATGGTAACCTCAAAAGGGATCTAATTGAAACACAAACATTGCCAACTAGAGTTGTTTTAGTGATATACAAACTTTAGCGGGTTTAAGTATATTTACATCAAATTTTAGATGGCAACTCTTGCAATTACAGTCCTGATATTAATGAAGTGAAAGTACATGTAATTTTTGTTTGTTCAATGTATATACATATATCATATGTATATATATATATGGGTAAAATTCATTTTCATCCCCAATTTTTCACTCAAAAAGCACACAGTCCTTTACTATCTAATTTTTTTTTTTCATTTCATCATCCCGATTACCTTTTGGTGGCAATTTCTGATTAAAAAGTACATATTGACCAAAACACCCTTAATAAATTAAACTTTCACCTATATTCAAATTTCAAAATTATCCTCTACTATTCAAACCAATTTCAAAATCATCCTACACATGAAAATACTACACTTTTTTCTTCAAATATTAGATGTTGTCATCTATATTAATGAAGAATAATAATATAATATGCTTTAAAGCTAATACATACTTCATTACATATAAGGTAAAATACGTTAACCATCCCAATATTTGGATCGTATTGCACTTTGGTACCTGATTTTTGCATATGTGCGGACATGGAACCAAATTTTAACAAACTGTGCGTCAATGGTATTTTTTAAAAATATTTCTAGGGTAATAAAAGGAAATATTTTGTTGAAACACGAAACACGTGACTTATGCATGCATATGTGGGGGCAAATCACTATTTCACTAAATACATTAGGATGTGAAAGAAATTTGACAAAATAAATAAATAAAATAATAATTTTACCTTCATCTGCTTCCTAAAAAAACCATGAACTCCCAATCCATCCTCACCTTACAATACTAGCAATTAAGCACCCAATTCAAATTGTTTGTGAACAAAACTTCTAACAAAAGTTCAATTCCTGGCCAAGAAAGCCACTTTCTTCCCCTAAAATCCTCTTTAGAAAGGCCAATAGAGAAGCTTTTTTTTTTATTGATGAAATGTTATCAAGACTCTGCAAATTATTAACTCCATTTCTGAACAAGGGTGGCCATCTATCTTTTCTTTTCTTTTTTGTTTAAGTTTCCTTTTTCCAGTTAGACAACCTAAGGAAAATCTGTGTTCTTTTGGCACCATACTTCATTGCCATAGGTCTCGACGAACAAATCAAAGAATTTGTGGCGGGGATGGAACAAAACCACATAAAATTCATCTGGATTTCGAGAGAAGCCAATAGAGGAGATTTCAGGGATTGAAAATTTTGATAATTTGCCAAAAAGGTCTGAAGAAAGAGCTAAGGGAAAGAGGAATTGTAGTGAGAAATTGGGCAAAAGTGTTGGAAATTGGCTTGGTGGTGAAAGGTTGGGCCGAGAGGGATAAGATTGTGGCAGCATCAACGATTTCTGAGAGCTGAAAAGGTTGATGGGGTCGAAAGAAGGGGCAGAGATATGGCAGTGGACGGAGGAGTTGGACAACGTCGTAAGGAATGTAGATGATTTTCTGGAAACAATTTTTATTTTATCCTATTTTAATTTTTAAAAATTTTAAAATAATTCGTTTTTTAAAAATTTTGTAAAATACCCTATATTACCTTTTCAAACCTCAATTTTACTATTTATGTAGGCCGGCGTATTTTCTAAAAAACCCAAATTTTAACCTCACTAAAATCCTTCCTAAAGTATTTTTGATCATTTTAGTACATTTTTACCTAAAGAATTTCTTGAAAACATGTTTACACTAGTAAAACACATAACCATCCTTTTTTACATTGTCTAAAGCTAAATTTTAAAATTTTCATTATTACTCATTAATTTTTATTAAATTCATAATATTAAATCAAGTAAAACCCCCCTGCAACAACTTGATATCAGAGCCATAAAGATCAATAAAAAATTATAAAATAAAAACTATGGAATATGTAGAATTATTAAAAATTTCAATCATAAATCTTTTAATAATTAAAGAGTTATTTGTTTATTTAAATGAATTAAACTATAAAGATTTCAATGATGATTTAAAATTTGATTTATTATCTTGTGATTTCTCATGTGATGAAACTGATTGGCAGCTATCGTCACCATGACAAACAGTAGACTATTTACACATGCAAAAAGATTTCAAAGAATCGATAGAAAATACAAGTATATGATGCAGCTCGAGTACTTCGCCAAGGAGCATAAAAATGATAGATTATGGAACTATTTTATAAAAAGTCAAAGGCTTATAAAAAAACTAGAGTTGTAATGATTCTACTTAGCAATGTCTAGTTATACATTGCATAGGCTTCAAGTGGAATTGTATTAATATCAAAAAGAGTTGGACTTTATATTAAGGAAGTCAGCTTATTATAGAGGAGATGTTTTTAGAATTTGATTTTTAAGGACCGAAATACAATAAATAAATGAAGGTCTTGATGTTTTAAGCCAAGCATGAGGGCAAATAAACATCTTAAACGATGGATACAAAACATAAATCTATTTCTAAGTTTAAAGATAATTCTCTAAGAATATAATCGAGAATATGAACACATTAAAATAGAAGAAAATAAAACAAAAATACAAAGTTGCAAACAAAAAATATAAGATACCCAACAAAATGCTCAAATATATTCACTACAGGAAAAAAGGCCAAAATCGGGGGAAAAATCCGGCGGAATTTCGAACGAAAAACGCTAAATCCGGCGGAATCGTGTCTGCCGGAAAAAATGGCCCCGGACCGCCGCTTTCCGCCGGAAAAAATTCCGGCGGAAATTTCCGCCGGACCCCCCCCCCCCCCCCCCCCCCCTGGACCGCCGCCGCTGGAATAATAACTCCCAAAATATGCAAATATTTGTAATTGATGAAATTCGAACTCGTGACCTCAAGGTTGGATGACCAACCCTTCACCACCAGGCTATTGCTGGAAGTTGTGTTCTATTTTGTCTTGTTTTATATTTATTATATATTTATTTGATTATTCTTATTTTAACATTCTTTCTTTCAATTTTAAAAAACAAAATAAATGTATTATAAATAATTAAAATATCGTATTTATACTATATAAACACATGTATTATATATACTAAAATCTAGTATAAATAATAACAGTTAAAATATAGTTTGATACTATATAAATATATATATTCTATATACTATATAGATATATATACCATATAGACATATGTATACCTATAAGTATATTATATACATAATTAAAAGATAGTATAAATAATAATAGTTAAAAGATAGTATTGATATTATATAAGTATATTTTCTATATCCTATATGAAAAGATATATACTATATAGACATATGTATACCCATAAGTATATTCTATACATAATTAAAAGATAGTATAAATAATAATAGTTAAAAGATAGTATTGATATTATATAAATATATTTTCTATATCCTATATGGAAAAATATATACTATATAGACATATTTATACCTATAAGTATATTCTATACATAATTAAAAGATACTATAAATAATAATAGTTAAAAGATAGTATTGATATTATATAAACATATATATTCTATATACTATATAGACATATGTATACCTATAAGTATATTATATACATAATTAAAAGATAATATAATTAATAATAGTTAAAAGATAGTATTGATATTATATAAGTATATTTTCTATATCCTATATGAAAAGATATATACTATATAGACATATGTATACCCATAAGTATATTCTATACATAATTAAAAGATAGTATAAATAATAATAGTTAAAAGATAGTATTGATATTATATAAATATATATATTCTATATACTATATGAACATATATATAATATATAGACATATGCATACCTATAAGTATATTATATACATAATTAAAAGATAGTATAAATAATAATAGTTAAAAGATAGTATTGATATTATATAAATATATTTTCTATATCCTATATGGAAAAATATATACTATATAGACATATTTATACCTATAAGTATATTCTATACATAATTAAAAGATAGTATAAATAATAATAGTTAAAAGATAGTATTGATATTAAATAAACATATATATTCTATATACTATATAGACATATGTATACCTATAAGTATATTATATACATAATTAAAAGATAATATAATTAATAATAGTTAAAAGATAGTATTGATATTATATAAGTATATTTTCTATATCCTATATGAAAAAATATATACTATATAGACATATGTATACCCATAAGTATATTCTATACATAATTAAAAGATAGTATAAATAATAATAGTTAAAAGATAGTATTGATATTATATAAATATATATATTCTATATACTATATGAACATATATATAATATATAGACATATGCATACCTATAAGTATATTATATACATAATTAAAAGATAGTATAAATAATAATAGTTAAAAGATAGTATTGATATTATATAAATATATATATTCTATATACTATATGAACAAATATATACTATATAATTTTAAAAAAAAGAAAATTTTGCTCTTGTATGGACTTGAACTTGGGACCTCTTTGATGCAAGATTAATACCTTGCAATTGAGCTACTTCCAACTTTGTTTATTGTTTTGCTTAATATGTGTAAATATTATGTTTTTAATTAAAACAAATTAAAAAAAAATCGGGGGAAATTTCCCCCGGATTTCACCCGATTGTTTTAAAACAAATTCAAAAAAAAAAACCGGGGGAAATCTTCCCCCGGAATTTCCCCCAGTTTTAATTCAAAAAAAAAAAATGTTGCTCTTGTATGGACTCGAACTTGGTCCCTCTTGGATACAAAACTAATACCTTGCCATTGAGCTACTTCGAATTTTGTTTATTATTTTACCTATTATATATTAATATTACGTTTTTAATTAAAAAAATTAAAAAAACCGGGGGAATTTCCCCCGGATTTCCCCCGATTTTTCAAAAAAAAAATTCAAAAAAAAATCGGGGGAAATTTCCCCCGGAATTTCCCCCAGGTTTCAATAAAAAAAATTCAAAAAAAAACTGGGGGAAATTTTCCCCTGAAATTTCCCCCGATTTTTAATTTAAAAAATTAAAAAACAAATCGGGGGAAATTTACCTCCGGATTTCCCCCAATTTTTAATTTAAAAAATTCAAAAAAAAATCGGGGAAAATTTTCCCCCGAATTTCCCCCGATTTAAAAAAAAAATTCCGGGGGAAAATTTTCGCCAGAATCCGGCGTTTTTTCTGTAGTGATTGGGAAAGATATAAAAATATAAATGGATAAATTAAATAAAAATATTGAAGAATTAAATACGGGAATGAGTAAAATACTTGAATTACTATATATTCTAAGTCAAGAACGTAAAGAATTAAAAACAGAGGTTCAAATCTTAAAGATTTATAATTCAAACATTGAAGACTTGATAAAAAGTATTTGTTTAAAGAAAAATAAATTCAATAAGAAAATAGAAGAAAGAGAAATTATATTTAAGCCAATAAAAACTATGAGAGAAACTATATATCCAAATTCCTTTTATGCATATATGTTCAATATTGAATTGCCTAGAATAATAGCTAAAGAAGAAGCCCTTAAAAAGGAAGAAAAAGGTAAAGATATAACTACATCATCTAATTCACCTAAAGAATAAAATTCCGAATCTGAGACAGATAAAGATGAATGAAATTAATGAATTAATTGATCAATTAGAAAAAATAGATCTTTCTGAGATAGAGGAATATGAAATATTAATTAATACAACTGAAGGCCCAAGTAGTACAACAAAATCAGAAGATATGGATTTAGATGAATCAAATATGATGCTTATTCCTAAATATAAAAGACAATATTATGATTATAAAAGAAAGATAAAGATCACAAACAATTAGATAAATTCACTTCATATAATAATTATAGTGAACCTATAAATCATGGAGGTTCTAAATTAAATATAGATTGCAAAGAAGACACTAAGAAAGCCATAATTTCATGAGCAAATACTATGAAAGTTTTCTTTTTATATAACGCTGATGATACATGGACAATAAATAAACAAATAGATTATTTAATAGCTACCTTTGATGGAATTGTTTTTAATTGGTGGCAAGGATTAATTGAAAATTTAAAAGCTTTAATAAAAAGAAATGTACAAACTAAATTAATAGATAGTACTGATAAAGGAATTAAAATTTTAGCTACCTATCTTTCTAGTGAATTTCTAGAAGAAAATTGGCAAAAACCTGATAAAGAAAGTTCTAAAAAAAGGAAGAAACAAGAACTAACTTAATAAATCTTAGAATTTGTAGTATGAAGAATCTAAAACAATATACATGTGAATTTAAAGAATATTATTATATACAATACTATAATAATGAAAATCAGAGTATATATCTCAATATGTACTTTTTAACACTTCCACATCTTTGGAATAAATATATAATGAATAAATGGAAGGAAAAAAATAAAGATTCAAACTCAACTCTAGGAAGAATGATTAGCTTCCTCTTTTCAAATCCCGTTCACATCATTAATATTTGGTTTGAATTTTATTAATTTATTTTTTTTATGAGTTGACATTTTATTAGTTTTAAAAACAACTAAAATTGATTAACAAATTAAATAACAAATTCTTCCTATATTTCTCCAGGATAGTGAAAACCACATTAAATATAACGTTAGTTTCACTAGTTGATAGTTGTGATATGCATATATATATATATATATATATAACTAACGCATTACAACAATTATTATCAATTCAAAAAATTAACATCTCTACCTTGTTCCTTCAATAATATTTTTGTTTTCGCATAGAAACCAATATTTAAATAAAAACATTCTAAAAAGGTAAAACAAAAATAATCTCAAGTTCAAATTCTATCCACCAAATGCATCTTTGCAGAAAAAAACCTAGTTTTGAAATTGTTGTAAAATAGAGAATTTATGAACGAGAATAATAAGAGCATGCATGAACTCAAAACACAAAAAATAATCACAATCACCTAACAATTTAATATGCATATATCATTGCTAAATATTATGAAAATTATATGTGTAATATATTTTGAATTATGTTCGGAGAGTGGAGGATGAGTTTAAATTTTTAAATATAGATGAAAATTTTATCTAGGGTATTTCGGTCAATATGTATTTTTTGACCGAAAATTGCCCTCAGAATGTAATCGGATTGATGAAATTGAAAAAAAATATCAAAAAAATGAGGGACTAATTTGTTTTTGAAATGAAAAATCACGGATAAAAATTAATTTGGCCCATATTTATATGATGTGAATTCGTACTTTTAAAGATTATGTATATGTATATATAGTCATTTATAAGATATAGATATCGATATGACATCCTTACTATTAAAATAATTATGGTAGTGTTTGATTTTGTTTTAGGGAAATGATTTTCACCCCAAAACAAATACCAAATAGTTATCAAAAAGTCAGACCCCTTCTCAAAATATTATTTAAAAATTATAATCTTTTAAAATAAACATATCAATTAAATACATACTGTTCACACAAAAATTTTGGATCTGTAAATTATAAATTACAAGACTAGATAAATATATGACAAATATTTCAAATTTAAGGAAAAAGAATATAATTTAGTGAAAAATAATTTTCTAAAAAACTAATCTCCTGATTCTTTTCTCTGAATTTGATTATGAATCAAACGCCGAGGATTTTGATGAACACCGTGAAAGAAGTTGTGAACACCGTGGATTTGACTTGACTTTGACTTGGAAAAAAATGCCGATTTGCCGGTTTAACTCTTTAATTGCAGATCGAACACCGTATTTTGATGATTTTCGTGAATAACACCTTGAACATCACTTTAATCACTGTGGATTTGCTTTAGGAGAAATGCCAAAACACGAAGCTAACACCTTGATCGCGGATTGAATGTCTTGATTTGATGACTTTTGCGAAGAACGTTGGGAATTTCGCCTTTGATCTTCACGAATTTTCTTGAGCTTGCCTCAAGAGAACTTTGGGATTTTCTTGGCTTCTCTCGCTCTTGAAAACTTCTTGATCCTTTTTTTAACTCCAAATGAACCCCACTCCCCCTATTTATAGGCATTTATGCAGGGTTTTTGGATTGATACCGACTTCTAGGGTATTTATCTCTTTAATATAAATTATTTTTAAAGAGAGAAATATGATTTGCGTGTCATGATTTTATTGGTCCATATAACCAAATACGTCACTTGTCACCATTTGATTGGTTTTGAACTTTCGAATTGCACAACTTGATTTGATTGGTCGGAACTCTTCATATTGACATATGGCGATGCCTTATTCGCCGATAAAATAAATATCAAAATATCAATTAAGATTAACTTTTTAATATTGGAATTAAATTTAGAAAAATTCAAAATGTAAATGTAAATTTTAATTAATATTTAATATTTTAATTTGTAATTGTCAATTTCTGATTGGATGAAATTTAATTGCTAACGCATACATATATATACAATTATAAATATAAATTATTATTTTAATATAGATATATAATTTTTAAGTATTATACCACTAAAATTATAAATAAAATTTTGATATGACATCACTAATTAGACAAAACTTGACAAGCCATTTAGTAAAATTCATTTATGTCAAAATAAATTCAAATATACTTTAATTCTTCATCATTTTTCTAACCTATTATCAAAATATATTTCATCAAAACACTTCTTCCAAAACAATACCAAACATAGCCTATATTTACTTAATAAATAATTGATGTTTTTTGTGTGTAAAAAATAAAACGTGTTTGCACTTTTTGAATTTTCAAAAATAATATTTTACGCTAAAACTATATAAATAACTATTTATATATATATATATATAATTTTTAAGAAACTTGAATTTATAAAATAAGCCTTAACAAGTCCAAATTACGAGATTCCTAGGAATTCACATCCAAATTGCGGCGAGTTCTGAAATCCCAACAAAAGTTAGTGGGACGGGTCTAAAATTTTAACAAATACGCCACGTATGTGAGAATGTCAATTGTCAATGATAATGACAAAACAAAGAAATAAATATATTGAGTGTTTGATTAATTTTATAAACTATTAAAAATATCTTATAAGTTATTTGAGTTAATATAAATATTTTAAAAATATTTGATAATTATTTTTGTAAAAAAAATTATAAATTTTAAAAATAAACTGTTAGGAGCTTATAAATTCAAAAAAGAAAAAGCTTTTCAAAACTTTTTTTTCGAGCAGTTTATAAATTGTCTAACGTTAAAAGATAAAATAATATATATATATATATATATATATTTAATATTATTTTCCTATCATTTCAAAAAATATTTATTTAGATGAAATTAATTTTACTTTCTTTTTTTTCAATCATCATTATACTTAAAATAACATATAAACTTTAATTTTTACCAAATAAAATTATAATTTATAAATTTTTAAAATATTTTATAAACTATAGGATCTTATTTTATCCAAATACTTTAAGAATTTATTTTTAAAATAAAATATATAAATTTATAAATCCAAAAAATATTTTATAAACTTTTCAAAAGAAACTTAACCAAACACGCTCATAGTTGAACTGTAATACACGTGTTTGGGCCCAACCATTGATAGAGCAATATAAAAGAAAGATGGTTCAACACAAAGCACCTGCTGTAATACTATTGGCTTCCACCATGTGGAGGCTACCCCATCTTCTTATGATTTTGTTGGATTGTTCTTATGGATTTTTGGGACTCTTGTTGATAGCTTCATTCTATCTAATTGTTAGACAAAAGATAAAAAATAAATAAATAAATAAAATTGTTTCAAGATCTTCCAAGAAGCACATAATTTTACTGTATGCGTGAAACCTCCGTTTATTTACTTTATGAGGTTTCATTATTGGGGAAATTATAATTTAGGGATTTAAAACTTATTAAATTACTAAAGAGACAATAATTTAAGATATTTAGAGATAAGAGATTATTAAACGTTCTAAAATTAATAAAAAAAATTATTTATAATATAAAATCAGATTTATGCTGGTTACCACTAGTTTTGATACGTAACAATACTTATCTCCCTATGTAGTAATTTGTTTACCACTATTTTAATTTTAATTTATTATTAATTTATCTTAAATATTTAATGAAGACTAAGTAATGAGTTTAAGAAAAAAGAAGAGAAAAATAAAAAAAAAAGCACTTGTGTATAAGTACCACATAAAAAAAGAAGCCAATCCGTATGATCCCTGTATATTTATCAAATTTTGGACATATACAATAACATCTTCTATTTCAAAGTAAAACTCAATATATTCTTATTTTTCTCAAATTTTTGTTAACCCATTACCAACACACATTCTTCCTAAACATATCACTCAAAGCACCAAAAAATAAAGAGGAAGAAAAATATTTGCACTCTATGAACTTTTTAAACCACATGGGACGTGATAAGTGTCACCAAGGGGGTACTATTGACACTGCATGTGGTGCATTTTAAACGATAAATTTCTAGCGATTTAATATATAAAAAGTGATATATATTATTTTTTTATTTTTTTTAAATAAAAATCGAACTTAAATAATAAAATTAAAAAAAATTTAATATTAAACCGTTAAGAATTTATTATTTAAAGTGTACCTTGTGTAGCATCGATGGAACCCACCAAGGGAATGGATGCATTCAAAACAAATCTGCGAAAAATCACTCAAAAATCGCCAAAGTTTTTCAAATAACCAATCACATTACAACAGATCGAAAGCTTCTTTCGAACTCTTCTGAGACAGTTGTCATTATATTCCCCAAACATAGGAAAAACTTGTGCCCTACCACTATATGTACCCCCAAACCCTTCACGCAAACTGAAAAAGAGAAAAATATGTCCTCAAAATATATATATATATAGTTTTAAAAAGGTTCTTTGTTTTCTTAGCTTGTAGTATTCCCGATATTTCGCTTCAGCCATGGTGAGATCGATCTCCAGTGTGTGTGTGTGTGTGTGTGTGATGATCAGAGCTTCACTGTCTTGTTGGTGGGATTTTATATTGTTCCCAATCAATTCGTAACCATGAAGCAAAAAAGAATATGAAATCTCAAATCATCTCTATTCTCTTCTTCTCTGTAGCATAATATGTTGCTGCTTTGAAGCTCCGGTAATTGAGAATATTATTTATTTTGCATCTTTTTAAATTTTACAAGGTAATGCCTTATTTATTTTTTCTTTTTTCCACGTAAGGATTTCTCTTTTTCTTTTTCTTTTTTCTTTTTCTTTTTCTTTTTCAGTGTGCTTTTTTCTTTCTTTTTTTTATTTTTTATTTTTTATCTTTTTTAACAATTTACCCAATTTCTTTCAAGCTCTCCAGACTCCCTAGTCTTATTGTTTGTTAATACTATATATGTTTTCTGCTGGAAATATTTTTCTTGCTATTATTTTGTCGTTGACAATTTTTTTTTTGAAATTTCTAACGCACTTATTTTAAATAATGCCATTTATTAAAATATCGTTGTGTTTAAAAAATCATTATCAATTTAGCATAAATTCTGAAGGGCTTCTTATTTCTTATTCAACATTTTATTTGTCTATTATTCGAGTTAAGAATTTTATTTAGATCTTGTTTTTATGAGGAAATTTGATGTACATGTAATAGAAAGCTTCACTGTCTTGTTGATGGGATTGATTTTGTTCCCTCTCAATTCGAAACCATGAAGCGATAAAGACTTCCAACTGCTCTACTATGTGCTTTGGCATTATTTACTGCGTGGAGTCTATTAGGGTGTTGGAAAATATATTTTCATCGTATTTGATATGCTTTTTGTCTTTCAAAAATCTATATTTTGACTTATATATATATATATATATATATATATAGAGAGAGAGAGAGAGAGAGAGGGGGAGAGGGAGAGATGTTATTCAATTGGATATTATTTAATTGAATTTTTAAATGTTGAATTAAGTATTTTTAATAACCTAATATATATTTTTTAATATTTTTTGAGATGATCATATTTAAATTCAATAACTAAAAATATTAGTTAGGCCATATTCAGTTGGGTGGTATTAATAAAATTCTATGTATACCGAAATTGACATTTTGAAAACTATGCAATTCTCGATAATATATATCTATAGTTGAGTTCCAATTAATTATGAAGATTTATTGTATTTCTTGTTGCCGTCTCAGTTCTTAAACACTGGTTCCAATTAAGTTTGAAAATTTTAAGTTACAAGTGTTGTTTGGACCAAGTGACGTTGCTATCTAAGGCATGGATGAATTGGTACATAGCAGTCTTGGTTGTTTTCATGAAAAATATGTTGGACGATTTTGTACTTCATTGGCAATGTTGATTGTTGAGAAATATGTGGTTCAAATGCAGAGATTGTGGCTAGCAGATCTTTGCCTTTTCTCTACGTGGTTGGTAATTGGGTTCATTTGATGAGGGGTCTCAACCTTGCATTCATAGAATTTGGTAAAGATAAAATCACACTTTCAGGTTTGTTACTGAGGGTTTTGATATCGTAATAAATTTAATTTTAAATCTAGCCCTATAATTTTGACATGCGTTTGTACATTTAATTCCAATTTTTCAGATTTAATGATATCTTAGTTTACATAAAGCGAATGTGTATGTGAGTGTGTCAAAATTATGTATTCTCAATATAAAGCACATTTGAAGAGGGAGGATAAGTAAAATAATTTTATTAAATACTACACTTGAATTATAATATTGATATTTAAAATGATTGACTCAATTTGTCAATTATTTTTGCAATTTTTTTTTAAAAAAAAAATCATACATACAATTTATACATAAAAAAAACTAGTTGTGTGAGCGTCTTTAAATAAAACCTAGCGTAGTTTTTTCACATATATATATATGCACATATATATATATATATATATCACTACAATAGATTTTTGTTTTAATAACAAATATTTTTGTTGTGAAAAATATAATTTTTCGTTGCAAAATCTATTAACAATAAAATGTTTTTGTTGCCAGTTTTGTACGTAAATTCTCGTTGCTAAAAGTTCATTGCAACAAAAAGTAAAATTTGTCGCTTATATATTACGTATAGGGAATATTATTGATTTCGTTGCCAACTTTTATATGGTTGACAACAAATAATATTATCTCAAAAATTATATATTTTTCGTTGGTGAAGATAAAATTATTATCAATAATAAATTTCGTTTCCTAAATATATGTATAACCTACGATTATATTTTGATGCAAAAACAACATTATTAGCTACGTCTTCACGTTGTTCCTCAAAAATTATTTTGTTGCAACAAAATATTTTGTTGTGAATTATAAATATCGTTGCCAAATAAACTACAAAAATGACAGTCGAGAGAAATCATATTTTCGGCAACAATAAAAGTTTTTGTTATAAAAGAATCATTAATAAACAACAAATATCATTTTTTGTTGTCAAAGCCTAACTAATTGCAACGAAAAAAATATTGTAGCAAAAGAAATCGTTGCAAATTTTATAATTTGTTGTAGTGTATATATATATATATTTATATTTATTATCCAGCAACGAGAATTAATAAATACTAATTATATTAGTTAAAGTTATTTATCCAAGATTTATATATATATATATATATATATAGAGACTTATTATCTAGTAACAAAAATTTATAATAAATACTAATTATATTAGTAAATACAAGATTTAATTATGATGCACGTTATTTATTCTCAAGAAGTTGAATCAAAAAAAAAATTCAAGAGTTTATTTATTGAAGGAATATCAAATTTTTAGTAATTTTGTAATAATTATATTTAAAATACAAAGTGCACATGTAATAAAACTTAGTATGCGAATTAAAGAAAAAATTATTTTGGAACGAGTTTTGAGCAGTCAAATAGTTAGTACGAGCATTGAGCGTTTGAGCAACTACCTACGACTCGTCTATTCACACATCTAGTTGGAGCGTTGTCATAGTAATAGTGATCAGCACCTGTTTTCCGTTTTCGGTGTCGCATTTGGTACAAGAATTTGTTGACTCTATAATGTTATTGAATTTAATTTTTGAGGTTTTTTTTATTGATACAAAAAACAAGTTAACCGGGTTTGATTTTGTAGTTGAGCTCTAGATCTTAGATTCAATTTGATAAAAGAATTAATTTTTAAGTGTAATTTTTATGGTTTGGAATTGGTTGAACTAATTTTAAAGGTCCAATGCTGCTTGAATTTGTTCGAAAAATTAGCGTAGTCTAGCGTTATACAATTAATTGGGAGTAATATTGTTGTTCATTCTTTTTGTAAGAGATTTCTTTTGAAGCACTCCTGATGAAATTGTCTCCGTTCATGTGAAGAAGGATTTTCCTCCTTTACCCCCTTAATTATATATTTTTTTAAGGAAGACATATAAAATATCATCAACCAATATCAACGGTTACAAAGTTTACATATTTGCTAATCCCTCTAAATTAGGATGAGTGTTTTAGCTTTAACACGAGCCACTTTATTCGCTAAATGGTTGACATGGATAATGAGTACGGACTCAAAATCAGAAAAAGTATACTGAACATTTGACACAATATGCCGAAAAATGGATAAATTGTCATCTTTCCTCTACATGCAATTTAAAGAGAGGAATTGTCACCCTCTAGCCATATCTTCTCCCAACCCATTTGATGTAGAAAGTCATTGTTTGGGCTGCCGCCAAACATTCAGTCTGCCAAGGGTTTAAAATGTCACGGACTCGTTTCATCCGCCATCCCGCACACCTCCCTTTGAGGTCTTGTCCTACAATACCAATTTCAGCCTCCCTTGTCGCATCGAAAATGGCCCCATCAAAGTTCACTTTGATGAACCCCACGGCAGGAGCAATTCACATACCTCGAGGAAAGGGACTCGAAGCAGGCCTTGTACCCAATCTACTATCCGAGAATGTGAGTTGGTAGTTCCGCACAAAAAGAGCTACTTCTACCGGAGTCTTCCTACACTCTTCATGAACACATTGATTTTGACTACTCCAAATAGCTATGTCGTTATCTAAATAAATAAATAAAATAGGTAGCCTGCTGCAGGTCCAATCCTTCAAGTACCTTGGGTAACCATTGTCGCGGATTCTTTGAGAATTGAGAAATCAATAGCTAAATGAGGTCCAACAATGCCCACACTTGTCGGGCAAAGTCACATGCCTCAAATCTTCCATCGCCACCATACATGTAGAACACAACTATTTGTCTTACACTTCTGCCTATGCAAATTTTGAGACGTCGGAAGGATATCCTGGGCAACTTTCCATGCCAAAACATGAACTTTCAGTGGCACCCATGCATTCCACAAATCTTTCCAAAGGGAAACCCACACCCCATGAATTAATTGTTGAGCTTGCTGTTCCAAAGAAGGGCTAAGATGATATGCACTTTTGACCAAAAATTTGTTGTCTTGCGAAAAGTGCCATGCAATATTGTTTGAGCAAGTACTTTGCGGTAACGGCGTTCTAAGGAGAAGATGCAAAAACTTGTTGGGGCTGTGCAAATATACGCAATCGCACAAGTAATATAATGGAGAGTAGAGTGATCCCCATAGATATTGGGATTTATCCCACCAAAATGACTTGTGTTACTTAGCTAAATTGACCGATTATGGAGTGAATTTTTTCAAATTAAAACTAATGTCAAATTAAATAATAAAGGTATTAATTTAATACTCACAATTCAAAATTATAATAAATATTCAATATGACTAAACTCAAGTGCAAGGTGGCTTTATTAATATAATCCATATTCCATTCTAATCCCTAGATTAAATGATTTCATTATTGTGCGAAGAAAGGAACTAATATATTCATGATCTCTTTCGAGCATCACAGAATTGTCTCATACAACCCTCTCTAGGACTAAAATTAACCTGTTCTCACTCAATCAATCCAAGCATTAGAAAGTATTTGCATGAGATTCGACACCTCCTTAAGGCTCAATTAACATTAAACCAATTCTCATTCAATCTAATATTAATTGATCTTGTTTAACGGAGCAATAATCATGAATCGTCTCTTGACCTCATCATAGATTCTCAAATTCAATGATTAAGGGTGATCAAACCATAATCAAGCATTACGACCGTTAACCAAGATTCACACACGAAGCACAAGAAATCATTAACATCTAAGGGGTTTTCATAAAATAGGGACTAAGGAAATTACCCCATCCCTTACACTTGACAAATAAATTAGTTCATGCTGAATTTAAAAACAAGAACGAGGTATGAAAAAGAGTTCATAAGGGGGAAGAAATAAAAGTAGATTGGTAAAGAATGCAGGTATGAAACTCCCTCCAATGGTGTTCTTGACACCGCGTTCACTTCTCTTCGATCTTCGTCTTCAAAAGATAAAAACTAGATCTAAAATTGAAGCAGTACTTTTTTCCTAATGTCTAAGACCTAAGAAAAGACGTCCCCTCTGTTGTTCGTCCTCTCTGGACTTAAAAAGGGGAGAAATTCTCCCAATAATTCTTTCCCAATCAGAATCCTATTCGAAGAAGGAAAGTTTATAGCTATTGTCGCGAATTCTACGTACGTACGCAAAATAGTTTGAGTACATACGCAATCTTACAGATTCGTTTCTCCTCCAAGTAGTTGGACTTAGGTAAGTACTCAAAATATCTTGTGTAAGTACGCAATCTTACAAATTCATTTCTCCTTCGGCAGCCAGGATTGAGTAAGTACTCAAATTATCTTATGTAAATATTCAACTCTTGACTTCAATTTTTGTGTCCTTTATCATATTTTTCCCTTGTATCCTATAAAATAACAATTTAACTCAAATTTGCACACACTATAGCTCAAGTAGGCAAAAAATACGTGACAAGTCCGACGAAATGAACACCAAAATCAAGTATAATTATGGACTTATCAGCGTTCTCATCCCAAAACGTACTTACAACTGGCTGCTCTATATCCCAACTATATGAATCCAATTCAATGAGTTGAGATACCATTTCCAGTGACTCATTTTGTTGTTTGGATGTAATTGACTTGAACAATGATGGCTGGTTCAATTATCGGTCTTCCCAAATCCTCACCCCAATCTATCGCTTATCCTCCATCTTGAGCTAGCACCAATCATCTAACGGGTAACCCAAATACTTTGCCATGTTAGCAAAGGCTGAAATCCCAACTGCGCCTCCATTAAATCCGCATTTGGGCAGTATCTTACTTTTAACACTCAAGCTACAACTTGTCAAGATCCGTCTGTAGCCTCCAAGGTTGCTTAGTGAGTAATGTCGTCCTTAAAGCCCTCAAACTCCTAAATCCCAACCCCCTTCTCTCTCATCCTTGCACAACTCCATCCACACTAACCAACGAATTTTAATTTTTCCCCTCTTCTCTTACCAAAACCTTGAAATCATGCACTATAGCTTTGTAATGAATGAATCCTTGATTCAAAAATAAGCCTTTGTGTAGTGAGAGGCTCTTCTCATTCCATCGTTGTATCCGTTTTCGAATTCTATCCCTGATGGATGCAAACATAGTCTTCTTAGCCTGGCCTACAATTAACGGAAAACCAAGATATAATTCATGTTTCTCGACAAACCTTACTCCCAAAAAAGCTACCATGCCAATTCGATCATCTAGTCCCATATTTCTACTAAAAACAACTGACGACTTCTGATGATTGATCTCTTGACTTGATATACTAGCAAACCTATCCAATGCTCGCTTAATGCGTTTAACCGCCTGAACAAACGACTGACAACAAATAAAGGTATCATAAGCAAAAAACATATGAGAATTATGGGGTCCATATTTGCTAATAACAACACCCCTAATGTTGTCATTTGCCTACTTTTCCTGAATTTATAAACTTAAAACCTCTGTGCAAAAGAGATTTAAGTAAGAGATAGGGGATCACCTAGGCAAATCCATCTTTAAGGATAAAAAAGAACCACTTCGAAGAGATGCAAGCATAACTAGAGAAATAAATCGAGCAAAAAAACTCAATTTAGTCAAAACCGACTCTAGAAAGGACTATTCAATTTTATCATAAGCTTTACTAATATCTAATTTAGGAGCCATGATTCCCACCTTGCGTTTACTCTTGTATTTGAGAAAGTTATTAATATCGAAAGCTATAAGGACATTATCTGTTATCAAACTATTGGGAACAAAATCTAACTAGGATGTAGATATATTGCTAGGGAGGAGGGGTTTTAGCTTATTAGCAATGCTCTTCGACACAATTTTATACATGACACTAAATAAGCTAATCGGCCGTAATTGTGTAATTTGCTCAAGTTAGGAATTTTAGGAATAAGAACCAGATTTGTGAAATTAATAGAGCTATGATTGATGCCACGATTCCAATAATCAAAAACGCATGCAACTGAATCAGGACCAACAAAATGCCAAAATTTCTGAAAAGTAGAGGGGACATACTGTGAGGGCCAGAGATTTTAAAAGAAACATCAGGCCTAACACAAAAGATACCTCATCAACTGTTTAAGGCAACTTGAGGCTTCCTAACATCTTAGTGTCCAAAATCGTCCCCACAATCTCCAACGTTTCATCAATTTGGTCCTTAACCAACCTTCTAGAAGCAAAAGAACTATAATGTCCTAGATGTCCTGGACACCCTCTCCAAGTTGCCTAGTCTGATCTATCAACCCCAAAATGTAATTCTATTCAAACCGTTGTGACACTCTATTGTGAAAATACGAAGTATTTTGGTCTCCCTCCTTAAGCCAATGCACTTTTTTTATTTGTTGCCAAATCGCTTCATAACAAGTTTTGTCTTCCTCCAACTTCCTCCTAATCTCGGCTTTCTCTATTCTCAACTCCACGAACACCACTCCTGTGTAATTTGAATTATCCACTCTTCTAGTTTTTCAATGTCTTTTCGGCTCAATAAAGTTATCTTTACTCAATTTAATTAGGCCAAACTTGAAATTTTCAATTTGCTAACTTAGTTTTGGCCAAGCCTTGAACCCTAGAGTAGTTTCAATGCTTTTCAATCACTTTAACATAGTCGTCCCTCGAAACCCATAAAGACCCAAATCTCTATAGGTTTTTTTACCCATTAACCGATGCCTAGGGGTAGGCATTAACTCAATAACAAGCATCTTGTGATTCCAATAAAAGGTTGAAACATAGGTAATTTTTGTTAATGGAAAGCAGCACTGCCAACGATCATTCCCCAAACAACTAAACCCCTATCAAGTCATTCTTGAATAGTAAAATGCGAAGCACGATCATTACTTCATAAGAATATCGCATTCATAACCCATATCATGCAAATTCGAATCGCGTACGACTTTCCTAAAAGCCCTTATAAGTCCCGGCTATTGAGTTTGTCTCCCCAATTTCTCCTCGTTAATCAGAATTTTGTTATAGTTGCCATTACAAATTAACGGGGCAGTGTGAACTATGCTCAAGCGACTAAGTAAATTCTACACAGCTTGGAGATTATGGGATAATGATTCCCCATAGAAGCTAGTAAATCTCCAATCTACATTATCCAAATTTGATAGAACTAAAACATCAATGTGGTTTCGTTAATAGCTTAACAGAGAAACAAATAATTTATTCTTCAAAAAGAGGGTGAGATCGTCGCTCTTTCCTCTCCCGCGAACTCAACACACAAACTGTGAAACCCAAACTTAACTTTTAATCCCTCTATCTTTGACTTGCCATACTGTGTCTCGAATAGAAAGGCCACTAAGGGGTTACATTGTTGGATTGCCCACTCCAGCCTTTGAATTGTCTAGGGACCACACATGTCCTGGCAGTTCTAGTTTAGGAGATTCATGATAATCTGTGGGACTGCCTAGCAGTTGTAGCTAATGGAATCGACTAATCAATCAATGGCAATTGAAATATTGTTTGGCCCTTCTTAGATATACCAAACATCATGGCTTTTCTCCTCTCTGTGGATTTGGGGTTCTGACCCTTGTTGCCTTTACTTGCGTTTAACTTAGAATTGTATGCAAGAGAAAACATCATAGGTTGAAGGCTGCAAGAAAAAAAACTAAAATAGTTTTTCAATTTTTATTTTCATGTATTATTACAATAACATATTAATTTAGTAATGATTTCAATTCTCTTAAACTATAAATTATTGTTTAAATTTTCATCAAAAAAATTATCATTAAAATTAAAATTAAAACTACATTTATAGTCAACAAAAGATTGGGGGTTGCATTTAGGAAGCTAAATGCACAAAAACAGAACATATTGAAAGTTATATGAATAAAAATGGTATAAGAACAACTTTCATCTAATTATTTAATTGAAGCGTGTGTGGGGGGTAGGTGGGGGTGGGTGGGTGTTGTATTTAGTATTTGGGGGTGAATGAAGAAAGATTCGTAAAAGAGAATCTCATATAGAATGAAATGTAGAACATGGTTAAAGGAAAGTAAAACACATTTAACTCTATTTCAAAATAAATAGGTAATTTTGCCAAATTTTCAATTAACAATTCCCATAATATTATTAAATATCTTGTTAATTCCTCTTACTAGTTGCAATTACTACCTATACATATATGTATAATTTACAAACAATGACTATGTAGTGACATAAAAGAAACAAGAAGAAAGCACCCCCTTCACTAAAAAAATTTTGTAACAAAATATTTTGTCGAGAAAATTTTGTACTACTAAGGTTTGCCCATCCAATAAAAAATCCTATCACCAAGCTTTTGCGATTGAGATGGGAGAAAAAAGGTTTTTTTTTTCTTTTTTCTAAAGCCTTTTTTGATGATGATGCTATGGTCTAGATCTGAAATATAGTGTTAAGGTGAGACCAACAATATCACCGTTGAGTAAATCGACGACTGGAGAATGGTAAGCCATTTTGACTGACGACAAAGAGGCTTGGAACGTAGTTGACTCTTACAGATTTGGAATACTTAAAATGAGGTAGTTCCAGTGGAATTGAAATTGTTGGACTCCAGCAAAGTTTGTCAAAAATGTAAAAATCAAGGCACGTTCACTAGCAGTTAAACAAGGTCAAACGACGTCGATTGGGCCATCACCGTGGAGTTGAGAGCAGGACTATTTCAAAGATGTGTGTTTTATGAATTTTCAATGTGGGGATGCCACCACCACCTTCAGGGCTGTGGTTGTAAATTTCAATACCTTAGGGGTTTTGAGTAATTCAGCAATTCTCAGGGGAGATATTTGTAAATCCAACATAAATGGCAATATCGAAATTTTTCATGCTCCATTAACTTTTACATAATTTTGCAAACCAAGATGGTGGTTTTAATAATTTTTCATATAAGAGGTTTTTTTTTTGTAATATTGCAAACCTTAGGGAAGATAGCTCTAATTTGCCCAAAAAGAAAAATGAAAGAGAAAGAAATCAAAATACTTAACTTCGTGCAGCAATCTATTTACAGAAGAACACTTTGAGTTGTACCTAAATAATTACACAAAAATTGATGATTCGTTATCCTCTACATGTTGAATATAGAACATTAATGTAGTTCGTAAGAAGAAAATCAAATAATAAATTTTATTATATAAAAAAGAAAACAAATGGTAAATATGAAATGGAGCAATGATATAACATGTTTATAAATGTTGCTACTCAAACAAAAGATTAGAAAAGATTTGATGATCATAGCAACATCTTTAACATGCCATCATCTGACTATTTAAAAAGAAATGCTCAAACTTTCCAGCAAAGGCTAGAGAGAAACGTGGATGAATATAATATTCTAGTTATGAATCATAGAGATTGATATGAATAAATAGTATGTAATTTTTCTTTGATATAAAATTGAATTTGAATTTGAATTTGAACGATGTGAGGTTATCTAAATTTATATTTCATAACTTATGTTGACCATTACAGGTTAATATCTGAATTTAAATTCTTAACCAACCTATCTACAAAAATTTAGGACTCTTCTGGATGAAGTTGAATAAATATGTATTTATGATTCAAAATTAAATACAAATATATTGTGTTATTTACATGGCAAAATAAAGTACAATATCGCTATCAAAGTGTGCACATACATGACGTTTACTTGGATGATCTCAAGGTTTCTAATTATAGGTTGCAAGTTAACTTATTTGGCTATAATGCGACATTAATCTATCAGTAGTAAAACTTTATCAAAACTAATTTATACAAATTTTGATATTTTTATTTAGCTTATTGAATTTTAAAATTAAAGTTATCTTAATCGTGATTTAGATATCTGTTTGGGCCCAAAAATGAATTTTTGTATAAATTCGGAGTGGGCTGATTTTGGTCCTTTTCGCCACGCCGAAATGAATTAATTTGCCCCAGGCCACTTCGACGCGTCCACAGAGCCCATGTTGGAGGCCCAGGCCGGAATGAAATCGCGGCCCATGGCCCAGTCAGCCAAAAATATAAAAATAGAAAATAGATAATAAATTTAAATTCAAATCCCTCACAATTAGGGGTTGTTAGTAGAGGAATAACAGAATGGCTAAAAATAGCCATTGTTATATCTGCACGTGCCTAAAATAAAGGCCATATGGTGCTAATATTTGAAATTTAAATAAAGATGGCAGCAACTGCCACTTCTAGGAATAAGGCCGGCCATTCATCTTTTGGCCATGTTTGAATAAATCATTTCCAGCTCCAAGAATAAAGGAAGGCAGTTGCAGCCTGAAGCCTATAAAAGGAGAACTGGAGTCTTCATTCAATCAACACACAACGTCAATCAACTACAACAACACTTCTCTCAATCAAGAAGTCCACACTTCTCTGATTCCTTAGTTTAAATGAACAAAGAATAGTTTTAGTTCAAGTAGGTAGAAAACCGCTACGGGGTGTTTGTAGCCATACCTCATTTGGCTCGAAGTGAGGATATCAATGCACTCATTCCGTAACGTCACGAAGTCGTAACCATCACTCACTCGGATTGGGCCCGGTTCGAGGTGAGATATCAATGCGGCGGAGTGGTACCCAGCATTCATATCGAGCGTATGCATGAAGGGGAGTGCAGACGGAGTCAATCAATGCTCGTCGGAGTGAACAACCTCTGAAAACAACCACAGGTAGATATGGCCGGAGTCATCAATGTGTCCGATTTGTAGCTAGAGTTCTTAGGGACTGCTCAATGCATCTCTGTCATAGATATGGCCCGAGTCATCAATGCGTGTGTATGTAGTCGAGTCCTGTAAGGTCCACATGGCGAGTAGCTATCGTCTTCTAATGTATTTCCTTTTCGATTTAAGCTTTTTGACCCTTTTCGATTCTTGAGAGTGCTAAATTATTAAGTCCTACATTCAATTGTAGGCAAGTAGAACCTCAGGGGTAGTGTTTGCCTACTCTAATTCAATCGCTTTTCAGATAGAAGTCTTAGGCGCATCACTGTTTCACTTCGATTCACATTAATTCCAATTCGAACCACCTCACATTCACTTCCACTTGTGTGCTACTGCACACTGGCACGCCCGCACCCGAACACAAAGAAGCTCACTTCGAATCGGCTGTTTTCCCATCGAACTCGGCCGGTTCGAACCCTGAGGGGCCACTTCGACGCGGCCGGAAGAAATTTATGCAAACATATCTTTCTGGCACGCCCAGTGGGACAGCATTTCAATTTTCGAAAAGGTTTTGTCAACATTTAGGTCTTAGGAAGCACGTTTTATTTCTGTCAATTGCATACTTGCATTCTATATTGAAAAATCACAAAAACTTAAAAATTAAAATTCAAAAACAGCAAGTCATGGCACCACCACGCTTAAGGAGCCAAACTCGAGCTGACCTCAGTTCAGACAATGGAAGCGAGGCAGCCAGTGATCAGAACGAAGAGATGAGTGGAAATAATCCACCTCCCAACGTTCAAGCCATCATTGACAGGCTCGAGCTGAAATCAGAGAGCGCTTGAAGAGGCGCCGATTCAAGAAGCACCCGCCTTACTGGCCAGAGTGGCCAACTGTGGCGAAGACGCTCTATATGTAATGGAAAAGTGGATGTTGGAGTCCAACCGGAGATTCCAGGAGTTGATGGAAAGACAACGCAAGGAAGAATCGGAGAGGGCCGAACAGATGGCCTCCATGTTAGAATCACTCCGAGTGACAGATCCACATTACGGAATGAACTTGCGTAGCATGGCGTCAAGGATGGACAACGTTCCACAGGTAAGAGAAACCCCACGACGAAATGAGGCCGAACAGCATCACAGGCCCGACCTCGCCGATGCACGGCCAGAACGACTGAACATTGGAGGAAATGATCGTCGTGGAAGGTACCCTAACGTTGATACTGGCAAAAGAGTGGCGTTCGAATCCAGAGGAATACTCTTGGAAGGGGAAGGATCGGGCTCCAGAGATCATTTCGAAAGACCTGAGATCCCCTATCCGATGCCACACATGTCAAGAAGGCCCCAACCTGCCACCACTGCCACAAATCCCACCAATCGAAATGACAACACAGCCGTATCTCGACAAGAGATACAGGAAATGTTGCGACAGGAGTTGGCAAGGCATAAACGGTCAACCTCGCCACCTAGGTATTCTCGTCCCTACCCCCCTCATATCGACACGATTCCTTTTCCCCCAGGGTTTAGGGTCCCTATATTTACTTTGTTTAGTGGGGATGGGTCACAAACCACAATTGAACATATTGCTAAATTTACCACACAATGTGGTGAGATCGGAATGGATGGTGACTTAAAGCTACGTTTGTTTCCGAATTCCTTCACTGGAGAAGCTTTCTTGTGGTACATTCGACTCAGACCTGGGTCTGTTCCCGACTGGCCAACAATAGAGAATCTCTTCCATAGTCATTTCTATCGACTACCCCCTGAGGTATCCATATCAGAATTAACCAATATGAGACAAATGCCCGGCGAGTTAGCCGAAGAGTACATGGGGAGATTCGTCCGGGCCAGACACTTTTGCCCAGTGATTATGGCCGAAGAAAGTTATATAAGCTTGGCCATAGGAGGCATGCACCTCGAATTAAAAAAGAAAATGTTTGGCCAACAATTTGCATCAATTTTTGACTTAATGAGGCATGTCACTGAATATGAGAAATTGTTAAGAGAAGAAAATCGAAGAGGGCATCACGGTAAGGCCACTCATTATCAAGTTGGCCTAGCCGAAATCCAAGATGACTTGGTTAGTGTTGAAAAAGAACAATGGGAGAACGAAGTGGGTCTAGCCCAAGTCGTTTGCCAAAAGAACACGGTTTGCCTGGCTTTAATAAAACCAAGAGCATTACAGCCTCATATCAAAATGCCTCCTGGCATGCTAAATAAATCAGAGTTTCGTTCTGAGACAGGAGAGGCGCTATGGTTTTGATGTGTCGAAGACCGAAGCTATTTTTGATCACTTATTGACTGATAGCAAAATTAAAGTACCTAATGATCATAGAATGCCAACGGCCAAAGAATTGGAAGGCAAAGTATACTGTAAATTTATAATGCATGGACTCATAACACTAATGACTGTTTGGTTTTCAGGTAGATGATACAGAGTTGCCTAGACAACGGCACATTACGTTTTCTACCGGAATAGATGAATAAGAAAATGGGAATTGACAAAGAACCATTCCAGGCGGAGGGAGTAAACATGGTCAACGTTCAGGATGACCCAGCCAAAAAGGAAAACCAACAAACTGAGCAGGAAATAATACAGTCAGGATGACAATTAGGCCTTTGCGCTAGATGTCATTCCGAAATGGCAACAGTGCCATGGGTCTATCCAGTTAACGCCTACTATCCTTGGGCCAATCCCATGGCCAACTTTCCCATGGTTCCACAGCCGCCTATGGTGCCGTATTCTCCTCACATGCTCGGGGGGCATTGCGCCAATGGCGGTCCATTACTGGAAAATAGGAAATAAGCGGAATCGAAGTCCTCCCCGAAGGACTGACAGAAGTGATAAGAGGAGAGCACCCTCTAGCCCACTTTGAAGACATGAACCAACTCGAGAACCGGTCCATTCCAAGTTCATTAAACCGCCAGCAGTCCAGGAAGGACGTTGGACGGCAGTAAGACATCCTAAGTTCCCAAACGGAAGAAGTCCTCGTGATATGATGAGAACACAGTATCAAAGACATTTGAGGCAACGGAAAGAAGCTGAAATACTCAAAAGTGAAACAACGAAACCCATCAAGGGCAAGGCAATAATGTCAGCAGAGCCAAAAAGCCAGATAGTCACCCCGACTGACATTCAATCGAAGAGAAAGGTCGTCGATCCAATAATGTTGGAGACCGATGTATCAAAGATTGATGTCTCGGATAGACCAGATTGTGTCGGGGAGGAAGACCTGCTGAGTGAATGGATCGTAAAAATGAAAGAGCTAAACCAGGTCGATAAAGAGTTGCCAATGGAAACCACAGGCGTACCATCATCCAGTGGCGACGCTGTCAACATGGAATGCAACATGGTATGGGCATTTCCTTCCGATATTAATGCTAACAATAATTCTCAGGATGACACAGAAGAGAGCAGTGAAGTCTGGGATGACAGTGAGCCGGTAGCTTTCTTTATCAGTAATCCCGGACAAACGGTCCAGAAGAGCAAGACGGTCGAAGAGATCAAGGCTTTGTTCCAGACGCCGCCGCCAAGCATGGCGAAGCATGTAAAGCCTCTCTTCGTAGCTGGCCATCTCGATGGCAAGCCTACAGGCAGAATGCTGGTGGATAATGGAGCCGCAGTGAATATCATGCCTCTCCAAACCATGAAACGCATAGGAAAGGAGAAGGCTGATCTTCTCAAGACCGATGTGGTGATTAGCAATTTTGCCGGAGGTAAAACAGACATAATGGGCATCCTGCCAATCGAAGTAAGAATTGGAAGTAAGACAGTCACTTCCGCCTTTTTCGTTACAGATGCGAAGACCTCCTACAATGCCTTGCTTGGAAGGGATTGGATCCATTCCGCCATGTGCATCCCTTCAACCTTACACCAGTTCTTGGTATTTTTGGGAGATGGCGAGAATGAACCAGAAATGGTGAAGGCAGAAGAAAGGCCGTTTACGGCCAATGTGAATGTAGTAGAAGCTAGGTACTACTCCGACAATGTCGGACCATATAGGTTTATCGGAGAGGACAAATATGGCCGTCCGCTTTGTGCCACTTCATCCGTGGCGCCGGTTAGTTTAGAGGTAGCAATGAGTAAAGAGGTTAGCAGGCCTTGCAACATCGAAGAAAGGCCGCTTTCTACTTTTCAAAATGTTGATTATGAATAACGTCGACATAGACGAAATTGTAATAATTCTGGATAGCGCCGGATCAATAATAACAAATAACACTTTGGCCTTATTGGCCAAAGATCTTTCCGATTACTACAATTGTAATGCGGATGTAATTTATGAGCATGATCAAGATCTCACTTCAACAGATGAGATCACGATGAAAGAACTGAGTGCCGCTCCGGCAAAGCTCGATGACGTTAGGATTCAAGTTCAGGATCCTGTAATCGAAGTGGAGCTTGGCAATGAAAACGATCATAGGCCCACTTACATTAGTGCTTTATTAAGCCATGAAAACAAAGAGGCCATGATCAACATACTCAAAGAATACAAAGACTGTTTTGCATGGAACTATGATGAAATGCCCGGTCTCAGCAGGGACTTGGTGGAACATCGAATACCCATTTTGCCTGGGTTTAAGCCACGCAAACAACCTCTCCGACGCATGTCCGACGAAGTCTGTGTGTTGATTAAAGAAGAGATTCAAAGGCTTCTTAAAGCAGACTTCATCGAAGTGGCCAGATACCCTGAATGGGTGGCCAATGTTGTGCCAGTTATCAAAAAGAATGGCAAACTGAGAATTTGCATAGACTTCAGGGATTTAAATTTGGCATCTCCGAAAGATGAGTACACAATGCCAATGGCCGACATGATGATAGATGCCGTCGCAGGGCATGAGTACCTAACTCTTGTCGACGGCAATGCCGGATACAATCAGATCTTCGTAGCTGAAGAGGATATCCCGAAATTGGCATTCCAATGCCCAGGGGGCATTGGTACCTTTCAATGGAAGGTTATGCCATTTGGCCTTAAAAATGCTGGAGTTACATACCAACGAGCTATGAATTGCATTTTTCATGACTACATGAATGACTTCGTCAAGGTTTACATCGACGATCTTATCATTAAGTCTACCAGCTTTGCTCAGCATTTAGAGCACCTGGTTAAGGCCTTTGACAGGATGAGAAAATTTCAGTTGAAGTTAAACCTGCTAAAATGCGTGTTCGGAGTGGCCGCAGGCCATTTTCTTGGATTCTTAGTGCATAAGAAAGGAATCGAAGTGGAAGCAAACAAGGCAAAGGCTATCTTGGCCGCCCAACCACCTCGAACCAAGAAAGAACTTCAACAGTTTCTTGGAAAAGTGAATTATTTAAGAAGGTTCATCTCGAACCTTGCAGGCAAAACCAAGACTTTCTCACCCTTATTAAAATTAAAAGACCATGACTACTTCGAATGGTCAGAAGAACATGGGCAGGCATTTGATAAGATTAAGGAAGCTCTAACTTCCCCTCCCGTGATGATGCCGCCGCGAAAAGGAGAACCGCTTAAGCTTTATATTTCGGCAGCAGACAAGACCATTGGAGCCTTTTTGGCTCAAGACGACAAAAATGGTCTTGAACGAGCTGTGTACTACTTAAGCAGGCATTTGAGCGACACAGAACAAAGATACCATCCGATCGAAAAGGTGTGTCTGACCTTATATTTCGCATGTATCAAGCTACGACACTATTTGCTACCGGTAAAGGTTCTTGTGATCAGTAGCGTTCATGTGGTCAAATACATGCTTTCGAGATCAGTAGTACGTGGTCGGATAGGCCGTTGGGCCATCCACCTGATGGAGTATCAACTACAATTTGTTCCACAAAAAGCTGTGAAGGGTCAAGCCTTGGCCGACTTTCTCACCGACCACCCAAGTGTCGAAATAGATAACGAAGTAGCTCAGCAAATCGAAATACTATCAGTATTCGTGAAACCCTGGATCCTTCAATTCGATGGATCGCGAACAGACAAAGCATCTGGGGCTGGCATTGTGGTCACTTCACCATCAGGAATCAAGACTGGCATGTCAGTCCAGTTCGATTTCCCATGCACTAATAATCAGGCCGAATATGAGGCCTTGATCCTTGGATTAGAAATACTACGAGAATTGGGGGCATCTAGCGTCAATGTGACTGGAGACTCCCAGCTCGTCATTAAGCAGATCCAGGGTGCATTTCAGTGTCGAAATCCCATATTGGATAGATATATTTCCACGGTAAATGCTTTACTAATGGGATTCGACGAAGTGACGTTGCAGCATGTGGCTAGAAAGTCTAATTTCGAAGCCAATGAATTGGCTCAGATAGCCACTGGAGCAGAGCTTCCCAAAAATTGCATGGCCGCCAGTTATACCATCACAAGGCAGGCCTATCCCTCTCATTTCGAAAGAACTAATGTTTGCGCCATAGAAAGCACCATGAAGCAAGCTGAGGATTGGCGCGAACCAATATTAAGGTATTTAAATGATCCTTCCCAAGGAGCACCTCGAAGAGTCAGAATGAGAGCGGCCAACTATGTAGTTCTGGGAGGTAGCTCGCTGTATCTACGAGGTCATGATGAAGTGCTCTTGCAATGTCTCGGACAAGATGAGGCGATGAAAATCATGATGGAAGTCCACGAAGGAGTGTGCGGAGCCCATCAGAGTGGCCGCAAGATGGCATGGTTAATCAAGCGATATGGCTATTTCTGGCCAAAAATGGTGCAAGACTGCCATTGGCTGGCCAGAGGCTGTGAAAAATGTCAGCTACATGGTCCAATTCAGAGAGTGCCAGCCGAAGAGATGAATTTGATTGTCAAACCTTGGCCATTTCGATGTTGGGCCATCGACCTAATAGGGGCCATTTTTCCTTCCTCATCGAAACAGCATACCCACATTATCACCGCCACGGACTATTTCACCAAGTGGGTAGAGGCCATTCCCCTCAAGCAAACTGATCAGGGAACAGTAGTCAAATTCATCAAGGAACACCTGATACACAGATTTGGGATTCCCCAAACTATCGTAATGGATAGGGGTACTATGTTCACAGGGTCGGAGATTCAGGCTTTTGCCACCACATATGGCATCCAACTCACGCATTCCTCGCCGTATTATGCACAGGGGAATGGACAAGCCGAATCCACCAATAAAACCTTAAAGAATATCATCTCGAAGATGGTGGAAGAAAATCCTAGAGCATGGCACCTATTGCTCTCCGAAGCGTTATGGGCTTATCGAACAAGCAAGCGCTCCAGTACGGGAACCACCCCATTTCGACTCACCTATGGCCACGATGCAGTTCTGTCCATGGAAATCAACGTGAGGTCCGCACGAATAGCCCAGCAGAATAAGCTCACCGTTGAGGAGTACCATTACAAAATGATAGACGAATTAGACGCCGTAGAGAACATCAGGGTACAGGCGCTAGATTCCATCGAGGTTCAGAAAAAGCAAGTTGCTAGAGCCTACGACAAAAGGGTCAAGGCCAAAAGATTCCAAATAGGAGACCTAGTGTGGAAGGTGGTTTTTCCTTTGGAGAAAAAGAATGCAGCGTTGGGAAAATGGAGCCCCAATTGGGAGGGCCCCTTTTCGATCCATTCGATAACTAGAGGGAGAGCTTATTTACTAGAAAACCTGGAAGGGAATTTGCTAAGGGATCCAATCAATGGCAAATATTTAAAGAAGTATCACCCTACCTTATGGGAGACACTGCCATTAGAACGCCGAATTAGCCTAAGTCAAAATGGCCTGTAAGGCCAATCGTACTTAGGGCATTTTTTGCTCATTTGTTTATCTCAGTTCAATCATGTCATTTCATGCGACCATGAGGTTTCTTTTCCACATGAAAATGTTTTTTGAAGAAATCTTGAAGTAAGCAGATCGAATAACATGATGAATTTAGATAGGCTAAAATAATCAAATGAATAAACAAATTGAGCCAAAAATGGCTTAAAAGTTCATAAGAGGAAAACTAATGAAGAGCAAAAATGTGTTCTGGCAACAGGCTGCCATTTATAAGTGGCACACAGGCCGTTCAAACTAGAAAAGTCAAGTGGCCTGGCCATCCTTGCCCTGAGCAGTGCCACTTGGACCAGCCGCCTCGCCTGCTGGTTGGTTGGAAGTCGAAGTGGCCTCCGCCATATGACTACCCCCATATCCTCCCACCTCGCTGACCCTTGGGGTCCCCTCGCCCAGGAAATCGGCCCGGAATCGAGCAAAGAATAAATGTAGAGAAGTGGTCACCTCATCAAGCTCAGTGGAGGCAGTTTCAACTTGACGCTTCCGCTCCAGGTCCCTTTCCTTGGCTTATTGGAAGGCTTTGATTCGTGTGTCGGAATCAGCCTTCAGTTGGTCAACCTCACCGGAAAAGTGGAATAATTGCTGATCCACCTCTTCGATCAGCTTTCGCAGACGTTCCATCTCTGCAACGAGAGTTTCTCGCGTCGTGGACAGCTCCAGTTGCCGTTCAGCCCTCTGGTGCAGCTGAATTCGTAGGGATTTCAGGTCATCAACCAGAGGACCTGTACTGGAGACGTGAGGAGTTTGGATGAGAGCGTGGTTGCTTTCGCACTTCGTCCCAAGATTTGGGAGGTTCCTCGCAAAGTCCTCATAGAAACGTCTTTTGCTGGGCGCCATTGTGAGGCGAGCCACCTCCTGAAGGATCTGGTCAAGTAAGTCCCTTTTTGTCCTAAAAATGGCCGGCGCAGATTCGGAGTCCACTCCTGTAAGGAGTATTTTGAGCTCCTGGACGCGAGAATCAGAGAGATGTGTGGCCATCTCAGGAACGGGAGCATCTCCCAAGATCGAATCCAGCAGGTCCACCATGTCCTTGGCACTGCTCAAAGGTGTTGAACCTGACATCGATCGGGGAGAGATTGCCTGCAGAGAAAAGGGAAGTTAGATTTTAGAAAGCCAACAATAGGAGCATAACAGAGAGGGATGAAATTACCTTGGAATTGCCAGCAGGAGTTTCTGGCAACGAGGAGGTGGTAGAAAGAGCCTGAGTGGCGGGCTGAGAGACGGCCTGCCAGAATCAAAAGTCAGAAAAGAACGACGTCGAATGGGCAGGAATGGGCCAAAAGAAATGTTACCTCAGTCACTTTGACAGGAGGAGGAGGGGGCGGCATATCCTTTTTGACGGGAAGAAGGCTTGGAATGTCAGCCAATTTGTAACCCGCTTCAGTAAGATCAGCATGAATCCGGTCCATAGTCGCGTCGACGTCTACCTCCTCGGAAGGTGATTCCTCAATACTCTCAGTTGGAGGATCAGCAGAGGCGGAAGGAGTACCAGTTGGAGAGGATTCAGAAGAGGATTCAGGAGAGGAGGCAGGCATCACTAGGCGCCTCTTCGATGCCATTTGTTTGATGCGTGGCCGCTTCGAGCCAGTTGTGGCTGGAATGGCACGTTTGCTCCGACCGGATGCCTGCAGGGAGAAGAAATCAACAAGGTGAAAAACAGAAAGATAAGATCAAAGAGTAGATACCTGATCAAGTTCGTCATCCTCAGAATCGGACACTTCAATCACTCCCTCGACTTTTGTAGAGCGGAAGTGACGAGTAGAACGACGGGTACCCACCTTGGCAGACGCGGATGCAAAGGCGGACACGGGTGTAGGACTTGGGGCCGGAATAGGAATTCCAGCAAGGATAGCAGTGGCAGCAGACACCATGGCCTCCGTTTTCTTGCGGGTACCTAAAAAGCAAATCGAGCAAGAGAATAAGCAATCATACAGAAGCAAAACCAAGGTGCAGGAAATAGGGCAGAAGGAAATACCTTCCCCTTCTATGGTCACTGCGTTACTTCGAAAAGGAACGGCAAGCCCAAAGAGTTCAACCCTACGACCACTGAATGTAACCTCATCATGGAAGCTCAAGGGTCTTTCGGGGGGAAGGTTGGGTATGATCACCCATGGAACAAAGTCAGGTAAAGGGGGGGCAGTCAAGCATAATGGCTAGTAAAAAGTGAACCAATGTGGAGCACGGTCCTCTAGTTTTTTCCTAGCAATATGAAAGTGCTATTTGGCCCTAGCTATCAGTTTCTCCTTCTTTTCGAAAAAGGTGATTGAAGCTTGCCTAATGCAGCCATCACAGTCGAGGGGGTTCCAGGTAACGTTGTAAAAGCGTTCAAATTTTTCAATACCTTTTTTGCCTGCAGTAGATTTAACAGGAACGTCCTCGGGGAAAGGCACATCAGTGGCCACCTTCGGGGGCACGGTCGAAAAGGTGAAGCGGGCCACAGCCGCATGTGCAGGCTCTGTTCGAGAGCACTTCAGATAGTCAGTCCACCAGGACTGAAAAGTCGAAGTGGCCCTGGGGTCTCGCGCAAAATAAATGAACTCAAATTCCTCCATACGGTACGAAGAGCTGTCAGTAAGACCCCTAAAGACTTCCATTCCCCGGTTCTTGTACTTGTTCAACTTGAACCGTGACGAATTGATCGTCACGACCGGGGCGGGTAGGGATTGAACCAGGCCGAATTGACGGGCCACATAGTATGGAGCATACGGCAGGAGACGGCTGGAGACCATATTGTCAAACCGAAAACAATAAGGTAAGTCCCTAGCGGTCAAGAAGGAAGCCCATCTCTTCTTGTCACCAGTATGGATGAGATGAGACCCCTGGCGGTAGAACGCCGGGTCACCACTGCACAGCACATTCCAATCGGGAAGGCTGCCTTCCTGAGGGAGATAAAACCGAACGAAAGCCCGTTCAGGATTGGCAGTAGAGACACTGGTGCGCGCCAAAAAGGTGGCAAAAAGTTCTTTATCCAACCTCACATCAATGGCTCTGGCGCATAGGTGAGGGAAGCCACATTTGCACCAGCCAGAGCCCGCCATGATGTATTTCCCTCTTCTTGGGGTCCTGCCTCACTTTGACCAGCTTACGTAGCCCTTTATAGACAAAAGCTAGTACCGCTGGGCCCAAGGCCAAATTGGCACCAGCAGCCATTGCCCCGGCCATGTAGTAGAATTCCATCGTCTGTTGGCAAGATTGGCTGCAGAATACATATCTGCACAGCCACAGGGCAAGAAATCGCACGTGCTCCTCGTCTGTGACCGGAGTGGCCTTGTTAATAAAATGGGCAATTATATGCCCATAGCTCGTCAGGGGTTTGTGTTCACGGGAGAGATGAGAGAGCTCCGTGACATCAAGATCCTCGTATTTGACATCAACACTGACTGGGCGACCAGACGAGCTGAAACCCGCCAACTGCTCCAAATCAAGGAGGGTAAGAGTCATGGGACCCGCGGCGAAATGAAATGTGTTGTCAAGACGACACCAAAACGGCAGCGCCGCCTGAAGGAAACCCATATCAAGAGCATATGGGGATTTCGAAACCTGAATAGGTTCATAAATCCCGATGCTTCTCCACAATTGGCCGTATACGGCTTCAATGCGAGCGCACCAGATGGTGAAGTCGCGGTGGACGGAGGAATTGGGTGACCAGGGCCAGGTGCGAACGGAGGTGCCAAAGACGTGACCCCCCGGATACAGGTAGCCGCTCTTCGAAACGAGCTAGGTCGCGAGGATGGTCGCGAGGGATATCCCCGCTAATAATAGGGCCCAAAGAGTGGGAACCTGCGCATGTGAAAATGGTGGAGTTTGGAGACGCCATTGATGTTGAGAAAATAGGGTTTTCGAATTTGGGGGTAAGAAAAATGAGGAGACGAAGATGGTTAGCCGGAAAAAGGAGAAGGTTCTTTTAAAAGGTAATGACTGAAGGAGAGTTCTAATTTTTCTGGAGAACACGCAAGAGTTTTAAGTGGTTGGGAGATTGGGAGTCGAAAAATAATTAGAGTTCCAGACGTGAGAAAACACTGGAAACGGCTAGTATTGGGACTCTCAAAAGGCGCCATCATGATGGCGCCAGTAACAGCCGTCAATCGAGGTGAGCAGAAAAAGAGGAAAATATTTAAATATGTATGGGAAGCATGAATAAAAAAGCCGCCAAATTTAATGGCGCAAAAGGTATTAAAGTTTAAATCAAGTTATGGTCAAAGTCTTACCACTTGACCACAACTTGCGGGGGGCATTGTTTGGGCCCAAAAATGAATTTTTGTATAAATTCGGAGTGGGTTGATTTTGGTCCTTTTCGCCACGCCGAAATGAATTAATTTGCCCAGGCCACTTCGACGCGTCCACAGAGCCCATGTTGGAGGCCCAGGCCGGAATGAAATCGCGGCCCATGGCCCAATCAGCCAAAAATATAAAAATAGAAAATAGATAATAAATTTAAATTCAAATCCCTCACAATTAGGGGTTGTTAGTAGAGGAATAACAGAATGGCTAAAAATAGCCATTGTTATATCTGCACGTGCCTAAAATAAAGGCCATATGGTGCTAATATTTGAAATTTAAATAAAGATGGCAGCAACTGCCACTTCTAGGAATAAGGCCGGCCATTCATCTTTTGGCCATGTTTGAATAAATCATTTCCAGCTCCAAGAATAAAGGAAGGCAGTTGCAGCCTGAAGCCTATAAAAGGAGAACTGGAGTCTTCATTCAATCAACACACAACGTCAATCAACTACAACAACACTTCTCTCAATCAAGAAGTCCACACTTCTCTGATTCCTTAGTTTAAATGAACAAATAATAGCTTTAGTTCAAGTAGGTAGAAAACCGCTACGGGGTGTTTGTAGCCATACCTCATTCGGCTCGAAGTGAGGATATCAATGCACTCATTCCGTAATGTCACGAAGTCGTAGCCATCACTCACTCGGATTGGGCCCGATTCGAGGTGAGATATCAATGCGGCGGAGTGGTACCCAGCATTCATATCGAGCGCATGCATGAAGGGGAGTGCAGACGGAGTCAATCAATGCTCGTCGGAGTGAACAGCCTCTGAAAACAACCACAGGTAGATATGGCCGGAGTCATCAATGCGTCCGATTTGTAGCTAGAGTTCTTAAGGACTGCTCAATGCATCTCTGTCATAGATATGGCCCGAGTCATCAATGCGCGTGTATGTAGTCGAGTCCTGTAAGGTCCACATGGCGAGTAGCTATCGTCTTCTAATGTATTTCCTTTTCGATTTAAGCTTTTTGACCCTTTTCGATTCTTGAGAGTGCTAAATTATTAAGTCCTACATTCAATTGTAGGCAAGTAGAACCTCAGGGGTAGTGTTTGCCTACTCTAATTCAATCGCTTTTCAGATAGAAGTCTTAGGCGCATCACTGTTTCACTTCGATTCACATTAATTCCAATTCGAACCACCTCACATTCACTTCCACTTGTGTGCTACTGCACACTGGCACGCCCGCACCCGAACACAAAGAAGCTCACTCCGAATCGGCTGTTTTCCCATCGAACTCGGCCGGTTCGAACCCTGAGCGGCCACTTCGGCGCGGCCGGAAGAAATTTATGCAAACAATATCTTAAACTTCAAAAAAATATATATATTTTTCGCAGTGTACATACATCAGAGTCTTCTTTTCGAATTTTAACTTCTTAAAAGAAACAATGATATAAATTAACCTAAATAACTTAAAGAAAACATTTCTATGTAAAAAAAAAAAGCTGAAGAAAATATAATTTATTAAATGTCATAATCTAGGTCGAATATAATTTAATCAAAAAGTTGATGTTGGACAAAATAGTAGGTACCGGAAAAGAAATGAGCAAATAGTTTTATATACTTTCTTAACGAACACCTGGTTGTAGATTACATATCCTTGACGAATATCCTCAAAGAGAATACATGATCAAACACTAATGTTTTAATTTTGCCCTTGAACGAGATTGTGGAGTTCGATCAAACTGTGCATTGAAGTCCTTGAACTGCACACAATAATATTTTATTATTTTTTGATATTGGCTGAGGTTGGTGACCTCGGCCAATGGTGGAGCCTGATCAAAATTTTTGGGGGGGCCAAAGTAACTAAGTGTAATTTTTTTTAAAAAAAAACTTATACAATGCACATTATAAGCATATCGTAACATATCAAACAAAGTAATGAGAAATTATAAATTATCTTTATCTAAAGTGTTGCTCTTCGTTCTTTCATGGATTTGAAATCATTGATTATTGAATCAGAACTAAAGCTTTCAGCTATTTCTTTTTCAATGTATATCACCATGTTGTCTGTAAGAAATTCATCTTCCATTTTATTGCGCAGCCTTGTCTTGATAATCTTCATTGCTGAAAATATTCATTCTGTAGTAGTTGTAGAGACCGGAAGAGTTAAGATGAGACGAATCAATCGGTCAATCAAGTAAAATGTGTTTGACTTTCTTGTCTTCGTTAAGACTGTATATAATTCACTCATAATTGACGAGTCCTTGAAAGCTGGATTGGTAGAAGCATCAAGAATGAAATGCTGAAGCTGAAATCTCAAACTAATATTCTCTTGATCACTAAAATCCACATGATAAAATTTGTTCACAAGTGTGCATATGCCATCAACATTAAAACCTTTATAACCATCCTTAGGAACTAAAGTTGAGCTTAGGATTAAAAGCTCCATTGCTTCCTCACTAAACCTGTGATTCAACTCTTGCAACTGCTTATCGATTGCAACCAAGAAAATATTTATTATGTAATGATATTCCACTGTAATGTGATCCTTTTGATGACGAGATGGCCCTCGGCGTGCTACATAAGTAGCATTAAAATCCGGAAGGTCAATGCCATGCTTATTACAAAATAATGTCACATTTCTTACTAGGTCATGCCAACCATCATCTCTAAACTTTTGAATCAAGACTTTTGTAGTGCGGACCAGTTGCATAGCATTAACTATGTCTTGATTTTCTTATTGCAATGCTCGACATAGACAATCAGTAATTCCCATGATCTCTTTCATCAAGTGTAAAATCAAAACAAACTCAAATGAGGTTAAAAGACTATAAGCAGCATCAGCATCCCCACGTTGAGAATAATTAGATCCATCAACCACCAATTTTTGAAGAACAGAACAACTTGCACCATACATATTTATCATACCACAAATAGATCCAAAATGTGAGCTCCAACGAGTATCCCCTGCTCGTTTCACGATGCCAATTTGATTTTGTCCTCTACCAGATTCAAGTTCACCAATCTCTAGCAAAGCTTCTATTTCATTTAATTTAGCTTCATGTAATTATTCATGGCGCTTGCTAGATGAACATATAAGGTTCACAATAAAAGTCAAATTTGAGAAGAATTGATGAATAGGAATAACTTCTCTAGAAGCAGCAACCAAAGCAAGCTGTAATCTATGACCAAAACAATGTGTCTAGTAAGCATAAGGGCATTCATTCAGAAATAATGCCTGCAAGCCATTCTATTCTCCTCTCATATTATTGGCACCATCATACCCTTGGCCACGAATATTGAGAACATCAAGATCGTGCCTAGAAAGAACATTACACAATTCACTTTTAAGAGTAGCTGCTGATGTGTCTTCAACATGCACAAGATCGAAAAATCTTTCTTGAATAGAACCATCTTTATCAACAAATCTCCAAACAATGGCCATTTGCTCCCTTTTTGATTCATCACGTGCTTCATCAACAATAATACAAAATTGGAATCTCCAATTTCCTCACGAATATGCTTTCTCACTTTGCTAGAGATAATGTGCAAAATTTCCTTTCGAATTTGATGAGAAGTATATTTTGAATTATATGGAGCATTTTTCAACACAACTTTTGCAACTTCATCATTGTAAGATGCTAAGAGTTTAATCATCTCAAGAAAATTACCTATATTTCTTGATTCGGGTGCTTCATTGTGGCCTTTAAAAGAACAAGCTTGATATGTCAACCAACGGACTGTATCTATAGAGGTCTTGAGACGAAGTCGATTCTTGCTAACTTGCTCTAAACTTTGCACATTAATGACCTTCTCTATGTGTCCAGATTGTTCCATTAAATCTTGACAAGCTTTCACTGCATTATTATGTGATGAACAAGGGCCTTCTCCAATATGACCAAGAAATGCACACTTTTTCCCGTTATTAACCTTTCTCCATGCTCTGAAACCATGCCTAGTAAATACATCTGATCCTAGACGCCCATTTGGCTTGTTGAAAAATAAATAACAAGGTAAACAATAAGCAGAATCAGTAGTTGGAGAATACTCCAGCTAAGAAGGGAACATATTGAACCAAGAAGATACAAAACATCTAGGATGTTTGTCCCTAGAAAGAGGATAATCTTCAAGATGTTTTTGATATGGACCCCAGTTCAAAAAAGCTCTTCGAATTTCATCTCTTTGGTTAATTGGATATTCCCACATTGGAGGACGCTTTCCTGGATCCCACTCCAAAGAATTAACATCAAATTTATCAACTATAACTCTTCGAATCTTAGTAGGTTGCTCGTCTGGTTGTACACTTTGATCATTAGCATTTGGATTGACGAGAGCTAAAGATGTTGAACTTATATTTTGATCATCTTTATCGGAAGTTGCTTTCTTAAAAAACAAATCAATCCTTTTATGCTTGACCATTTTGCTCTCTCAATTATGATACCTTCAAATATTTGCATAAACATCAAAATAAATAGTGAAAATTCTAAGTAATAAAAAGGGCAAAAATTGAAATGATTTACAAATAAAACCCTAGTCCATAAAGTTCTTTTTTACAATTAAAGGGGCAAAAATTTAAATATAATAAAAAGTATAGAACAAAAATTGAAAAAATGATTTACTAACAATGAAAGTGCTGGTTAAATTCTTCAATCTAACATCTTTGCCGCTGGTGTGTGCCGTAGACGTGATTTGTGAATGAGGAGCCTGACTACCTGAGGACCGTGGCTTCCGTGAGATGAAAAGAAGAATTGGTGATTTGGTGGCGTACAATGTACTGATGTTTAAGTGTGAAATTGAGAATTGGCATTGTATAAAATTGAAGGAAATTTGTCTAAAAATTGGGCCTTGTTTTTAACTCTATTAATTTGTTAATTAGGACATTCAATTGCTTATTCAATGAATTTATTTGTTGGGCCCAAGAATTGAATTGTTATGTTTAGTTATTTGTTGGGCCATGTATTGAGTTCTCAGTTTTATATCAATTTATTAATTGGACTATCATTAAATTTTTACATCTTCTATCAATCTATTTCTTGGCCCATATTATAAGTTATATTTAGTGGGCTAATTTTTTTATTTTGCGACCCAATATAATGGATAATTAACATTGTTTGGGGGGCCAATTATTTATATATATATATATATATATATATTCAAGTAGGTAAATGGAAAAATTATAAGCCTTGGGGGAGCCATGGCTCCCCCTTGTCCACTAAAAGCTCCGCCATTGACCTCAACCAATGACTTTAATTTTTTTTTTTTTCTGTTGGCCGAGGTCACCAAGCTCAACCAACACTTTTAATTTTTTTTTTCATGTTGGCCCAGATCCTGAAGCTCGGCCAACAAATTTCGAGATAAAATGTTTACAAGCTTAGTAACATAACAAAATAAACCATACATGGTAGTTAGTTCTTACTGTATAGAATCAAGGTATAACAATTGCTAGTAACACACTAGTTAAATTATCATCTTACTTTCACATGCTTTTCATCAATATCATCACTTAATCCAAAAGGTATTATAAAATAAAATAAAAAATTGTTGGATGAGCTTCAAGATCTTGGCCAACATGTAAACCAAATAAAAAAAATAAAAAGTGTTGGCCGAGCTTGGTAACCTCGGTCAACAAAAAAAAATTAAAAAAAAAAGTAAATCCGTTGGCCGAGGTCACCAACCTTAGCCAACGTCAAAAAATAATTAAATATTATTACGCATAATTCAAGGGCTGCAACACACAATTTGACCAAGCTCCACAATCTCATTCAAGGGCAAAATTAAACCATCTTCTAAAAGTTGGGCATTTTAAAAATCTCGAGAGCCCAAAAAGGGCAAAATAATTTTTTTTTTCCAACAATAGTTGTTTAAATTAAACCTATAACAACTTTTAATTAAATTAAAACTTATATAATTATATTGAGTTTTTTTTTTTTGAAAAAAACAACGCACAATAAAATACATCGTTTAAATATGCTACTCAATAGGATCCAATTAAGTAACATCTACTACTACTACTACTACTAACAACAATAGCAACAACAAAAACAACAACAACAACAACAACAACAACAACAACAACAACAACAATAATAATAATAATAATAATAATAATAATAATAATAATAATAATTTAACACCCTATATTTTTATGAACTAAAATATTTAAGCAATTTGTACAGTTTGTTATTAATATGTATATATATATATATATATACATATATGTTATCATTATACATATATGTATATATGCATATATATGTATATGGAATAATTACACTAGAGTACCCTGAGGTTTATCTAAATTATAAATAAAATCCTCTATTTCGAAAAATTACCTAAATAACTCTGAGGTTTACATATTAAATTGTAATATACGGAGATGTGAGAAAGACAAAAATGCCCTCAAATCTTTTACTATTGACAAGGCGTAAATTACATCAAACTACCTTAAAGTATGGCAAAATTACAAATTTAACCCCTAAATTTCAGAAATTACCTAGATAATCCTAAAGTATGCATACCAAATTATAATACTAACATGGATTTGATAAAAACAAAATTCCCTCGGATCTTTTGTGATGAATGATGCTTTTTATCGAAAAAGATGTTTTTTAGTAGTTTAGTACTTTTCATCAAGAATGACATTTAAGGTATCATATATGTGTTGTATTACGAAAACTATTTTACATGTGTTTAGGTTTTTAAAAATTTTCAATTTTTCAATGCGGATTCTAATGTTTGTATTTTTATTTTTTGCTTGGTTATTAGCGATTTTATTTGTTCAGTTAATATAAAATATTACCAAACAAACCTCATGTATTTCAAACTATTACGAAATCAACCCTGGACAATTTATAAAATTTGGTCAAATTTGATAAAAGGGTAAAATAGGTAAATTGTGTTACAATTTAACGGTTTCTGTTAAAAAACCTAACGACAATAGACAGAGGGTTAAGTATGTATAACGTTTGCGAACCTCAAGGTTATTTAGGTAATTTTTCAAAATAGAGGATTTTATTTGTAATTTAGACAAACTTCAGGGTACTCCAGTATAATTATCTATATATATATATATATATGTATGCATATGTATACATGTGTGTGTACATATTTATGGCTAATTCAAGGTACCCTTGATATTTACTATTTTTGCGAAAGTAATTTATGTAAAAATAAAGTTATTTACGTATAATATATTATTTCAAACTAAAGGATAAATAAAGATTATTTTTAAGATATAATTGAAAGATATGTAGTTAGAATGATTGATTGAGAGTTGTTAATAAAGAAAGAGTCAAAGTGAGAGCATGAATTTTAGACACTATTTTGTAAAATTCATAAAAGGTACATGAGGCAAAACAAAATAAAATCTTAATAGATAGAAATGGGATTAGAATCGATGGGAATAAGCGACCCCTTACCCACCACCAACAATCAGAAAAGGAGGATACGTTCCCTTTTGATGCTCAAACCCTTTGACAAATTTGCCACATCTCACTTGCATATTTAGCTAAATCATATACATATATGTGCACGCATCTATTCACCACTATATATAGGATAAATGGAATCCCTTCTAGTTAGCCGTAGTCGGGTACGTTCCTCTGATTTATATTCTTTTATGTATTTTTCCTTCGTTAATAGAATATTAAGTTTCTTTCATAAACATCTAGTAATATTATAGATAAAGATCTGCCTAGTGATATTATTCTATTATTTGATATTCTTGTTTAACAAAATTTGATTACTAAGCTAAATTGTGATTATTCTTATATATAACTAATAAATGACCTAAAGAAATAGAATGAGAATAAATGAATAATAATTAGTTTAACTGTGCACACCTGATTTGACAAAGATATTCATGTATTCATTACATGATATGAACCCACATTTGTGTATTCAACTTTCATTTAACATTTCACGAGGAAATAACCAATGATTTTAGTTCATGAAATATTTTAGATATCTATATATTATGTGCTTCTTGCCGTTAAGTTATAATTTTCATATGCGTGATGTGTCTAACAAATTCGAATTGATCATTTGCATGTAATTTTTCATTAACTATTGGTGGTTTATAGTGGCAGTTACCTGGAAATGATTAGTTTGGATTAAATTGATAAAACCAAAATATATAAGTAGAACCAAAAAAAAGAATATGATATATGAGAGATTTGTCTACATATAACTTTGTTGAATATATAGGAAAGAGAAAAATTGATGATATGAAAAAAAAAATAGAAAAATTCTCTTTCTTTATCACGATCGCTCACCAATACACATGACGTGTATTGATAAGCGTAATAAAAGAGGTAACACAATTATGTAACAGAAGAGTCGAACTGCTATTACATAGGAAAACGTGAATGACTTGTAAAAGGACTCGAGACGTGGTTGAGGTGAGTGCCTATTATCTTTTTTTATTGGGGTGTTGAACTATATATATATATATATATATATATATATATATATAAAATAAATATTGTATTATGACCAACCTGATCCAATTTACGATACTTATTCATTTATTGATGTCTGTTAGATATTTATGCATTTTAGGATATTGTTTCTAAAGCAATGTTTTATCTTTGCTTTCAGATGTTATGATTTTAATAAAATATTTTCCCTTTTGAATTAAAGATATAGTCTATATCAGAAAAGATATTATAACATTTTCAATTGTGAATTGGATCATATTGTTATATGATTGATTGACACCCTTGGAGATGCTTTTGGGAGAGTCGGGCTTAGGTATGTGCTAAAAGAGACTATCAGGCTGAATGGATCGACGATAGGATCTTTTTGTAAGATACCATACCACATTATTCAATTCTAAATATAATTGGAGGTTGACTTTAGTAAGATTGCACCAGTGAATTGAAAAGTTAGACAATGGGGTTATATATATCGAGTTTTGCTTCTGCCTTTAAAACTGTGGTTGATTCTTAATAATGATTGAGGGTGTTCGTGTTGAATATTTAGAATGCACACTAGTAAGCCCCAATCGGTAAGTGGGCCATATTGAATAGAGTTTGACAAATAATAATAATAATAATAATAATAATAATAATAATAATAATAATAATAGCTTGGCATTAATCTAAACATTTTCTATAAATGTAATCACGAACCAAATTGGAAATTTGACAATTCGTGGATTATATATGAAGTAAGACAAGGGAAAAGAAAAAATTTGTGAAAACCCAAAAAAAGGAAAACATAAAAAAAAAAACAAAAAAAGGAAATTTCTGACAGACATTGCCGTCACAAATTGTTGAATAGGCTACAAAGATTTGCGACGGCAATAGCTTGTCCACAAGGACGTGTTGGTAGGGGCAACAATCGTTGCAAATACCATCGCAAACCCCTAGTAGTCGCAGTTTTTTTGCGGCAAGGCTCTTAGCTCGCAATTTTTTTGCAGCGGGGCTCTTAGCGACGATAGGCAACCATCGCAAATGTGGTCACAACATGTTTTGTGACATGAATTGTTGAATTTCCATTTTTGTCACAAAATAAGAATTTTCTAGTAGTGCAATATGTTTTGAATTAAAAAGAATAAAATATAATACTCATATATTTTCAAAAGAATGCATATGAGAAGAGAGAGAGAGAGAGAGAGAGAGAGAGATTACAAAAACCACCCTTGATGTTTGTTGATAATTACAAACTTACAACTACAACCCCAGGCTTTCCCCAAATTATATATAAAAAAAAAATTACAATCCTTTACTATGGAGACTAACTAAAACCACCCTCGAAGTTTGTTGAAAAAATTTGACTGATTATCATGCCGCATCAACAACAATGAAAAAAAATCTAGTATGTTATGATGCTACATCAGCTCTAGCGATCAAAGTAGTTAGAGTCAAACTAAATTAAATTGAAACTTTTGTGAGATAAAGGACTGATTCTGAAAATATGTATATATATATATATATCAAACATATAGGTCAAAAATTCAAACACCAAATTTAAGGATGAATTCGGAAAAATCCAATCAACCAATGTTTTTCTTCTAATTGAGGATTCTGAAATATCATGAACAAATGAATCAAATGTGTCCAATATTATATTATAGAGCAAAGTTGGCATAGTTAAAAATTAAAAATGTTATTAGCACTCTGAAAATAGTTATTTGCACTTCAATCTCACTTTTGTATTGATAAATTGACTAAACTATCGGTCTATTTTAAATTATAATTGAATACAATTTACCCCTTTAATTAGATGCTATATATCATTTGCCTCTTTAAATAAATAAATATAACACTTACCCACTCCCTTAGTTATATATTTATCTTTAAACTTATATAAATGTAATTATACAAAATATTTAATTAATTTATAATCTAAATTTTAATGTTGAATTATATTATAATTAAAAACTGAATCAATGGCTCTTCAATCAAAAATAAGTCTCAGAAACGTTTAAATAAATTTGAGTAATTATATCTCCATTAATTACTTCAAATTGTTTGTGTCCTTTTTCTGAAAAACAAATCGAATGTATACATATTTGTTTTTTGTTTAAAGAATGTATATTTATTTAAATATATTTAAAAAATACTTATTCATTTTAAAAGACTCAAAATTACTTAGAATGTTATACATAATAAGTTCATTAAATTCTAAAAAAAAAAACTAGAACAATTTTTATATGTCTAATTTTCAAGTATTATCATAATAATTTATTTAGTTTTTGTTTCAACTTACTTAACCTACGAATTATTTTCTTAAATTAAAATTAAAAATTATTTTTATAAATTGATTTGGAGTTGAATTTATGATGCTAAATGCAAAAAAAGGAATATATAAATGGAAATGGCGTAAGGGCAATTTTATCTATTTATTCGATTGAGGGAGGTAAATGTTGTATTTTGTAGTTTAGAGAATAAGTGAGATATAACATTTAGTTAAGGAATAAAATATAATTGATCCAATTTTAAAAGGGTAAAATACACTTTGTGCCCTTATTCTATAACACTTACCCCTTTGTACTTTGAAAAAAATCACTTATCCCTTTCAAATTGACTAATCAACAAAAAATACATTAAATTTGACTATAATACCCTCAATGTAACATGTATATATAGCTTATTATCAAATTTAATATAAAATATTGCTTTTTTCTTGTATATTATATTTCAACAAGGTCAAAAAAATTTAATATATTAATATCTATTTTTCAATAATATAAACAAATATTTATAGAAATTATAATTAATTAATTACTTAACAAAGTTTACTTAATTGAAATATTAATGATATTTTAATTGTTCAAACAGTTTAACGTACAAAGTGTCATGTATAAATTAAAAGAATCTCATTATTTTGAAAGCAAAATACTTCAAAGACTACTGTAACTAAATACTATTAAATGTTGCTAAAATAATTGGTATGTTCTTTTAATAATTATTCTTACTTATAATATATATTTATATATATGTTACTTGAAAAATAAATATTTTTATATTAAAAAATTTTGTGAGGCCCAGATCCAGCCCGACGTCCATTGGGAGAGTTGCAATGGTCCTTGGCCTGGGTCCATACCGTACGTCTCCCATGAATCCTATTGACCTATATCATCATTTCGTTTTCTTTTTCTTTTGGTCAGCGGCCTGTATTATTATTTTTTTATTTTATTTTATTATTTTTTTTTTCATTTGTCAAATTATAATGTCGGTTCGACTATTCGTATGACTGCTAAACATTTATCAATTATTTATGATAATAAACGGTTAAAATATTTTATTGAATAAAACTAATTGTTTGTGTGATAAATAAAAGCAAAAATTAATACTATATTTTTTCATTTAATATTTTTGTTATTGAAATTGCTTGTAAGGTTTAAAGTTTTAATGTTATAGAATTAAGTTTTTTAGATTAAGAGGTGTAATAAAATAAAATGGAAAAATTACACGTTTTTGTTAAAAGAGGTCAAATCCATATTTTTATAACTTGATTGCTTTTTTTTTTGGTTACAATTATAACTTGATTTGACTCGTTAACTAAGACAACCTTTTTTCTTGTGTTTTTTTTATTTCGTGGCATGGGGGAGGGCTTGTTATTAGATGTTATCCCATGACTCCATGAGATTCTAGTGATTATACATACAATTTCACTGTAAATTATTTTTTATATTGAAATTTTATGTTATTATATTATTATATTATCATTTAATATAATAAAGAACCACAAGATTGTTCTGCATATCTTCTTTCTACTCTTTTGAATGGAATAATTCCAGTGTGGAACACGAATTTATTTCGTTTTTGTGTGTGTATGTGTGTGTGTGTGTGTGTATATATATATAATTGTTTGTGTATGTGCATATCTTCTTTCTATTTCATTTGGGTTACTTAATTAAAATACTGATATTACGTATCAAAATAGGAATATGTTTTTCATAATTTATTCAAGGTAATATTTGGGGACCTAAAATTTGTCTTATGACATTCTAGAACAACAACAACAACAACAACAACAACAATAATAATAATAATAATAATAATAATAATACAGAATTGTAAATTAAAAATAAAAGTGAAATTGATATTTTTCCTGACAATTGAGTAAATATGTAATTGTTTGGGCCCAAAAATAAATTTGTGTATAAAATGGGCTGAATTTTTTGGTCATTTTCACCATGCTGAAATAAATTAATAAGGTCCAGGTCACTTCGATGCGTACAGGACAGCCTATATTAGAGGCCCAGACCGAAATGAGTTGGAGGCCCATAAGCTCAGGTCGACGGAAGATGGAAGAAAAATAAAGAATAATAAAATCAGTATTAATCCCTTGCTTTTAAGGGTTGTTAGGATAAAAACAAGATTGGCTAAAATCAGATATTGTTATAACTAAGATGCCTAAGATAAAGGTCAAACAATGCAGAAAATTTAAAAATTCAAATAAAGAGGCACAACTGCCACAATCGAGGAATAAGGAAGATCGGTCACTTTGACTGACCCGATCAAAGCAAGTTTCCTAACTCCAAGTAAATGGGAGAGTGGTTGCAGTTTGGAGGCCTATAAAACGGAGTCGGAGTAACAGTTCGAACACACACAAAAATCTAATGATCAATTACAACAACACAACTCTCTCAATCAAGGAATCAACACTTCTCTGATTTTTTAGCTAAATGAACAAAGATTAGCTTTAGTTCAGTAGGTAGAAAACCGTTATATGAGTGTTTGTAGCCATGTCCATTTGACTCGAGATAAGGTTATCAATAAATTCATACTATAACATCATGAGGTCATAGCCATCACTCACTCTAATTGGGTCCGATTCAAGGTGAGATATCAAAGCAGGCAGAGTGGTATCCTGTATTAATGTCGAGTACATGCATGAAGAAGTATAGCTAGAGTCATCAATGCTCGTCGGATTGAGCAATCCTTCAATGCATTCACGCATAACCATCATACGGACTCATCAATGTGGTTGATTTGTAATCAGAGTCCCTGGTAGTCTCTCAATGCACTTTAGTCATAGAAATGAACCGTGTCATCAATGCACGTGTTTGTAGCTAAATTTTGTAAACTTCAAGTGGCGAGTAGTCATCGTCTCTTAATGCACTTTTTCATTTTAACTTTTTAGACCCTTTTCGAATCTTAGACTACTGAATTGCTAAGTCCTACATTAAGTTGTAGGCAAGTAGAACCTCAAGGGTAGTGTTTGTCTACTCCGATTCAAACGTTTTACAGATAAAAGTCTTAGGCGCAAAACATTTTTCACTTCAAGTCATCAAAACTTCAACTTGTGTGTTCTTGCACACTGGCACGCCAGCACTAAACGCTCAAAACGCCTTTTGACTCTGTTGTTTTCTTGACGAACTCAGTGACTTCGAAATTTGAGTAACCGCGTCGGCACCACTATCAAAAATTTATTCCATTCTTGTGTAGTCAATTCCTCTAGATCCGTCTAAAGGATAGATCCTAACAAAGTCAGCTTGTGTATTCCATTCTTTGGAATTATGTCTAAGTCAGAAGTCTTAAATCGACTGAGATTGATCATCTTATTTGTCTTTGTTTTCTTGTTGAACTTTCAGGACAATATATTGTAGATCAAGGTAGATAAAATCCACTTAATAATATTCCATTTGATTACTCAAAGTAATCTAGGAACGTCAAGGGATGTTTATTTAACTTTATCCTTAACATGGTCCTTAGGTACTAATAGATCTTGTCCTATTAACCATTGGAGTAACCATTACCTTTTAGCTTTAGGGACATACTCTCCATCACTTAGTGTATGCGTTCTTATAATCACTCACAACCCTTTGCATAGATGAGCTTTAGAACTGCGGTTAATCTTAAGAATAATTTCTCACAACTTTCTTGGTTGTCCTATGCAACAATTTGCATAGATATTCATGATAGCCAACAATTAATGCCCTAGAGATGTTCATTAATCATGAGATTAACTCATCGCTTGGCTTCTTGTCATCTTTGCAACACATTGCAATGATGAGCGCTATAGTGGGTATATATGACCTAAGAAGTTCTACTAATCAAAAGATTCACTTCAACAAGCATTTCTTTTGGAGAGAAGTGTAAGACTCTTCTTGCATTTTCTTTATCCAATATACATACTTCTTACAATAGAAAATAGATCTTGTGCTCAATAGGCCTACCCTTGACTATTCATTGGTCTAATAGTGTTATGCCTTTATGGGAACCTTTCCCATTTAGTTCTAAGACTCAGAAATCATAGAGGCAATCATTAGAACTAATTAGTTATTTTTAGAAAGTTTCAAGACATTCTTGAAATTCTTTCGCCTTGAGCACGATTGGGACCATTCGATTCTTGTTTCGACATAAAATTATGAGTGGATCAATAAATATTTGCAAAGTGACAACATTTGCAAATGTAAGCAGAAAAATGAGCATGCATTCAATTAATAATATTGTAAACATGATATGGTCTTTTATCATAAGTTACCTCCCATTATTTTATCAAGATCCTATGACCCTCACGTAGAACTTCGAAGAAAAACACATTTCCTCTAGTGGGTATCAAGATACCAAAGCGTTGTACTTGAACCTACGATTCGTGAGACATCCAATCACAACCTTTGGGTAGGCAACCACTTTGTCAATTGCATATACATGCAACTCTCAATTTATTTTGCCTTGTTTTTCACATGGACCCACGACTCGTGAGACATCCAGGCTAATAGATATTAAGTCGAACCATCAATTCAAGTTCTCGTTACCTTAATTACGGTCATGCCATAACTCTTGAGACCATGTCATAACCAATATAGCAAAAATACATATCTCTATACTTAGATATCAATCTTAGCTTTTCACAATTATTGCATTCCATGACTCGTGAGCCAATGATATAATCAATATAGCAATCACAAGTTGATATCTATTGATGAAAGGCATGGACCATTGAAATGCCCTTTCAATGTTTGCCTATTTTGACTTAATATTAAATTAGAACTTTAACTATTTAAGCAAGGGTAAATTGCTGGGGTAAATTTGCAAGGCTTCATCAAATCCACATTTATTATCTTATTTAAGTTATCTATCCTATGCATGCATCAACATACATCATGAAATAGACAACACAAAGTATAATAAATAAAACCTAGCATGCTTCTAATCTTGAATGATTAGGTCATGTCCTAAGCAGTCCATGAGAGCCAATCATGGACTTGAGGTCAATCTAGGGTGTGCAACCAAATAATAACTAAAATAAATATCTATATATTACATTGAATGTATCCCATACATTCATGGGCCTTGAACGGTTCTTGCTCCTCGCCTTCTTGAACAAAACCATTACCTATGAACTATCCTCACCCTCAAAGTATACTACTCTCATTACAACTCTAAAGAAGAAACCTTGAACAAATTCAAGGGGAGCACACTTGAGTGGGAGAAGAATTTTACATCAAGAATGAAAGAGAGAGAAGTAAGAGAAGAGCAGACCTCATTAAAACCAATCACATCACAAATAAATTAACCATAAATAAAAGGTGTAGGCTTCTTTGATCATCCCATTCAACACATGAACAAAAATAAAAGCAAAAATTTAAATTTTCCCATCATTTAAAGATTCACATATTTATCTAATAAATACAAATCTTGAATTCTCTAATTCAAGATTCCATATAAATTTTAATTTTTAAATCAATTGAAATCTAATTTCAATTTGATTCAAAATTAAAATCAATTACACTATTGGATTCTCTAATCCAAAAATAATTTGGATTAATTGATTTAAAATTTAATTAGAATTCACAATTCTAATTTTAATTTAAATCTTTAATCTTTATTCAACTGAAATTCTCCAATTCCAATTAGGATTCTTAATCCTAGTTTGAATTGGATTTCCCTAATCCTTATTTAATTAGGATTCTCTAATCGCAATTGAATATGGAATTCAAATTCAAGTGTGATTAGGATTATCAATTCCAATCTAATTCGAATTCACAAATCCAATTTCAACTAGAATTCTCTAATCCTAATTTAGGATGGAATTCATTAATTCCATTCAAATTTAAATTTCCTTATTCCAGTTTAAATCGAAATTCAAAATTCCTAATTTAATTGGAATCCTCAATTACAAATTTTAAGACAATTGCATGCAAACTTTCAATTGAATTTCAAGTTGGACCAAAAATTAAAATTTCAAAGAAAAATATTTTTTTAATTTTAATTTGAGTTTCAATTTAAAGAATAATTAAACAATTTAATTGAAAACAATAACAAAAGAGAAATGAGAAATCCAATATTTCCTTTTCGTTTGTTTTCTTTCGTTCTTATTTTATTTTATTTTTTCAAATAATCACAATTAAATACAATAGAACAAAAACACAGAAAACTATTTTAATAGAAATTGAAACTCGATCCAACAAATTCAAAACGAAAACGATTAAACAATTTAATCCTAAACATGCAATTCTTATGAACAAATCTCTAGTCAATTCAAATATTAATGCAATAAACATGTTTGTGTTGCATAATTAGCTATGATACCACTGTTAGTTTCGCATAGGCCCCGGGATGCTAACTTAGAGAAAATATAAAAAATTTAATACATAACTATTATGTAAAAATGCATCACATTTCTATTGCAACTTAGATCTTATGCAAACAACAAAACACGTTTATTAAAGTTCAAATGAAATTACTTTTGAGCCTTCTATTTTATGTAGGAAATTGTCGTATTCAAATACGAGTCATCCTTAAACTCCCGACTTGATCGCATTCACGAACACGAACATATCCACATGAATAGGAGCCTAAGCATTCTCTTTCTAAAAATAGTCCACACAAACGAATTTCCTTAGGTTCTCAATTCTATATTGAAATATAACCCAAAATCGTAATGGTGTATATAAAATTATTTTATTCTAATTTGTAAAATAATTTTTAAATTTGTATAAAATAAATTAAGAATTGTGGATATATTTCTTAACGCGACTTTATCACAAAATTTCAGTTAATGAACAATCAGTCGTGCATAAACATGGAATGCGGGAACTATACGAATATCTCACGGCCAAGACTTGGAATTTTTCCTTTTGACCATGAAGACCACAGCTCCGGTGCAAAAATTGAGATCCATCCGTGTCTTTTAAAGTTGTCTCGCGGCCATGTCTGAGAAACCAATCATTGTAACCGTGTGGCCGTGAAGATTCCACGTATATACGTATCTATACATATATATTATAATATTATATATTTCCATTGACACATATACGTAATATATATATACACACGTAATATATATATATATATATCCTTATATATATATATAATATATCTTTATAAAGTATATATGGATATCTACTATCTCTCGAAAGATTAAAAACTATAATTAGTTCCTCAAAAATTTTTAATATTATTAAGATATATCCTGAAAAATTTAAAAATTACTAATACCCCCCTAAGCAGTCGATTTTCGGTCATTTTTTCATGAACTTTCGATTTTACTCTTAATTTTTAACTAGGAATAATTATATTTACTACCCCTCGAAAGATTGAAAACTAAAATTGATCCTCCAAAAATTTTTAATATTATCAAGATATACCTTGAGGAATTTAAAAATTACTAATACCCCCCTGAGCAGTTGGTTTTCAGTTATTTTTTTGCGAACTTTCGATTTTACTCCTTATTTTTAACTTTGAAAAATAAAAAAAAATAAACTGAAAAATAAATACTTGTAAAGACATTTTTACCCCTCTGACAATAGACTTCTAATTAAAATGTCCCCCACCTCCAAATAAAAAAAGGATAATATGTATGAAAATAATATACAGTACAAAATATAAATTTAAAATATCCAATATATGGAATATATGTAAAGTACTAAATAAAAAACTCATATTTATAATTAAAATCATATACATAATAAGAAAAATATATATGCATAAATTAAATTAAAGAAAAAAAGGAAAACAAAAAGAAGATGACAATAGACCTATATGTTTCCAGGTTCTTCTTTTTCATGTCTCTATCACCACACTCACTTCTAATCAGCTAGCCATCGATAGTTAATTTCCACCAAAATCTAACAAAACCTACGGCAATTAAACTATCACGACCTCAACTTCCCGATAGTACCCCAACCAACACCATCGAACTCTGTTTAACCGGCGGTCAAAGAAAGTCAAATTTCGTGTTTCTGGCGAAACTTGTCAAAATCTAGCAAATTTCATAGCATCATGGTTGGCCTACCGCAAGCTTTCCATATCTATTAAAGTCAACTCGCTTTGTTGTCGTTTAGTCACCAGTCAACCTCCTTCTTTACATAGTTATTGTCTTCGTCAATCTACCAATTGTCGGCGACCAACCGACTAGTGCTTGCGCTAATGGACTAGGCTCACAACACTCGCTCTGATTCCTACATCTATTGTCAATGTTGTAACCCGACCCATAAAAAAAAAACCCACCCCTTTCTTCCCCCAAAAATGCATATGACCCCCCCTCCCCCGCTTCTCTTCCTGACAGTCGATTTTCTCACCACCGCGTACGACACTTCCACCGCTATCACAACTACCTCCAAGTACCATCAATCTATTGTATGTGCAGGGTACATTGTGTTTTTGAGAAAAGAGGTTGTCTCTTGTTTGTACACTGTATATTTATTAATATATATGAAAATTTTAAATATTTAAGTATGTGTATCTTAATTTAAGTGTTTATGTATAGGGATAATTACATTTACTACCCCTCGAAAGATTGAAAATTACAATTGATCCCTAAAATTTTTTTAATATTATCAAAACATACCCTTAGAAATTTAAAAATTACCAATACCACCCCTACAGTTTAGTTATATTACAAATGGCATGCATGAAAAAAAAAGTATAAAAATTAGAGCAAGGGTATATTCGGATTTCATTTAGAATTTTGCTGACGTCGGTTGTTTTTGACCGGCAACTCGCTACTCGGGGGGGTATTGGTAATTTTAAAATTTTTCAAGGTATGTCTTGGTAATATTAAAAAATTTTGAGAGATCAATTGTAGTTTTCAATCTTTCGAGTTATAGTAAATATAATTATCCCATATATATATATATATATATATATCTTTCTATAGTATATAAATATATAGATGTATATATATATGGAACTCTTTAGAAATAGATCCCCTCTTGATTCCTATTTTAACTAGGATATATTTAATCCTAAATCAATTAAATCTTTAATTGATTTAATCAATTAATTCTAAATTAATTGATTTCTCCGTCAATTTCAATAAATTGATTTTATCCATCAAATCAATTAATGTACTTTAAGGTTCAATTAAATTAACTATTTAACTTTATGCAACTAAATTAACTATTTAATTCTATTGAGGCCATCAAATAATTTAATATATTATATTGATCAATTGAGACTTAACTAATTAATGGATTGGGTCGTCAAGCCCAATTAAACTAATTCTTTAATTTAATTTAATTAATTTATTAATTCAATTAAATTCATCAATTAATTAGTTAATGTAATCAATCAAATATATTCTATATTAATTGATTAAATCAATACTTTGATTTAATCCAATTAAATGTTTCATATACATTTAAGAGTTTATCCATTTATTTATGTGTGACCCCTTAGTTTACCAATTAATTAAAAATGGGCTCGCAATTTGTTGTGATATTTTTAGAAGACTAATTCATCGATCGATTTAGTTAAACTCATTTAATTAATCATTTATGAATTAGAACTCCTTCTAATTCAATAGTACCCATCTATCGTGGTCAATGTCCAACAACAAGCCTTTAACGCCTAGTTAAAAGGTGAAGTGTAATGTGTGAACTTGTCTGGTTATGATTACCGTGAAAATATTTTCCTTCCATTATCTAATCTCCTGATTGAGATATAGGATATAGGATTTATCAAAAATCCTTGTAACCTCAATTTTATGATTCTTATTTATAATTAGTCTTTTCAACAATCGATCTAAAAATTCATTTTTAATCATTGTCTCTACCATGGCCACAACTTTTCGTAGACTAGTTAAAATAGAGCATATAGGAGATTCACTTACTCTACAAGGTAAGCAAATTGATTCTTTATCGACTCATTGATTCTTTATCGACTCTCACAAACCTCCATACATGTGAGATCTATACCCAAAATAGGAGCCTTAAGATCCGCCATGAGGCCAGTACCTATATCAAAGTATAAATGCGCACGTACAAGATTACTATGGAGCCTCAAGTCTAAGGACTAATTAATGCACACCATAAGTTGAGAAAAAATCCTAATTCGATATGCAACTAGTGCTCTTATTTAGATATTTCTCGATGGGATCCTCAGTGAACTCATTCTCTAATGAGCACCTACTTATGCATACGAATGTCTCTACATTCGATATTTATAAAACAGCACATCCTCCCATATGAGATATGTCATAAATACAAGTCTTAATCCGAGTCATGTTAATGCCCCTGGTATTTGTTAGACTCTTCGACTTGAAGTGATTTAGATCACGCCTTATAGACTTGTTCCAAAACCTCCATTTCTATGTGAGGCTAAGTTTCATAGTCTTATGTGATCTAATAGCTTTAACCATATATGTATAATTTACATATTATGATGAAGGTGGCCAAAAAGTATAAACTTTCATCTTTATTATTAATTGAAAAGACTATTTATTATAAAAAGTATTTAAAGGCATCGTCAATCTCAGTGGCTTGCCGGGCACTATTCTAACATTACATTTCCCTTTTTGCTTCGTCTTTCACGTCTGTAGGACATTCTCTCTTATTTTAAATTATGCAATATCAATTCTCCTCTTAATTAATATAAGTGAAATATTAATTATTTTTTATAATTTTCTTGACTCTATTTAAAATATAGAGAATTTGAGGTGATAAAGTAGTTCATTTAAGTGAAAAATTGTTAAATTTATTAATATTTCACTTATATTTTTATTAAGATGGATCAAAAATAATATTACATAATCCAAAATTAATAAATTAATTTTAAGTTGTGCAAATGAACAGCAAAGCTTCATATAAGGGCATAAAATGTTTTATTTTATAAGAGTAACATGTTTTATTTTATAAGCTTCATATAAGGGTAAAAATGTTTTAATGAGATGAATTGTTTTTAATTTATTTTAGAAAATTTTCTTGCATATTAGATATTTTATAGGTTGGTAAAATACAATTAACTCCACAAGTAAAAGGGTCAATAGCCTTATATATATGTATGTGTGTGTGTGTGTGTGTGTGTGTGCGCGCCTTCGGCAAGATGCTTCTGCGCCTGGAGGCTTCCGTCGCCTGTGCCGCCAGGCACCACCGTCTCTCCCTCCCTTGCCCTGGCGTCGAGCTCTGATCTTTCTTTTTCTGAAGACATTTTTTCACTTGTTTTTGAGCTTTAACTTCTCAAGATTATTTTCTTGTTACTTCAACTGAAACACGGATAATGATTTAAAAGTAAATTGGCTCTTAATTTCAGAAGATACTAAATGTGTGTGTGTGTGTCTGTTCGCGTGCGTGCGTGTGTATATCTAGGAGAAACATGAGCCAGCATGATGATGAGAATCGCCGGCATGTGGCGGGGGAAGGCGAAGCAGGCTAAATACGTAGCTGCCGCGAGATTCAAAGAGGAAGGACACGTGTGCTTCAGATGATAAATAATTTTGGAACGATTAGTTGAGCTTTTGTACATTTGAAAAAAATTCGATAATCATATTATTCTCTGGACCTCGACCAAAAAAAAAAATTCTAAAAGAGCTAAAGTTAAAACTTAAAGTTTAAAATAAAAAAGAAAAAAAAAAGAAGAATATCAAATTCTTCCAAAAAGTGGAGAATGATGGTGTTTTATAACGTTTTGGAACTCCAAATTTCAGAATATATATGTCCCATCCACTATTCCATGCACTTAGTATTTATTTTTAAAAATGGAATAAAAAATGCAATACGATTTAAAATTTTAAAATAGTAAGTCTGTACTAGTAGATATGTAAGTTGGGAGGGAAACACGATTTTATGAGGATTATTTTTTGATCCTATTAATTTATCGTATAGAGATGGATGTTAACTGCTAAATATAGTAATTGTAAGTTAAATAAATCAGTGAATTAGAATTTAATGGTTCCATTAAGTATACACAGTATTTCCTTTTTCGTCCCTAAATTGTAATGAATATCAATTAGTTATTAAAAATTGAATGTGTGTGGAAAAATGTTTAAGTTAGAATCAAAAGTTAAAGTTTTAGGGCTTCAGGCCTGATGGACATATACCCCGTCTTGAAGGTATAGGGAGTGTAAGGACTAAGGTTCAAATCTTAGTAGAGTGTGCGCGTTGTTTATCGTTTCACATCAAAAAAAAAAGGGAATCAAAAGTTAAAGAGGTTTTCTATATGGGGTAAAACAAATTATATAATCCCTCCTCATAAACATGGGAAAATTTTATAACCATCATTCCGACGATATCAAAATTAGTGCTATTTCTGCAGATTTCGTATTCTACAAGGGGCAAATGTAATCATGAATGTTTTCAAAGTTGTGCCATAAACATTAATTTGAAAGATGATGGCATACTAAAGTAGTTAATCCATTTTGACCCAAAAAACATTAAAAAAATAAGGGAAAAAAAACAAAATGAAAGTTATAGAAAAGAAATTCAGAGACTTCCTTTAAGTCTTTTTCTTTATGGTTAAAGACTTGCTATGAGTCCATTCAGACCACAAAAAAAAGAACAATTGATTTCAAAAAAATAATTAAAAAAATAAAAACACTAGTTAAAAATTTGCTGAAATGGCCACATGCGATGAATATAAGAACTGTATATCTCAATCAGCCCCATTTAGCAATGAGCATATTTTTTTTATCTGATATATTTTGTGGATTCTATCCCAAGCTCCCTTTTTTTTTTCTTTTTTTGGTACTTAACCCCAAGCAGAGTTAGAAATTTGATTGGATGAGCGAATTTTTTTTGAAATTATTAATTATTAAAATGTATAAATATAGGAGTCATTTACTATTGAGGATATGGTTTACGGGGTTTTGACGGCATGTTTTATTTTTGCCATACACTTGTTCACATGAAATCTATGTTTACTTTTATTGTTGGTAATTGGTATTAGTGTTCTCACATCTTTAACCGTCATTTTTCATTAGTAAAGAGTTATATATAATATTAACATATAAAATAATAAAATTTATCATATTTATGTGTATACGATCAATTAGAGGTGCTACAATAAAAAAAAAACTACAATCAAAATAATATATAAAAAATGATACTAAAAAAATAACAATTTATTCTCTGTTTCAAAAGAAGTAAATATAGTGGATAATGATTTGCTTTTAAAAATACTTTACAAATAATTTTTAATACTAATAAATAAAATTGATATAAACCCGCATATTGATATATAATCAAAACTCAAGAAGAATTAAAATAGATTTTTTTTTTTCTCTAGCTCTTTGTTCTCACAATCAAAAATACATTCAAATGTCAAAAACTATCTTTTTTTTCCCTCACCATCACATTCCCCAAATCACTCCTAATGAAATATGAAGTGTCAAATTAGTAAGGTTCATTCAAGTTCAATAGCCCAACAAATAAATATCAAGACTCATTAAGTTTAATATTGAACAACTATCAAGATTCATATCAACAATTCTAAATTTCAAATATTTACACAAAAATCAATTACAAAATAAATAAATACATAAATATATAAAATCGTAATGAGTACACAATACCTTCTTGTATGTTGTTTTGAAAAAGTTGAATATTGTAGGGTTTGTTAGAGAAGAAAATTTCTAAAGGATTTTTGGTGTTTTAATTTGGATAGAAGATAGAAGTAAAGTCTAATAGAATTTTTAATATTTTAATTTGGAGATAATAAGGAAAAACAGAGGAAAGAGAAAGAGAGAAAATTTAATAATTATGCGAAATGAGATTAGGTAAAAATAAATCACCAAAAAAATAGAATAGATAAAATTAAATTTTTATTATATAATTTATATAAAAGTCCAGTTTTTATTTTAGAAGATGCAAAATTTTAAAATTTTAATAAATATATATACTAAAAAATAATTTTTTAAAAAATTGACGATGGCGACCGACACCGCCAACCCCTTGGCTCTGTCACTGCTTAACCCTCTTTTCAAGTAACTTAGTGCGATCAATTTCATTTTAGTTGAAATCGAAGATCAAAGACTTGTACCGCGTTGGAAAATGGAAATATTGAAAACGAACTAAAATAACTACATTACAATATTAGCATATTAAGAGACCCAATGGACACCGACTAAAATAGACCGCCCTTTAAACAAAATTCCGTGGTAGCTAAGAGTTATATTAAACTTTTATAAAGGTGACCGTGTGTTGGGGAAAAAACAAAACCTGCTATTCAATGACTGACAATGACAATTAAAATTACACTTTTGGTTCAATAATTCTGATTTTGTAAGATATTTGGTCTCGTAGTTTATTACTTGACAAATGATCCTTTTGTTTAATATGCCATTACATATTTAATTTTTTTTTTCCTCGCACATTTGATTATGGGCTCATACATTTAGTTCTAGGATCTCAAATGTGGTCCTTTTTTTCACACGTTTGGTCATTCACTCATTATTCGGCCAGTGACACGTGATTTGCACGTGAGGTTTTTTATCTATTAATATGCATGAAGTGAAATCCCTTTCTTAAGATCAATTTATAACTTGACCAATATAATTGATTTTTCTTTATAAACTCGTTGTCTCTCTTGTCTTATTTTTGTGGTTAATTTTCTGTATCATATATTATACATACGCAGATGTGCTATATTTACTAGCATGAGTGTCGTTTCAAATTAGTAATTGATTTCATGAAGTCTTGTGCAAGCTCATGGACTTGTGTACATTCTTTTATGATGTACATATATATCTGTGTGTGTGTGTGTGTGTGTGTGTGTGAGAGAGAGAGAGAGAGAGAGAGAGAGAGAGAGAGAACCAGAAGGAGTTGTTTAATTATCACCTTCAATTAGATTTACGCACAAATTGTCACCTTAATTTTTCCTTTTTTTTTTTTTTTTTGCTTCAACAAAATTGTCACCTTAATAAAAGTTTAATACAACTCTTAACCACCACGGAATTTTGTCAAAGGACGTTCCCTTTTTTGGGGGTAAAGCAAAAGGACGGTCCGGTTTAGTCGGTGTCAATTGAGTCTCTTAATTAATATGCTAATATTGTAATATAGTTAGGTAAAATTACGCTTTTGATCCTATAATTCTGACTTTGTAATATATTTGATCCTATAATTTTTTGTTTGATAAATGTGGTCATACAATTTAATGTTTTTATACATTTGGACCATTTTTTCCTCGCACATTTGGTCTTGGGCTCACACATTTAATCATGAAATCTCAAATGTAGTCCTTTTTTTTTTCCACACATTTAGCCCTTCACTTATTTTTGTCCAAAATCAAAATTTTATGGCCGGTGATACGTGATTTTCGTATTAATGATCAATTACTAACTATAAGATTAATATCCAACATAGATTTGGTTAAATCATCAATAAGTTTTGTTAACATAGAAGGGCCATAACCCCACAGAGCTTCATCATAACCAGCTCGAATGTGTGCACGTAGGATTAAACTAATGGTATTTAAATATACCTGCGTGCATAATTATATGTTAAATATGTTAAATTAAAGTAGCTGAGCCTCAATTAGGTATAGTAGGATTATTAATTATAATTTATATATATAATATATATATATATATAAATATATTCCTCACATAGTATTGGATTTTTCAAGTTCTTTCCAAATGTAATCGTCGTGCACCGACCATGCTGTCCTTATAGGGGCATTGTCTTCCAACTTCCAAGTAACACAGAGAGTCAGAGACACATACTTTTATCCTTTAATTAGATTTACGCACAACTGGTGGTATGTGTCTCTGACTCTCTGTGTTACTTGGAAGTTGGAAGACAATGCCCCTATAAGGACAGCATGGTCGGTGCACGACGATTACATTTGGAAAGAACTTGAAAAATCCAATACTATGTGAGGAATATATTTATATATATATATATATTATATATATAAATTATAATTAATAATCCTACTATACCTAATTGAGGCTCAGCTACTTTAATTTAACATATTTAACATATAATTATGCACGCAGGTATATTTAAATACCATTAGTTTAATCCTACGTGCACACATTCGAGCTGGTTATGATGAAGCTCTGTGGGGTTATGGCCCTTCTATGTTAACAAAACTTATTGATGATTTAACCAAATCTATGTTGGATATTAATCTTATAGTTAGTAATTGATCATTAATACGAAAATCACGTATCACCGGCCATAAAATTTTGATTTTGGACAAAAATAAGTGAAGGGCTAAATGTGTGGAAAAAAAAAAGGACTACATTTGAGATTTCATGATTAAATGTGTGAGCCCAAGACCAAATGTGCGAGGAAAAAATGGTCCAAATGTATAAAAACATTAAATTGTATGACCACATTTATCAAACAAAAAATTATAGGATCAAATATATTACAAAGTCAGAATTATAGGATCAAAAGCGTAATTTTACCTAACTATATTACAATATTAGCATATTAATTAAGAGACTCAATTGACACCGACTAAACCGGACCGTCCTTTTGCTTTACCCCCAAAAAAGGGAACGTCCTTTGACAAAATTCCGTGGTGGTTAAGAGTTGTATTAAACTTTTATTAAGGTGACAATTTTGTTGAAGCAAAAAAAAAAAAAAAAAGGAAAAAAAGCTATTGAATGACTGACGATGGCAGTTAGATTATACAAATTGACCACGTAAAGGTCGAGAATTAAATAATTAGACTGGTTTTTAAGGATTAAAAAATACCACAAGATTTAATAGTATTGACTCAATTGACACCGCAAAGAAAGTATCTTCATAACAACGGAAAAAAGTCAGTAATTAAGATATACAAAAATAATTTTTTATCATGTTATTTTTTTCTAAAATTTTAAAATAAAATTGTTATTTTCTTATATTGGATTCTTTGATGGACACCGACTGCCAAGTCATTGGTCTGACCAAGTGCGTACAGCGTATTGCCCCATTCAATTCTAGTCATCAAAGCGCTATTTTGGCGAATTCATCTAAAAAAAACGTGCAATTCTAGTCCTTTCTCTTCAGTACTACAATATATAATATATCAAAATTTAAATATATAATTAAAAATTATATATATATGTATTATTTTAATATGCATTAAGTGTGCTCACTTGACTAATAATATATAATAAAAAAATAGACACTGCAACAAAAAATTATATTAGTAACATTAAGCCACAGTAACTTTTATTTTGTCACAAACTCAATTTATTTAGATACAATAATTTTTATTTTGTTCACTTAATTGTGATTAAAAATAATAATATTTTAATTGTCACCATTTATAATTAAAGACACACCTACTTGATGACAAAAAAATTGTCACCATAATTTTGTGACAAGTCATCATAATGTTACTAATTTTAATTTTTTTTTAAGGGTGAAACATCACATTTCATTCACTGTTTTTTTTTTTTTTTTTTGAAGCTAAATGAGTATCATTATCAACTCAATCAGAACAGGCCTTAGCCTCAAGTTCATGGGCAACATACGTCAGGATGACACTAAACTCAGACTCGCCAAAATTGGAGTTGCGAGCTAGCTAGCGAGCAACAATATTATCGGTGCGATGAATAAAACTAAACGAAATAGAGCTAAAACAAGAACACAACAACTTAATATCTTGAACTATATTCCCTATAGCAGACAAGTTCGAACCAAATCTGGATAGAGCCTGAATGAGTATACTGGGATCTCCCTCAAAGATAACTCTCGCCCAAGCCCTTCATCGGGCAAGTTGGACCGCTTTGCATGCCGCCAAGGCTTCCTCCTGGATAGCCTCCCCCAGGATTAGGACTCTCTTCACCAGCCACTTAATAAAATTCCCTTAAGTGTCTCGAGCAACCATACCGACCTCAATCGATTTAACATCCCCCTGAAGACGGCCCCATCAAAATTCACCTTAACAGTCCCCTCCCTATGACGACTCCACCTGGTAGGAGCTTAAGATAAAGCTACCCGTAAGCTTCTGTCAAAGGGCATGCTAGTGGTTGTAAAGGTTTCAAGTTGATACCTTGCAGCCGTCACCACATCCAATAGGGACGAGGCCTTATTGTCCACGAGGACCTTATTTCTACTGAACTACAGATTCCAAATGATCACTAAGACAAGATCAAACTCCTCATGTGGTAGTTTGGACTGCAAGGATCGTAACCAGTCCTCCGCTCCTCCTGTCCAACAATCAATGATATGCTACGATAAGTTGGAAAGCGCCCAAGCTTGCCCAGAGAGAGGACACGTGAGGAAGGCATGGCAAGAGTCCTCCTCTTCCGCTTGACAAACTAGATGGCCCTCTTGAACTGTAACATGTCTCTTTAATAGATTACGAGTAGTCGGGAGAGCCTCATGAAAAATTCTCCAACCAAGCAATTTAACTTTATTCGGGACCGAGGCCACCCAAATGAATCTCCAAGAGATGCTCGAGGAGTGCGAACCTGGAGAGTGCAAAACATTCAAGGACTGCGCCAAGTGATAAGCGCATCTCACCGAGTACAAGCCGTTAGTAGAATAATGCCAAACCAAGATACCGATGTACACTGATGAACCTAAAGGTATAGCCAAAATAAGATCAACATCTTCCTTCAAGAAAATAGAACACACTAATGCCTCATCCCAAACTCCCCCACATGGTAACAATAATCTCAAGATAAGATTATCCCTTCCCAAGTCGACCCAGAGAGAGAACACTTTGAAAGAGTAAGGCCAAGGGATCCATTTGTCCTCCCATATGCATCGGCATCCTGCATCAACTAAGTACCTTGCCCTGAACAAACTACGCCAAGTAAAAAATGGGTTGCTTTCCAACTTGGCACTCGCCAGGGAGACTGAGTTACAATATCAGCCTCTCAAAACATAACTAACTAGCGGATCTGGGTACTCTTATGAAATTTCAGTCCGCCAGAAGAGAGTTATTGAAATTTCATAAGAGTCGGAAACCCAGGCCTCCTTTTTCTTTGCGGACACATAACTTGGCCCACAAAATCTAGTGAATCTTTCGAACCTCCTTGCTATACCACCAGAAATCTACTAGTAGTCCTTCAATCTCGCTCAAAAAACCATCCAGGAGTCTGAAGCATGACATCGAATACGATGGGATGGCTTGCAATACAGACTTAGTAAGAACCTCTTTCCCATCCTGAGATAAAGTGCGTTTATTCCAACCCTGAATTTTGTGCCACGCGCGATTCTAGATGGATCAAAAGACCTTTTTCTTGCTCTGTCCCACAATAGATGGAAGTCCTAAGTACCTATCAATACATATCTCAATTCGCAGTTGACCCAGCCTGGCTATTGCTTCTCTAAGTTCCCCGAGCTCATTCCAGCTAAACACAACTGAGGACTCTGTTGTATTGATCAGTTGGCCCGAGGCGTGCCCATAGATCTCAAGTACCGATTGGATATGTGTCATCGTCTCACTTGTATAGCCTGACTGAAAATCAAGTTATCATCTGAAAAAAATAAATGGGATATCTTTGGCGAATTCTGGGAAACAGGCCACTCTCGACAGCTCCATTCTCTTCTCTCTTTCCTGTATTAGACAACTAAATACTTCTGCACATAGAAGAAACAGATAACGTGACAAAGGATCTTCTTGATAGAGACCCCGACTCGGACCCAAAAAGCCAAACTCAATGCAACTCAACACGAAAGAATAAGTAACGAAAGATACACAAAGTATGATAAGATCAACAAACTATCTATGAAAACCGAGTTTATGTAAAGTATTCTCTAAAAAAACACCATGCAACCCAGTCATAAGCCTTGCTCATGTCAAGTTTAATTGCCATGAATCATTTTTTTGCCTCTTCTCCTCTATTTTAGGAAATGATTGGATTTGTAAGCTATAAAAACATTATATTTTATCATTCTATCGGGTATGAATGCAAACTGAGATGGGGATATCATTTGATCAAGAAACGATTTTAGACGATTAGCTACTACTTTGGAGGTAATTTTATACACCATATTGCATAAGGCGGCCTCCGAAAATGGGTTATATTTTTCGGAGTCTAACATTTAGGAATGAGCACAATATGGGTATGATTAAAATCTAGGCTAAAAACCCAATTATTAAGAAATTCTAGAATGTAAGAGCTAATTTCAGAATGTAAATAAGACCAAAAAGTTTGAAAAAATATCAGGGCCATGCCATCAGGGCTCAGAGATTTATAGGGGTACATTTGAAAGAACGTGTTGGTTACCTCTATTGCCTTGAAATGAGCCAGTAGCGCTTCATTCATTTTCATGGTAACCTGGGTCGAAACTGGTCTTAGCGCCACCCCCAAATCACTGCTGGACGACTAACTAGACAAGAGAATGTCAAAGAAATAGTTCAAATGGTATTTTGTATACCTGCTTCGTTATCCATCCATTTACCATCCTCCCTTTTCAAACAGTCAATACTATTACTATTGTATCAATTCGACACTACTCTGTGAAAATAGGTGGTGTTTCAATCCTCTTCCTTTAGCCATTCGACATTACACCGCTACTTCCATGCTATTTTGTCAAGTTCAGCCCTCAAATCACAATCATTTAGTGCCCTTCGAAAGTCCAAAACCTGACTATCTGATCTCCTCAGCCCGCCTTCTTTCTCTAGGTGATTGAGGATTTTGTTGAAGTCACCACTGCAAAGCCAGGGCCGTGCAAGTAAGTGGCTAAGTTTTCTTAATAGCTCCTAAGAATCCTTGTATTTACTCGCATCAGGATTGCCATAAAATCCCATAAAATGCCAGCACTCGTCTACTTCACCGTAGTTGATTATGATATCAATATGTGCTTGAGAGAAGCTCTGGAGACTGACTGAGGTGTTTTTATCCCATAGTAGTGCAAGGCCTCGCTTACGCCTAATTGAATCCACGTAAACACCAAATAAATTTAATCTCTGCTTAATCAAGTCAAATTCCCTTTGTTTTACTTTGGTTTCGGAAAGAAAAACTAAGATGGGGCTATGGTCTAGGATGAGCCCTCCAAGAAAATGAACTATCCAGGGCACCCTATGACCTCGGTAGTTCGAAATTATGGCACTCATTGGCCTCGATGACCCTATATCCAAGGAGCCGCCATTGAAGGGGAAACGTTCATCTTATTTGAGTCTATAACATGAACTTTCTTTGGCAGTTGGGCATTCAAATTTGAGTCAAGTTGATTCTATTCCTCCTGCATTTTCCTCTTCTGAAACGGATTGAGAGAAGTCACAGATTAGGGGCTAGGGGTTTTTTTTTTCATCCTCTAGTACGACTAACCAATTGGTTATTACTGGAAGTAGTGAAGCAGAAAGAGGATTGTTAGCCGGGTACAAACCAAGTTTGGTTAGGAATAACATGTTCATGGGATAGGATAAAAAATCTTGTCTTGCATTAGATGGAGAATTTGTGGAATGGGCCTTGTTTACTTCAGGAATTGAATCCATTTGGCGTAAAGAAATATTTGTGGATGGGGAGTTGGATCGCGAGATCGGGTGAGATGTGGCTAGGCTAACTAACTAGGCTGGGATTTCAATCTTGCTAAGGGTGGGTTCGAGGTATGAGTCAATAGGTCCAACCAAACTTAGGGTAGGTGTGGGCTAAAGGCTTAGTTAGGATCCCAATTTTGTAAGATACAGACTTGTTTAGTTGGGCTCTGACTTAGAAGACCCGCTAAAGAAGACAGTGCGTAGGTCTGGGTATGGATGGGGAGTGTTCGGGTAAAATCATCTCTCAATCCGGAATACCTTGTGTAGCTTGTTCTGATTGTATGGAAAGATTCTAGTTCGAAGACCAGGATACAACAATCTCAGGCCGTGATTGTGGGGCTTTTTCCTAAGGAAACCTGCCAAAAATACTTTGGCCCCTATTCGGTAGTTGTTTCGGTGACTCACTCGGCGAACTAAAGATGTGGAACACTAGTCGTGACCCTTCAGAATCCTCAGAGGAAACTGCTGCTCCTAAAATCCTATTGCTCTCCCTACCATAAGCTGTTGCTCGCAACTGTGGGCTGTAAGGAAAATTCTTGCTAATGTCGGAAAGATCAACAAACAGATGGGTTGGACAAAGATCTTTAATATGTCCCAATTTTCCGTAGATATAGAAAAAATTCGGCAATCTTACATAAGTAAAATGCACAATGAAATCTACCTTCGTTGCAGCATGGATTCTCAACGCTCGCCTTAATGAGTGATTTAGATTATGGTGAACCTAATCTTGAGCATGGGTAAACTCTGAGAGCCACCGTTCTATGATATCACCTCACAAAATTCCCCGATCTTGTTATCGATGAATTATGCCACCTGTTTAGTCAACTTATTCCATGGTAGCCTGCTCACATACACTGTGAAGTCGCAAAAGTTAAGATTAACCACCATTGGATCCTCAATTTCATTTAGATAATTCAAGACGATGAGGCTCTTGTCAAAAGCCCACGAACCACTCTCCAAAATTCGATTCCAATCATATGGATGATTGAAAGCTAGGACGAAGCATCCATCAGAGAGGTTTCAGATTGAGAACCCCTTGAGAGTGTGTAAAGAGGCTATGAGAGTACGTTATGAGGAATCAATATGATACAATTTGTGTGATAGTATTCTCCCCGCTAAACAGAAGCCTCTCTTAGATTTACTTTTTTCCATCCCACAACCTGATGGAATCTCATCCCCATCATCCTCCTTTGTAGTTAAAGAGAGAACTTTGTTCATTCTAGCTATTTCTTCATCCATCTTGGTTGAGACCAGACTCGAGTTACCACAAAAACGACGCAGCTCTACCAGCCTACACGAAAATAGAGTCAGGAACGAGAACCAACTTAAGATAACAGAAAAAGAAAGCATAAATGAAAGAATAGAAAAGACAGTAAAATAGCAAAAGGGTAAACAAATTTGAGAGATTAAGGACGGCAAAGTGTCCTGAGCTCGCAGCGCTGATGATCAAAAGATGGTGACCACAATCTGAACAATCTGAGCCACAAAAGAAAAAACCTAGCTAAAATGTAATGTTCTCCAGTACAAGTAGATAAACAGAGTATGGTAAGCCTATGCGGGACAATCACACTTTTGGCTAAAGCATGAAATATCTTATTAGCTTGTCTTCTAACAAAATTAAAACTACCAAAATGAAAAACAGCAGACCTCTTTTTAATGGTTTCTACTAGGACGCCATATCTAGAAAAATCAACTTCGAGAGAAGACAGTTTGTTCATAATAGGGATGTAATCACTCTTCATAGCAATTCTTCATCATCCCTTCTCTTCCGCTAAGTGTATTGCTGCCAAAACCTCCAATAATTCGACGTCCTTTAGTTCCAACTGCCCATTTTGCCGCCTTGAACACCAGCTAATGCAACTTCCACCTAAGTCTCGCGCCATCACCCTAGTCCAAATACTCCCTCTTCTGTAAAAAGCACTCCATCGCAATATAGCTTGATAACTCCTTGCGTCTACAGAGATCAATGAGCTCTTTTAGAGGGTTGGTGAAGCAAGGCCAATACTGCCATTGCCTCAAGTGTTTTCGCTGCAAAAGCTATAGCAAAAGTGACTACCTCATTTGGAGACCACCAAACATGACTCGACCACTTCTTGTCCCTATTCATCCAAATGGCCCACAACATGGTGAGAAAAGGGGATATTTGTTTATGTTTGGGTCCAAAAATAAATTTTGTATAAATTCGGAATGGATCAATCCTAGTTATGCTAAAAAGAAATAAAAATAGCCCAAGTCACTCTGACGCAGTATGTGGCTGGCCTATGTTCATCGGCCAATCCCAAAATAAAAGCCCATGACCCAATCAGTCAATCCTTTATTCTCATGCCTTCTCTAATGCATAACAGTTTCGTCTCAATGTTCTCTAATTCTTGTTTTGAGGCATTCAAACCTTATCTCCACTATCTAAGACCCACCCTGCACTCTTTTAAGTTATCCCACGCGTCTTCTACCAAATCGACCACATTAACATTGTTCCACTGACTTCAAACCACCTTCTTGCGGCCTTCGACTTTGACCCAAACCGGTTTAAATCACAATAGACGTTGGTCGAGCAGCTCACCCGCTTCACAGAGACAAGTTCTAGTATAATTGGACTGTGATCCGAGCACAATATCGCTAAATGCGTGACTCAACATCCCAGGAACATACTCACGAAAGTCTGACTAGCGCATGCCAGATCCAACCGTTCTCGAAAGTGTGGCAGGTTCCAAACGGTTATTACACCATGTAAACTTGTCTCCCAAATCGAATATAATTGATATTAGTTGAATTTGGATATATTTAGTATGGCATAATCATATTGCACCATGTGACATCCTCTTAGAGACTCAAGCTAACACTTTTAGACATAAGTATGGGGTCAAATAAATTGTCTCAAAAATGCAGCTCCAGAAGCTTAAGAGCCTCGAGTAACAAGGTTGTTCGAGAGCCTCCTTCTAACAAGAAGTTGCTTCGAAAAGATCCTACTTAACTCCCTACCTGGGCCCTTCCAATCAAATAGACATTCAAAGGGTGTTTACGGATTGAGTAGATGCCTATCATGTCATCCTTCAAAGCTCGCTTAAATAGGAACATTCATATGGTTGACCTAGAGACAAAGCCTCATCAACGAGGGATACATTCACATGTACCTTGCTATCATGACACCATGCTTGGCACAATATAATTGATGGTTGTCGTGCAAACTATATCTTGCACTAAATGCATCTCTCATTCATTTAATGCAAGATCTCATCCATTTAATGCTAAAGCATGGTCTGTCATATCACAATCAAATTTCTCAAACTTGCGTTCCCTAAGATGTCATTCCACTCACATGGACCAAGGCACGAGTCCAACCAACTAGGTCTTAGCATGTCATCAAGGCTCTTCTCTACAATACTTTTTATTCAAGGGGGTTGGTAAGCACATTTACTTCCTTAATATTATGCTAAAATTATCGCTCAATATATTACTTCTACTTGAAATACACTATTAACTTGAGCGTCGAAGAGCTTTAGCTAAACGAATCCATCTAAATCACGATCGGTCGCCCTTTGTACATGAGATCTCATCATTTTCAATTTCTCCTTGAACTATGTTAGTTCAATTTCCGAATCTCATCAATAGCCATTTATGATTATTTTTTTCAAAATTTGATCTAATTATAGATATCTGAATATACACATCTAGTAACAATGAATCGAATATCCAATTGTAATTAATTGAATATTTCATTACAATTGACTAGGTACCCAATTGTATTTGAATATCCAAATTCGTTTACTTATACTTGATGCGTATATTTTTAAAAAAGAAAAAGGAAAATAAAGCACAACCTTCATAATAAATTTCTACATAACACCATAAATTGTCTCATAAATTAAAAGTTGGACCTTAAGTTTTTGCTTTCTAATATATTTTACTCCAAGCAAAGTTTATCATTAGTATCTGTGACATAATATGTATTACTTATTTCAATTGTTTCAATTATTTATGGTAGTCAAATTTAAAATGTATAATTACTAAAAGTATAACTTTTCTTCAATGTATACATATCAAACATATAAACAGATATATCAGTCTAATGGATTCGTATTAAAAACAGATATTTTGCAAATCGAATATTTGATTATGATATTTAAATTTGATTATAATTCCAATGTTAATAATTAAATATAAACAATATTCCCTTTGAATGAATGCGAATGATATCTCGCACGCAATCGAATCTCGAAATTAATACTAGCTAATCAATTTTTTTTTGTTATACATGGACAATATTAGTCGACACACATAATTCGACCAAGGAATTGAATATAAAACTGAGTTAACTAAAACAAATTGGTATACTTTAAAGACCAAAGGAGGCATTCCACTTTTCTTAGAAGACAAAGTGAAATTTACCTTTTTTAACTATAATATTTATCAATAAACTAATATGGCCCAGATGTTTGAAGTTAGCGAAGAATCTGTCTGGGGGGGCTTGACTTGATAAAGAGAGACGGCATAAAGGGCTAAAAATAAGGGTGAAAAGGCAAAGCTCCCCGAGTCGACCCATTCCAGATGCGCCGCTGCTTTTTGATTCCTTCATTTTGCTCGTCACCATTTACCTTTTCTTTTCAAATGTTTCGAGACCTGGCCATAATCGGCCGGTTTGACCTATTTCACTCAACACTTAATCCCATAAAATATTATCATTTTGCCATATAATTACGAGAATGAAGGAATTTTATTTTTGTTTTGTTTGAACAGTATGGATAAAATAAAAACCACTGGTTCAAATGATAGATGCAATGTCGTCATTCCTCTGACTATTTAATTGTAGCACCTTATGTTTGAATATTATAGGAAAATATATTGCTTATAAGCACTGCAAGAAAATTGAATGGGTAAATTTATAATAACATAACAAGTAATAATGAAAAAATTATCACTAATTATATATATATATATATGTAGTGACAACAAAATTATGTCATCACAAAACATAATTTATACAATATTAATATGACAACATAATGTAAAAAATACAACAATATAGTACAACACTGATAATTAATGACATATATATGGTGACAACTTAGTAACAATGCAATCTTGTTGCAAAATCTTAATGAGAATTTTTTTTGGTCACCGAGTCGTCACCATATGTGTTTCGTTAATTGTCAATTGTGACAACTAAAATATTAATTTTTGTCACAATTAAGTGATATTGTAAAAACATAAAAGTTGTCACCAAACCAACTTAATCAATCACAAAATAAAAGATATTGTCACTTAATATAATTATTAATCGCAATTTTTATATTGTCATATTTATATCTTATGACTAATATTACTTTTCCTTATAGTAAAGTTTAGTCAAAAAAAAATTCAAGTGTAATCTTATTTCAATGTGTATTAGGTGAATTTAAAGGTAACTACTATGTCCAATGAGCTCGGGCATGACAAATATCATTAGTTGACTTACCGAATTCAGTTTTGTGCTCAACGCGCACTCAACAATTTAAATTATGTTACATTTTTGTTTGTTAGTATTTTTCTTCAAATAAAATAATGATCTTTTATGAAGTAATTCTGAACTCCTTCCCATTTCCCACGAAAAATTTCTTTTATGAAGTTATTCTGAACTCGAGCCACACATCAATGTTACTTTAATATATAGATATTTAATATATTTTAATAAAATACATGACTTTGAAAGTGTGTTGTTTATTGATTATACTATTAGTAAAGATAACCTTCTTGATGTCGCTTGTGTCTTAGTGTGTGTGTGTGTGTGTGTGTGTGTGTGTGTGTGTGTGTTTTCATTTGTGTCTTATTTGCATTTTGATGTCTTTCGTTTACTTGTCTCTGTCATATTTCATGTTTCTTTTTAATAATTTTTCACATTCTCTCTCTCTCATCATTTACTATTAGCATCTTTTTACTTTTTTTCATGTTTATTTTCTAAAACAATCATCTTTTTAAAAAAATTATTTTACTTTGCACTTATTATTAATTTAATAAAAATATTGAAAATGATTTTTAAAAAGTATATTTATAAAAGAAAATTAATAAATAATTTTAATTTTATCTTAATGATTTTTAATAAATAAATAAAAGAAAATATTAATTATTTTTAAAATTATATTATATTTTAATTATTTATTATTCTTTATGATATACATGTTTTAAATGATGTACGAATGTTTGTAATTGATAAATCATTTGACATTTTCAGAATATAATGTACTAAGAAAAAATTTAAAATCAATTATTTTCAATAACATTGATATTATGATAATAAAACAAAGCCTATGTATGATAAAATACAGGGTAATTTGTTATTATAATTTAGGATAATCAATTTTGAGACGGCAAATGATGTTTTCTTTAGTATATGTGATAAATGTTACAAATGATATAATAAAGGGTGCAAATTGTATAAATAATAATAATAATAAAAGAAGAAATTAGAAAAGGTAAAATGAAAAAAAAAAAAAATCTGATGAGAAACAGCGGAATTTGCGTATTTGACCGTTGACAAGATATAGTCATAAAAGCCAATTCCCACAATGACCAGTGCCATTGCGGGAACTAGTGTTTCGCCTTTTTCGCTAACCCACTTGCATTTCCCTGACGTGTTCCTCAATCTCTCTTTTTTTTCCTTTTTCTTTTTATTAAATTAGAATTGTTTTTAATTACTTGAGCGCTTTATTTCTTTTTTACTTTTGACTTTTTCCATCGTTTTTAGGCGTTTCTTAATGCTTAAATATAAAAAATTCTATTTATAATATCCTTACTTCCCAATGAAATGACATTATGTTTAACTAAAATTTAGGTAAATATTTTTTTATAGGAAATAATGATTATTCCTGAAAATACAATTATATAAAAAAATTTTGACACTTATCAATTTAAAGTTCAAACTGAGAATATGATTTTAACAAATATTTTATATGCAATTATGATGCTTTCATTACATCTTCCACCTTTCAAAGAAGAAAGGGTATAGAAAAGTACAATAACAAAAAAAAATATAAAGCAAATCTGACGGCAATATCTAGCCACAATATTTACTATCCTAACATGTATTATCAAATTATTATCATGAAAATTGTAATTTTTTTTATATTTTAGAAATGCGAGTAAGTTAATTATACTATTAACTATCCTCACGCGTACCACCAAATTACGATTGTTGAAGTTTGGTCATTATAATTTTCAAAGTGAATGTAAATATACGAATAATCTAATTAGATTTTACTATCCTAACATGTACTACTACATTATGATCCTGGAAATCCTGTTATTATAATTTTTCACATTGAATGCAAAAATACGAGTAATCTAGGGACACGTTTGTTACCTTGGAATGAATCTGATAGATATGTTTACCCACTTAATTTATCATTTGCACGTAAAAATTCAGGCTCATGATTATCGGACCGGATCCCCTACCCCATAATAGTGCCTCATCTCCTGCCCCACACTCTGGATGTGCGACACGTGTAAATCTTGAAGATTTACTTACCAAATTATATAACTGAAAAAATATAATTAATTGCACAAAATATCTAATTTGGTAAGTAAATCTTCAAGACTTACACGTGTCGCACATCCAGAGTGTGGGGCAGGAGATGGGGCACTATTATGGGGTAGGGGATCCGGTCCGCATGATTATACAATGGCCCGAGATATATATGTTCGACAGATTTATTTGATTACAGATCACACCTAGAAAGGTGTGATACATTTTCCTTTTTTTTATTTCTTCCTTTAATAAATTTGGAAAGACAATCTTACCATTTTTTTATAAATAATGACCTCTTTTGAATCCATATTACCAGTTGACTTTTATATAATACTCAAATTTTTGAATAATTGCAGGTTTTTTTACTTTTGAATGATTGTATATTTTGCAAGAAATGATCTAAATAATAATATTTTTAATATAAGTTTATCAAACAAAAAATATATATTCACTGTATTAATTGATATTCAATATTTAAATATTTATCTTAATAAATACAAAGTTTAGATAACACAAAGTTGAAAATATTTTTAATTATCAAAAATTGAATGTTCACAATATTGTGACTTATAAGAATAATTTTACTAATTTAAATGAAATTAATTAAATAAATCATATAAAAAGATAGATGATAGTTTTAAAAGTGAGACAATGGATAAATATGTTCATAATTGAAATGGTGCTAGAAATTTTGAGGGTGAATATGAAAAAAAACTTTAAAAAATGATAGGACAATAAAATATTTTTTCATTTAATCCAACATAATAAATCCACACAACCAAACAATAAATTAGTAATTAAAAGTATAAAATATCTTGAATAAACAAATAAGTTAACAAATAATAAATAACTAAGGATTGGATATAGTTTCTTAATTAATAATTCATATTTAATAAATTACACCCAATCATATCAAAAATAGCAAACGTATCCTAAATATATTATTTACTACCTTGACATGTACTACTAAATTACGATCATGGAAATTTGGTCGTTGTAAATTTTTGCAATGATTATAGATTATGAGTAATCTAATTATCATATTTACTACTCTAACATGTGTTGGCCTTGTAATATATCTTTTTTTTAGAGAAAGAAAATAAAAAGAAGATAAATACGTAAACTTGAGTTCTACCAATGTAGATATTTGTCTATATTGAATAATAATGTATAGTTTATTGCATAATATTTTCTTTGAATTTGATTGTTATTAATAATTAATGTAACAATTTGATCATAATTCGAGAGTATTAATATAATTGATCCATATGTAATAGATTGCATCCTATTTTTAAAAAAAAATAAAAACTAAAATCCAAATATAACATTTAATGAATATTTATTAAATTACGATCATGGAAATTCAATAGCCGTAATGATTTTAGTGATTTTGGCAATCCGAGTAATCTAATTACAATATTTATTGCCCCAACGTACTACCTTTAGAATATTTTTTTCCTTCTTTTTTGTTTTTTGAGATAACTTTATAATATATATATATATATATTATTTTTTTGGAAAATAGAAAAACATAGGCTTTTCTTGAGCGCGTTATGACAACCTAAGTGGGTACGCGAACATTGGACAGCCTCAAAATCATCTCCCCCCCCGCCCCCCCCAACTAAGACCACACACTTGACAAACGACGTCGTATGAGCCACCAGCACACTATATATTGGCCCAACTGAACCATCTCAAAATTCATTTCAGAGAAAAAAGAACCAAGAACAAATCAAAATAATTCTTTTAAATAAATAAATAAAAATAACAAGGAAAAAAGAAAAAAAAATCATGTATTGTGCTGTAGCAGCAGTATCCAGCTCTCCGATATTCGCGCCGTCGCCGAGAAAATTGTCGCCGATCTTCTGCAAGCCGGGGACATCTCCTCCGCCGCCGTCGCTGCCGTCGCCGTCGTCTTTTTCCCTCAAGCATGTACCTAAGCCGTTGAATGGAGGGGAGGATGAGGACACAGGGCCATCGAAAGTCCCGGCGATGTTGAAGAGGAAAAGGCCGGCAAGGATTGATATTCCGGTGGCGAGTTTAGGTCATGACGATATGAAAACTACGTCCGATCTGGATCGGTCCAGTGAGGTGGAGTTTGACGGGGAAGGGTACTCGGTGTACTGTAAGAGAGGGAAAAGAGGTGGTGTCATGGAGGATCGCTACTCAGCTATTTTGGGTTTTCAGGGGGGTTCTAAACAGGTTCGTTCTTCTCTTGTTAAATCTTTGATAGTGTGATTAATTTAGAACTATTTTGTTGGTTTATTGTGAAGTTGCTGGGAGTTGTTTGTGTTGGTTTCTTGTGAACACGTCTAATCCATTAATGAGTGGAATGATTGTTGGTTGTGCTTATTGAAATTTGAACTATTGGAGCTTGATTGATTTGGTAGTTCAACCGAAATATCACAATAATATCGACAATATTGGTTGTCGGAGACTTAATTGATCAGCATTTGTAGCTTTATTAGTGAGGATCAAATAGGTACACCTGAAATAGATGAACCTTAAATGAGGAACTTTTGATTTATGGATGAGCATTAAGCACTTGTTGAGATTCTTTTCCTCTTTTCTTGTGGAGGGCACTGTTATGCTTGCATGAGAGTGAGAAGATGGATCAAGTAATTAACAGTGAAGAATCAGCATTTAAACTACATAAAATCAATATAATTGCGGAAGTGGAATTGAGAAATTATTCTAACCAGCAGTAATAGTGGAATTTCTTGTTTCTTTCTTCTATTAAGTTCTGTATGATGATCATATTCTAAAGATAGCATTAATTGTCATTTTCAGGCTTTCTTCGGTGTATTTGATGGTCATGGAGGATCTGGAGCAGCAGAATTTGCGGCGAAGAATTTAGAGAAGAATGTAATTAGTGAAGTGGGAAAGAGAAGTGAAGATATTGAGGAGGCAGTGAAGGAGGGGTACCTCATCACAGACTCTGATTTTTTGAAAGAAGATATGCGAGGGGGGACTTGTTGTGTGACAGCATTGATTCAAAAAGGAGAACTTGTGGTCTCCAATGCTGGAGATTGTCGTGCCGTTATGAGTCGAGGAGGGGTCGCCGAGGCCCTTACGGTTGATCATAGGCCTTCTTTGGAAGATGAAAGAAAGAGGATTGAGAATCTGGTAAGCAGCTTTATCTGTTTCTTTACTGAATTGGCTGTCACACACTATGTTTTGCTAAAAATTTTTGAAATTTCTTGTTATAGGGTGGCTATGTGGACTATTGCCATGGTGTTTGGAGAGTACATGGATCTCTTGCTGTATCGAGAGCAATAGGTGATCGCCATCTTAAACAATGGGTGACAGCCGAACCGTCAACTAAAGTATTCAAGCTTGAACCTGAGTGCGAGTTTTTAATCCTGGCCTCTGATGGCCTGTGGGACAATGTAATTTGTGAAACTTTGTCTATTCTCTTTTGTCCACGAATTGTGATGCTTCGTCAACAAGTTGGATCCTAAATCATTTCATATTTGCTTTACAGGTTAGCAATCAGGAAGCAGTAGATGTTGTCCAATCTTTATGTGTCGGCGTGGACAAGCTGGAAGCTTTCTCTGCTTGCAAGAAACTTGTCGATTTGTCAATAACTAGAGGATCCCTTGATGACATTAGTGTTATGGTTATTCAATTAACTCAATTCATTTAGTGACTAATGTATATCAACAACACAAGTGTGAAATATATTTATGAAGATGGTCCTAGATTAGCTTCAATTAGAGGAAGGGATTTTTGCCAGCAGCAAAAGAAAAGAACTTGTAGAAGACATTAGGACTTTGTTTACTGTTCCACATTCTAACTTAACAAGCTTGGTTAGCAGTAGTCCCATTAGTGAAGTTGTAATAGACAGGAGTTCAACTTACTGTCATATTAAGCCTTTCTTGGCAACCCTTGTTAACATTGTTCTTCAATATATCTAATGATGAGTTTCTGAATGCAAAAACAGATGGATGCTTGTGATTGGTTTCTACATATATGTGTGTATAATATGTGTATGTGTGTGTGTTTGTGTGTGTGTGTGTGTGTGTGTGTGTATAGAGAGAGAGAGAGAGAGAGAGAGCGCGGATGTCGTTGACTAACCCACCCCATTTTGAAAGCGTGGCCACTGGGTAAGGATTTTTTCACCTGTGGAGTCTTATTCTATTCCAAGTTCCATACTTGGAACTTATCATACGCTAGGTCTTAATTTGGTCCACATGGTCAGGTCTGGCAGGTGTTTACTCGTTCTTTGTGGGAGAGACATTCCCTGGTTCCAAATTATACAGTCGTGGAATCTGAAAGCACATCCCATGCATAATTTAATAACTTGTGCAATGATCTGGAAATTGCATAATTTAGTAATTTGACGCTGTGTGTAACAACTCAATTGAGGTTGTAAATAGTCTAAAATCATAACATAATAGTTTCATCATTTTGCTTTATGATTTGACGGGTTATACAGTATTAGAAGGTATAATTAACAAAAACCCCAACCAATTTACCTTTAGGCTAGTAATTATAATTTTAAAATATGGGTTGTAAACCATAGATCTAACCCAACCCAATTAGTTATGGATTGGGTTGGGTTGGGTTGGATTGGAAAGATTTTTAAATGGGTCAAAATGAGTTGGGTCCAAATGGGTTAAACTAGTTATTGTTTTTAAATGATTTTTTATGGGTTTTAAATGGTTTTTAAATGGTTCACTAATGGTTCCTTAATGGATCCATATTGGGTTTGGCCCAAAATTTTAAAAAATCCTACCAACTACTATAGATATCATCAATTTTATTCAAGGTCGTCCAGATTTTTTATACCACGAAAAAGTCCTGAGTCTGTCCATTTTAATCGCAATTTTCCTCAATGTTTGGTTAATATTCTTTTTTTTCACTTTTTAAAATTTTTTTTGATAAGCTAAAAATGATTTCATTTCACAAATTATAGCTCAATATACATACAAGCGAAATGAGGGGATACATTGTCACAAAGCTAATCGATTCATTTATATTATATTATATTATATATATATATATGTATGTGTATATGTGTGTGTGTGTGTGTGTATATATATATTTTATTAAAAAGAGAATCACATACTATAATTTTATTTTGATAAACAAACAACTTACCATTAGACTACCCATAATCTAATATATTTGATTATTATTTATAAAGATGGTAATTTTATAATAATTTAAAGATTTTGATACTGGCTAGTTTAGCATAATATCCAATGTTAGTTTTAAGAATTATAATTCATTTAGTTCTACCAGATTCGAATTGCCTTGGCTATTACAATTTCAAAACTTAGATAATTATTTTGAAGATTGATTTTGTAAATAATAATCACAAGTTGATGTAAAATATGATATTGAAAATTGATTTTATCTAAAATGTGTTTTATTTTATAAGTTTTGATTTATATGAGTAGTTTTTATTTGACCCACCTCCGACCCGCTCCTACTCATTTACAAACCGCTTACAATCCACTTACAATCCACTTCAAACCGCCTACAACCCGACCCATTTATAACAAGTTATTAAGAACCTATTTTGATCCAATCCATTTTGACCCAACCCACAAAGACTCAACCCAAACCCAATCCAACCTGCTCATTTGCCACCTCTAATTTTAATATATAAAGGATTTTTTTTTCGTGAAAACAAACTATAAGGTTCTTTTGAAAATTGTCCCTTATGAGAATGTTATTTGTGGGTGGCATGACATTCTCTTTCGCAGCTCTAGAAATTTAATAGGGATTTTAATTTCCCAATCAATGTGCAAGTAAAAAGATTGTGAAAAAATTATTCCGAAGTAGAACTATGATTTATTTGATATTGTTTTCACATGTCCATATCCCAAGTTAATTAATTATGGGATGGGGAATAGATGGGGAATATTTGTATTCAAAATGTACGAGTGCGGCATAAATTTTTTCTAAAATTACTATGAAAAAATCCACTCAATAGTACTAATGCTTTCTGAAATGGATAAACAAGATTGAGGAATCTTCCTCAGGGTGAGCTGGTGGTCCTTCTGCAAAAAGGGTAATGAAAGTACGTAAGTCTAGCTGGATTTTGCCTTGCGTAGGCCCTCCAACACTCAAGTCAATATTGGTGAGGCAGAAGATAAATATAGTATAGAGTGTATGAGTTAGAATTGTGTAAAACCTACTCGCTTGTTGGAGGGGGTATACGTGTTGAGTTTCCCTTGGATAACCTTAGATTGACTAGGCCAACTGCTCCACTAGTTTAGCGTCAAGTACAATACTAGCACTTATTATAGCCTTTCATTCTTCAGAACCACAAAACAGGGGACTGATCAGGCTTAACATTTATAGAGATGACATCTTTGTATTAAATGTATATCCTTAGAATATGCATTTAATGCTCAAGATACTTAGCGTGAAGGACCACTATAATTACTTGGGGCTGAACCCTAACACCTACTCCACTATTAGGGATAGAGGGGGTTGGTAGGTCAAACTCTAGCAAATAACTCATTGTGGAGGGAGACCGTAAGTCCTCGGAAATCAAAATGGCTTTGAGCTTGAGTTACCCTTTATATGCATTTTGGAATGTCTCTTGAATGTGTAGTGACAAGTCTTCTTAGGACTCATTTGAAAAGTCTTTTTGGCCACCAATAGCACAATACTCTCCATTAACCTGTTGTTTGAAAAAGATGGTGGGCATTGGCAGCTGGTAAAGGGCCCAGGAAACAGTGAAGGCCCGCATCAAAATGAAGGATTTCCGGCACAATGAAATTCTAAGAAAGGGTGAGTTTATTGATTGGCTACCAAATTCCTCTACGAAAAGTTGTTTGTGTCCCTGTAAGTTTTGACTTATTCCAATTACAACCCTGGCAATATAATTTGGTGAAAAAAACTGACTTGAATCAGCAAAAGGGACCTAGGGTTTCCATCAGTTAGATCTCGCTCAGCCACTGTTTGCCAAACTTCTGCTAGATTGACTGACCTCGCACCGCTGCTTCTGCCCGAAACGAGTTCGTCGGGGTTTTCTTCATTTGGTTATTTCCTTTTAATTTGTTGGACAACTTTCTTTTAATTAAAGGACGATCTTATCCATCTCCACGGTCGTAATTAATCTCTGTGTAATATGATAGACGGAGACGAGCTTCTTTGAGCATCCGGATACATTTGGAAGGGCAGCCATAGCAGTGCATCATACCAGTAAGTAAGTGAGTCTCTTCGACCTGGGTGTATTGGTGTGTTGTGGGTTTGTGTCTCATGTTTTCAAGTCTTGATGCGGTTGGATTTTTTGGCATACGGTGCTCGTTTAATGGGCACATTACGAATTGCATTTTGGTTTAGGTTAATCAAAATTCAACCATACGAATTGTTGTTGCGAATTTGTGCACCCGGGTCAACTGTTGGGCAATTGTAAAACTGATATAGTCACTCTGCTAGAACCAATTGCATTTGTGTGAATGAATTTGTTGTTTATTTATTTCAATTAATTTATTAGGATGGCTTGAGTAATTAATATGAGGCGTAACATCCTATGCTTGATATAGTCACTCTGCTAGAACCAATTGCATTTGTGTGAATGAATTTGTTGTTTATTTATTTCATTGTGAATGCCAAATTGAGGAAACTCATGGCTTTCCAATATTTCATCAAGTGTTGTAAGGCATAGTTTACTCGTAGGGACTGCCACGTCGTGAGGTTATCGTACGTGGTCATTTGAATTGGTAAATTGAAGACGAAAATATTGGAGAGATTTAGTAGTGCACAAGTTCTGATGGTGGATTGTTTTTTTTATTATTTGTTCCTTTTTCGTTGTGGTTTTTTTCTGGAGATCGTCCTTAAAATTTGTTGTGATTCTTATGATTATTTTGTTTTTACAATTTTTTTTTCAAAACTGTTAGAGAGAACAGTTTTGTATTAAATAATTCGGGCTGGGTTTGTAGCTTTCCATCGGCGCCAGAGCAAAATGGACCATCGTATTCGTTTAGTTGTACTCGTATCGTTTTGTGCGTTCATGTTTAATAGCTTCGGTCAACTACTATTGCTTGTGCGAGCTTATCGAAATAGAAGTTGCTTTAAAAAAAGACGTCGTAACACGGAGGGTCACAGCTGGAGCGTCATTTGTAAGATGCCTGACTAGGACAGTTATATCCGGAGATTGGCGCACGTTAGTGACAAAGATTGCGTTGACAATCTTAGAATGGACCGAAGAGCTTTCTGTAACTTGTGCTACTTGTTGGAGAATATTGGGGGTCTAAAGCGGGAAAGGTTTGTTGGAATAGAGGAGAAAGTTGCTGTCTTCCTGTTTGTTCTCGCACATCACAAGAAGGTATGCGTTGTGAAGACTGATTTTCAAAGATCAAGGCAAACCATAAGCAAGTACTTCAGGCAAACTTTGAAAGCAGTTATCAAAATTAGTCACTTACTTCTTGCAAACCCCAAACCTGTCAGTGCATATTCAAATCATCCTACATGGAGACATTTCAAGGTGAGTTTGTTTGTAATTTAGGCCTCCCAATTCCCTTTCGTTTTGTGATTCCTTAGTTGATATACTTGAAATGGATGTTAAAAGGTTAATATTATTCTGATGACGTTGTTATTACATTGAACCAAAATTATATGTTCCGTACTAGGGTTGTCTCGGTGCGCTTGATGGAACTCATGTTGAAGTGTTGGTACCTATTGCTGAGCAGAAGCGCTACATTAATCGTAAGGGTGATGTAACTATGAACATGTTAGGTGTGTGTGACGTCGACATGAATTTTGTGTATGTCCTGGCCGGATGGGAGGGTTCTGCGGCAGATAGTCGCGTACTACGAAGCGCCATTCACAGGCTAAATGGCCTACGTGTCCCTGCCGGTACGGAAATTAAGTACTGCATTACTTTTGTTTGGTTACGTATTTTTTTTTAAAAGTTGTTTTTTGACTACTAATGTTATCTTGAAGGGCCCTCCTAACTGGAGTTCATTTGACTTGTAGGGCATTATTACTTAGTCGACTGTGGGTATATGAACGCGGATGGATATCTTGCACCATATCGAGGCTGTCGCTACCATCTTAAATAGTGGGGTCCCACCAAATAGCGATCGCAAAATGCTAGGGAATATTTTAACATGAAGCATGCCAGTGCGCGGAACGTAATTGAGAGGGCCTTCGCTTTGTTGAAACAACGATGGTCTGTGCTGCGCAGCAAAACCTTTTACCCACTGCAAGTCCAAAATTGGATCATCCTTGCGTGTGCTTTGATGCACAATTACATTCGGCGTCAAATGGCAGAAGACCCTGAGGAGGCCAACTTGCAAGTTGAGAGCGACTCGGATGATGATGAAGAATTGGCTCATATTGGTGGATTAAGCAGCACTCCTGCTTGGACTAATTGGCGTGATGAACTTGCCGATACCATGTATCGCAAATGGCGGAGGGCGTAGCCCATTTTTGGAGCACGTGTTTGGTTTTGTAATGTTAAATTATGACCAAAAAGGGGGTGTCAGTGGAATGTGGGTAGGCTATTACGGTCGATGGTCACACGAAAAAAATGTGTACCAATGGTGACTCCGTGAGCGTTTAATGTTGCTCCATTTGCGTATGAGTTGTTAGCACTTAATGTTTGTATTAGTATTTTATTATCACAGTTCCTTGTGAGACTGTTTCTTGATTTGTGAAGTGGTACCCTATTATGGAAAAGCATCTCTCTCTTTCTTGAATTGTTGTTCCTATGATTTCTGATATGAATAGTTTTGTGAATTCAGATTTGGTTTTTTTGTTTTTGGTTGCAGATACAGTTTGTTGGCATGGAGCATACACAATCGTATGGTATGAGTTCGGACAACGACCTTCGAAGTGTTACACAAACGCGACGGTATTGGAGCAAGGTCGAGGAGGACGTGCTAATGGATGCACTTGAGGCCCTTTGCACCGAGGGATGGAATGACAACAGATCATACCGAGGCAGATATTTGCCAAAGCTGGAGCAAATGCTAGCTATCTCGCTTCCATCTCGAGGGATACGACATCGTTATATAAAAAGCAAGCTGCAGGGATGGAAAAAAACTTACCATCTTGTGCACGGTATAGTAGGGAAGAGTGGTGGGCGTGGGGCTAACTTAGATCCCCGTACAAATGTGCTAGATGTCCAAGATGAAGAAATGTGGCAGCAACATGTTGTGGTGAGTAGTTGGTGCTTCAACTACCTAATTATTTTTTAGTTTAGCTTGCATGACTTCACATGATTTGCAGCACGTTTGAGCATGAGTTGTTTGTGTGCAACGAAATGTATTGTGATAGGAAAACCCGAATGTGGCGAAGCTGCGAGACAAGCCGCACCCTTATTATTATCGGTAGCTCAAAGTATGGGGTTCCGACCACGCAATGGGCGATGGTGCGTGCGACATGGGTGATGCAATGAATCAACTTTTCAACAAAGACAAAGAAAAACAGGCCGTCAACACCGATAAGGAATACGACACAACAAACGTAGTCAACCTAGAGGATGATGCAGCATCTAAACCGGCTGCCCCCTCGTCCTCGTGTGCCGCAAAACCACGGTCATCCGGGAAACATCCGTGTAGTGAATCTGGTGAGGACGAGTACGAGTCCCTCATGAAGGCTTGGGTATACGGATCGTCCGTCGTCTTCGAAAACTTTGCCGAAAAAATGACCGAGATCTTTCCAAAGGTGTACCAACTTGCTGCCGCACCACTTTGTACTAACCAATCGTCTACTGCAAAACAAGACCCAACTGCTGGAGTTTTTGAAAAAATTACAATGGTTAAAAGCTTGACCCTGGACCAGCAGCTTCGGTGCCTCAATCACCTAACTCAATACAAGTTAGAGATGGAGGTCTTTGCCGAAATGAGTGAGGAGGCTCGGGAGCGCTATTTGCATATGCTATTAGACGGGTCTTTGCGCATTTGAGTGTAAGGTGACCGGGGCAAACTGATGTTTATTTTTGTTGCGTTTTGAATTATGTGGCGCTTGCAATTACTCTTTATATCCATCAACTTTTGTTTAGAAAACCTAATGTCACGTGAATCTGTAGTACTAAAATATTTATTATTATGTTAAAATATTTATTCGCACTAAATTAATGATTATAAATGCATTATCAGTTACTGCACAAGTCTTGGTTGATATTAATATAGAGGTGAGGTGGGGAATAGACAAAATTGCAACCTCAGGACACATGTCATATGCTTAAGAAATCAGCCTTTTTTCATGACTTCTTTCCAGTTTAAACCAAAATTACTAGCATTAGCATTTCACAAGAAGTAACGGCATTTAAAAACCCAAATGCTTCCTTCCATACATTTAAAAACCATCGCATTAATTCTTCACCATTAATCATCAAATATCTCAATAACGGCCTTGGCATAATCTGATTTATTCCAAACCCAAATTTCAACCATGATAAGCACGTTACATGTATAAAATCAATCAATCACAAACACCATCCTACTAAAAAAAGGCACAGTATGAGTTGCGGAGATACTTATTATTGTGGGTGCCCGTTAGTCACGAGCATTATATATGAGCCCATGGTTGATGTAACGAGTCAATTACTAGCAAGTCAATAATTTTTATATAACAACGGCGCAGTCATGAAGTAGTACATAAAATAAGCGGCGGCACCACCCGCAATACAACGACAAAGGAAAATGGTAATGGATGACCAAATGACATGGCTTGAGACCTTACAATGTCGTTTTCAATCCTGTGTTCGGCAGTAGTGCTTAGTAATATATAATTAGGAAACTACCAAATTAAAAAAACTTTAACATACTGAAGTACGACCCCATTCCTACATAATTATATATGAGTAACTAACATATTTACCATAAAAAGGGGGTTTCCATTCTTTCAGAGGACATGTTTCAGAAGTTCACGTCGTTAACGGAGCACGAGTTCGTTGACTCTCATTGGCTGCACTCTGGATTAAAGAGCATAGTTCCTCGGAAGGGGGGAGGAGGTGGACTTAGGATGCGAGCCGTATTGATATTGGACGACATATTGTCAGCTGGAATGTTACGTTTCGACGAGGGGGCTCGCCCATCTGAACCACAAAACAAACAAGTAATGTATGCGATATGTACACATTCAAACCCGCCACCAAATTACATATTGTTGAAATGATTGGTACGGTGTAAGAAAAAACCCATGACGTACCGCGATCGTGAGAGTTGTCATCTGAGTCAAGTATGGTGACCACGTTATCCTTCATAGCACCTTGGTTGAATGCAAAAATCGTTTTCAACTCTTGCCAAAACGGTTCTTTGCAGACACGATAAACGGATCCAAGATGGTGCACCTGCGCATGGATGAGTACAATGAGTTAAACAAATAATACATACAGACAACTAACACTATGTGCCAAATTTGTAAAAGCACCTCGCATATGATGTCCCATGTTTTTTTCGAAGCCGTTATCACCTCGGTTTCGTTGTCGAAACGCACGTCGGGATGGTTGACAATCCAACTCATAGTGATAAATCGCTTGTGCACAATCTGGAACCGTCGAAAAATATAGTAATAGTCGAACTTCGTATTGAAACGATTGTTGATGAACATCATGCACGGTGTTAGGACGTGCCGGTCGTCCTCGTTCAACGGCCTACCTTCGATGTGTGCGTAGACCATGAGGTCCCTTAGGAATTTACTCTCCATTTCAGGTACCCAACCATCGGTGTAAAACTCGGTAAACAAGCTCCCCAGAACGGTTTTGATTTCTTGGAATTGCTTCCACTCCTCTATTGAAAGGTCGAGTCAGATTTAGAAAACGAGGGACACAAAGTGAGTGGGGTTCTGATGTTTGGCAACAACATTCAATTTTATATCAACAAAGCCGGTTGGATGAATTTATTGGCATTAAAATCACTGACCGACTTGCATCTTAATTTGGCATTTTCAAACTACATCATTGCCTATTTCTTGGATGAGAGAATGGATTAATTAGTGGGTGTGCATAGTATTTATTGCAAAGCGTTGGATGTCATGTCTCACCAAATTGATATTTACTCAACAATGAAGGTAAAGTCGACCAAAATGAATGTATAAAAACAAACTTCCATGGTGGGTTTGTTTTTTATTCGAATTAAGTAACGTGAGCAACACAATAAAACTTGCAATATAACAAGTTGGTAGTTTCTGCACAACGTTAACATTATTTAATTGGTCTCAAAATTTACATGGCAAAATGGTTTTGCCGAGATTTAAATTAGGACTTGGCCAGAATATTCTCAACCTGAGGAGCCCAGACCTTAGAACTACTTGTTGGTCCATTAATTACACTAAAGAAAAATGTATTTTTTTGACAAAATATTTGTGAATAAATGTTGAAATATTATAACAACATGAGGTTATAAGAATAAATTCCTCAAAATAAATCTAATTAATATTTTTCCTTATTTTCCTAAAGCAAGTAAACACACAAATATTTTAAAAGAATATTTTAAAAAATTTCAAATGAATAATTTTAATGATACCCCTACCAAATTTGGATGACTCAAAAGACACCCCAAATTTTTCATATACTAAATAAAACAGCATTGTTAATATTATGTTCACATAAATTATTGTTTATGTACTTTTAAAAAAAATATTTACAAACTAATAATTAAATTATTTAATTTATAATCATCATACAAATTTTATATTATTTTTATATAATACTTCATATTTTTATGAAGTATTTAAAAATTGTCTTTTATATAACATTCAATTTATACGTATAACAAAATATGATACATTACACCCATAAATATTGTTTTATATATTACAAAATTAAAAATGAATACAATAAATGTTCATAAAGAAGTATTACTTCATCGAGCAGGAACAAGGAGGGATGCAATCAAGAACAAATATATATGAAAATATACACATGAAATAAACCCATTAACAGATAACAACAACGTCGATCACCACACATTTCATAGCCTAAAAAGGGCACAGTTCCTACAAGGTACGACCTATTTGGATACCGATATACAAGCAAGCAATGGTGCCAACCATTACGACGAAACCGATGATAAGGGCCGTCATAAAGTCGACAGACACAGTGTGATTGTTAACCACACTATTGTCAAACCGGCCCGTTGAGGGATGTATTCGCCTCCCCGGGTATTGTCCTGTAACGTGCATTGTCTTCATCGCCTTATGCACCTCCAGGGAAGAGCAGGACCCCGCAAAGGTTTCTCCACGGTCCGACACAGTGTCTGAAAATGTACCGAGTTCGTCGTCTACACTTGGAGCAGAACCAGGCCAAGGCACTCCATGATATTCATCCCACCACTTGAAATAACCTTTATGCTTGCCCAGAAAAGGACATCGATAGAACCATCAGTCCGGATTGTAGTCGGTTTTTGACTTTAGCAATCTCATTACACCGCGGTTGCAGGTGCACAACGGAGGATTCGTAGTTACCATGTCTCTGTGCCCCCCAACCCAACAAACATGCGAGCCGAACATAAAGTCACAACAAATGAATGAATATTAGCCTTTTTAAAAACTTTATCATACACAATCGAATGTATGGTAATCAGATCAGTATATCCCGAAGCCAGCAACTGTAACCCCAAAACAGGACACATACCTAAAATCTCAACTGATGAAACTTAAAAGCACATAATGGAATCCTGTTCATCCTTTCCATAGAAAAACAGTGAAGCAATATAAAAAAAAAATAATAAAAGGCAACCCATCACCAAGCTTAGAGGTAAACACCCCACCTACTTAACAATCAGTCATTCACCGACTTTATTTTGTGCTTAGCGAATAATCAGGCTCACCAAATGCGTGCACATACACGGACCGCCATGAACAGTTGAGGGACGACTAGAAGATGAGGCTATAGTATATTTCATTGCCGGTGATCGGCCCAGGAAAACTACGTCACAATCATCTGCAAAATTATTAAATTGCCGCCCACTTCTCTCTGAATTTTTACAAACATTCTTAAATTCATATTGTCGAAGAGAACTAAAACAATCCCCACTTGTTTACAACACAGTGACTTGGCAAAATGGGAAGAAAGGAATTGGCACTCCAAACGATACCCATTACTCGATATACTCCCGAAATGAGGGCTCTTTTTCCCCCGCGCTCTCTCATGTATTTACGCTAAACACACGAAACCTTTGGCTGAGGTGATTATTTACAAATCGCATCATCATCAGGCCATTTAAACACACGAATAAAGTAGGGCCTTCAATAAACTCACGGAGAAAACAATTAATCTTAGGGATACGAAAGCTAACCCGTATTCAGATCCTCTGGTCGAAGAAGGATTGATTTCAGCCGGCGAGGACAACCTCCCCTCGTAATGCTTGAGAAAGGAGAATGGGTGTACAGGAAGTCTGTGGACCAGATTTTGCGAAAATGGAAAAAGAGGCTGCTTGATTGTTTTCTAATAAAAAGGGGTAAATTTGTCAATTATCAACCACAGTGGCGTATGCCTTACTTTTCAAACAACCTCATGTCTTAAACCCACCGACATACCCCAAAAATATTGGACCCATTCAAACAAACTTTGCCATTTATTGTCAACACCTATTTTACACCGGGCCAAATGGCCACCAATAGCATCAGTACATTTCAAAGGAGTCCTTAGTGAATTTGAAGAGTTCTTACAAGTCCAAACCCTAAGGGGTTTCCCTAAGGAAGTTCCGCATTCGAAGTCAGGTTTGAGTGTTCTCGAGGACACATTCCTCAAGGGGTAACCACGAGGGTCTCAATCCTTGTTTGAGGGCTAACACCAAGTGATGCAACTCGTGGAATTAATGGCATGTTGGGCTAGGTGGAATTATTGTGATATGTCAGGTTAAGCAAGATTATGCCACATTATTATTCCTCCCACTTTTAGACTGACATCATCGTCCAGCTAAAAGGTGACTTTTGGATAGGCCTCTTGAATTTGATTTTTAAAAAATGCAGACGTTCTTTTTATTCAGAATGACGCGCCCCTTAATGTTGCTATCTCTTCACGAGCTTCAGATCAAGCGTTGGGAAGTGACATTTTTCAATTTGACGGCTGGTGACAACCTTTTACGTTTGAACAAAGGGGATACGTCTTTTTCTAAAAATGCGTGACTAGTGATTATGGTGGCAAGCGTCCCCAAGTACACAAACTAATAATATTTAGATTTGTAGATATTAGGCCCCTTTTGATTTGTTATAATACGTTGTAATACAATAAATAGTCCAATCTAAATTCCATATTTGATTCGTAATTTTATCATGTATTGAAATGCCTCAATCCATGATACCATGGATTGAAGCCATCATTTAAGCTGGATTCAGTCTTAGGGGGGGTGCAACTAGAGGAAGTTAGAATGTATTGTTAATATCCCAAAATTGAATTTACTAAATTGTCCTTGTTATAAAAAAAGTCAAAAACCAATGAAAAATAATTTTGAGGGCAAAATGGAACTTTTGCTATTAATCCAATGTAATCCACAAAATCAAACGAGATTTATATATCATTGAAATTTGAGCCATGGACTGAATCCCACAAATCAAATATGGCATTTCAACTACAATTATCCAACCCACCAACCAACTCAATACTAAATATACATTTATCCAATCCACCCAATCAAAAGGGGCATAAGAGTAAAAGGTGATTGTGGAAAAAACATCGGGAGCAAAAATGTACTTTATAAGATATTATTTTCACATATATCATGCTATATATATATTTTGAATAATGCAGAAAATTATTTTAAATACATTGTTAACTTACTAAATTTATAATCATGATATAGTTTATCATACAACCTAGATATACAGTTACATAAATAATAATTAATATTTAGATGAATTATCATGAATTTTCATTTGGATCATATTTAATACTTAAAAGAATCTAGATTGCCATATTTATATCATAATTTCAGCACATTATAAATTTTAAATTAGTATATCGAAGTATTTGAAAATTAGAGTAATATTCACCAAGTATAACATTATAATTATATAGCATATGCTTATTAAACATTAATATTTAAGTATTATTCGTTAAGTTTAATAGATTTACGGAGATATGAGAATATTTTTTTAATTATCATACATCACGTATATTATACAGGTATAATATGAAATCTGACTAACACAAACCCAATTAATATGTATAAGGTTTGTATTCTTGATAAATTAATTCAAATATTTTTAAGTAACGGAAAGGAAAATATTTATGTATTTTATTATCATGTGCACATAAGTAGTAATTACCCTAACAAAACAAAAAGAAAACAAAAAAGCAGTAATTACCATTTCAAATTCCAAAAAGAAAAGATCAAATGATAAAAAAGAATAGACATAAATTTAATTGTCGTGTAAGAAGTACAATTTGAACCCATGCCGTCAATAAAGAACCAGAACTTGAATCTAGTGCCTTAAACCATTCGGCCATCCTGACTTGTTACTTGGCTTTGACAAATTAGTTTATATCATATATTGATTCTTAGCCAAACTCAAGAATTAACAAAAATAAAAGTTTTGGCGATTCAAAATAATATATAGACTAACAAAATAAACAAAATTTTCCAGACTCTAACCTCTAAAATCCTCTTTTTGACACTAATTAAGTTATTCACAATCAAAATTACACGTAAGTCTAACTATAAAATTAAACCAACCCTAAATATAATAACAATTTTGATAGTTGAATCTAGTTCATCAAAATTGAAAAATGTCTACAATTGTTGGAAAACTTTGATTAAAACACAAATTTCACATAATTTAAAATTTTCAGAAAATATATATAAAATTTAGTTTGATCTAAAGTTGAAAATGGGACAACCACACCCGCCAACTACTAGTGGAGCCACCTTCATCCCATAGAGTGCAATTAACACCCCCCGCCTCCCACCACATCGATATTTTACAATCTCCACATGAATGCATATGACATTTATAAGTAGTTGATAATTGTATTTGCTTTTCTTCATGAAAAAAATCTTATTGACCCCTCTAATAAAATTTCAAATTGGCATAGAAAGGGGTCACAATAAAATGGACACAAAATTATTTTTTTTATTTTAACATTAAAATGAAATTATCAAAAATTGTCCAAAGTTTTAATTAATTAAATAATTTTTAATTAGATACATTGGGAAGATATTTTTGATATTATTTCTAAAGATTCAATCATGTATCATTTTCAAAAAATAAAAAGATAGAATTATTTGTGAAAAAATAACTTGTAAATATAAAACTCTCGTGCAGTTATTTCTTTTAGTCAACATTAATAAATTTAACTTTCTTTTGTAATGGTGTGGGTATATATACACACGTGTATATAGTACTATTGGTTTTTTTTTTTTAATACAATCAACTTGTGATACCCCCCCACACACACACTCACTCAAGGGGAAAGGGGGAGACGACAAGAGGGTTCGAACTCAAGACCTCATTGGTACCAAATTCGAACCCCCACCACTCGAATCCAAGCCTAGTGGCAAATATAGTTCTATTATTGTAACATATATCATGAATGATTCGTTGGATAAAATTTCTGGCTACACCTCTGCCGCCAACCCCTCGCTAGCTCCGCCTCTGCTTTATCCTTCGAAAAGCTAAAGAAAATCAAACATTGGATTATGTGCTCTTTTAAGTCAAGGCGTCTCTTCAATTCCCTATAAGATAAATATAGAAAAGAATAACGTCATATTTCTTGTTTATGGACCACAACTCCAATATATTTTAGATTAAGCACTCAATTATGTACCCATCAAATATAATTAGGTATAATCGAACTTCTACACATATGAATGGCCCTATATACAATATAATATTTTTATGAGCTCATTTAATTAAACTTCTTAACTTATCATGAATTTAACAAGCATATTATAAATAGATAAATCAATATCCAAATGATAAAAATAGTTAGAAACATATATATTTTCAAACAAAATTTAATAAAAAATAATTTATACCTTTTAAATTAAACTATTTAATTAATTATATCTTTTTTTTATTTTGCACATACATTAAATATATCTAATCCCCTAGTACGTATAATTGGACAATATTGTTGTGTACCATTCCACTCAAAAGAAAAAGAAACAAATAAAAAAAATAAGAGAGAGAAGTACGAATTACTATTTCAAATTCCAAAAAGAAAAAGATCAAGTGACAAAGCAAGAATTTGATAAATAAATAAATAAATAAAAAGTGATAAAGCAAGAAATAAACGGAACAAGAAAGTGATAAAGCAAAACATAAACGAAAATTCAACTTCATTGTCAGAAGTGGGATTTGAACCCACGCCCTCTCACGAGGACCAGAACTTGAGTCTGGCGCCTTAGACCACTCGGCCATCCTGACTTAATTTACTATTGGAATAAGATTTCTTTTAATTATTCTAAATTCACGAAATAAATATACCTTCCCCCCTTTTTTAAATGGTCAATCACAGAAAACATAGGCTAATCTTTTTATAGAAGTTTTTAATATTTCTCTCTCGCCCCCCATTTTGTTTTTTTTTTTTTGTTGGTTACTTCAAAATTGCCAAGTTTGATACTTCATTCATAGGTGACTCCTTTTTTTAAAGGGATAATTACAAGGACATCCTCTAAAATTTGTCCAAAATTAATACAGAAACCTCTCTTGTTATTTGTTCAATTACATATACCTCCCTTCTAACCAAATTAAACAGGTCGAACTCACTAATATTAAGAAAAATACATTTTTGCGATGACTAAAAAATGCAAAAGGAGAAGAAAAAACTTAACACAAACTAAACTTTAGTGTAAAATATCCAAAATACGCTTACCCAAGTAATATTCCTTTTCCAAATCACATTTTCCTTCTTTTACATTTTTTTTTCTCTAAATTCTTTCCTTCGTTTTCTGTTTATTTTTTATGTTTACCATCTTTATTGTGTAAGAAAAAAAAAATTGTATTCTCAGGATCGATACATTGTAAATTTAGAACACTATATATGAATTTAACTCAGTATACCTTACATTACTGATTGATAGCCTATCAACATGAATGTTTAGATTGACTAGTTCTTCCTCTACATCTCTCACCAATATTGACAGCTTTCAATTGGACAAGAGATTATCAGAATGTGGAGTAGAGAGGGGACCTAGCCAAATACATAATCTAACCTTAGAGTCCTCCTATAACAGGCTTTCCAGGATGGACCTACACCAACTGTCAGACAATGTCTGTTAAAATCAAGAACTTAACAATAGTGGGTCAAAAAAATCAGACCTTGTAAGTCTAGTTCCATTAATCGAATTAATTTAGCCCGTTTTATTGTATAAAAACAAAATATTCAATTAATAGACTTTCCAATTAGAATGAAATTATAACAATCTCCCACTTTGACAAATATTAATTGAAGTTTTAACTCTTAGTAAAAATTTATTTGAGAAAACGACCCTCGAGCTAAATTACAAGATTTGATTGTGGCCACATTTTGAAAACAATAATGCGGCAAGGGGACAAGACTTCTACAATCCGATTTAGTGAAAATCACTAATATTGGATCATGGCGGTGATTGCATCCTTAATTAACACAAGACCTTTCATGGCCACAAACACCAGCAATTCCACTGACATGGATTCAAACATTGTGGTGTAGCAAGAAATAAAATCACAACATGATCCAAATATATGCTGTTTCATTGTCGGTCCTTTGATTTTTTTTGTAAGATATAGATTTCTGTACCAATATGAAATCTCAAGAAAATCTAATTTTCTTGCAGAATATGAGTTTTTGAAACAATATGAAACTCCAAGAAAATCAATATGGATTTCTTGTAAAATATGAGTCTCAAAAACAATATGAAACTCCAAGAATATCTGATGTGATTTTCATGTAAGAAATGAGTTTTTAGAACAATATGAAACTTCGAGAAAATTCAATGACTTCTTAGGAAATCATGTATGTCTCGATCGGTAATGCATAACATGGTACCATTTATTAGCAATATCCATCTCTTAAATCCAACACCCAGCCTTAAGATTTCAAAAAAGTGAGCACACAAATATGGATTAATCCAAGAACTTTATATCTTGATGTGCATCATCCAACTTAACCATATAACAAAATGAGTTAAATAATATGAACCAAGTTAAATAGCTTCTACTATTTCAAAATACCAAGACTTGATTGTATATACATATTAAAATTATATATATATATATATATATATATCTCATTTGAAGGATATCGACCAAACCATCAACTTGTCAGCAACTAGCCAAAAACTATGTGCTCCATCACAATGTTGCTTATCATTGATCAAGTTTGATTAAATAAGAAATTTAACTTCATATATTCGACATATTTGAGGATGAATAATCACATGATTATTATAAACAAATCCTTAACCAAGAATAGATGGAATCATCAAAGATATAATATGAGACAACGTTCATTACAATCTACACATATAGCGTATTAGCCCCTATCAGACAAAACTTAGCCTTGATTTATTGAAGATTTTAAAATTCTTCATAATAATTTCCCCAACAATTACTTATTTCACTCAAGTTAAATATTTAACAATCCCAAAATAAGCAATTCAGAATTAGAAGAATGAATCACTCCAAAATGAGTCTCCTCTATACTAATTTAAACTTATAAAGATTGAATCAAGAAAATGTGCAACAACACCCCCACCACCCCCCAATCAATCACAAAAGCACATGCATCCAAATCAAATGATTCAATTATCAAACCTACTAACAATAACCAAATGTAGGCAATTTAAGAAATTCACAATCTATCTCAAATTGTATGGGGGAGAATCATAGTAACATGCGAGTAGTTTACAAGCACCACATAAAAATAATAAGATATTTTTGTGTTTGGTTCATGAAATAACTCAAACAATCAGTCAACAAGTTAATGATCAATAATGAATATAAGAAGTATTCCTATTTTAAAAATGCATTGATCATTTAATATTTCAATTTCTCCAAAATAAGAAGTTCCATTTTTAAATTTTTAATCAAAATTTACAACCAAAAGGGAACTTGAATACTACAAAAAATATAATTGGGGAATTTTCAAACTCATCATATTACAAGGAAATTTATTAAAAACCAAGAGAGTAAATGATTATCCTTATAGGTATATATCCACTTCTTAAAACAAATTCTTACCAACAAATTTTGATTGTATCTTTAACAGAACTTCTCATCGATCAACTATTTTCTCATAATTGACAATTTACAATAATGATCAATATCTACAAACTCCCACACATCATTATGAGACATGAAGTACAACAAAGTCCATGTACTCCCAACTTAAATATCAAATTGAAAACTAGAAATTATACATATTAGTTTCCCAGGATCAGTTAAAGAATTCAATAATAATCACTTTCGCAACAATCAAGAACACAAAATATTTTTCTCCAAAATCAAAATAAAAATATTTGCTAGATAAGATTTTCAAGTATTAGATCCTAATGTTATATCGAAAGTGACTCTATCAATTAGATCTACATTGGGAAAGTAGTAAGTTAGGCTAAAAATTTTCTCATTCAAGTCTTAACCCATAGATGTGGGTATTAGAAAAGAATTTGAATTTCTAAATCGCTTTCTCATGAAGCACTAACAGAAAAATATAGGATCAATATTTTCCAATATTGCGCAATAGGTCTCAATTGAAATCTCTCATGAAGATTTCTAATAAACTTCTCTATTAAACACTTAAACATCATGTTTCTTCAGTATAAAGGGAAAAATCAAGAACATAAATACACTCAGAGAGGGCCCTCAAGGTATGACACCAAATATTATTCATACCCATTATTTAGTACTATCAGGTTGGTAAACGAAGTTTAATAATAGGAAGATACATGCGAAATTTCAAATATGTTGCCATAATATTCATAATCATAGTGATAATTCACCATTTGAAAAGAACTTTCACAAATATATTGAAGTCATTTTCAAGAAAACAATTTGCACTTAAATATAAGTAAAATAATATCATTGAGAAGATATAGCTATGTAATTAACTTTTAGGAATAAGAATACCCCATCTCCGGAGGTATATTAACAACTTTATACTTAAACTTTAATAATAGAAAGAATAACAACAACAACAATAACAACAATTATCTATTCAACATACAACAATCAAAAATTTCATAAAATAATTATAAAAGAAAGGTTTATAATCACGTCATGAAATACTAGAAAATTACTGTTTAGCCACGGATTTAGTCAAAAAATCCGTGGCAAAATCTAATAGCTAAGGATTAGCCACGGATTTTTTTTCCCTCCCGTGACTAAAAGTGGCATGGCTAATTTTAGCAACGAAAATTAGCCACGGATTTCTTTAGCCACGAAAAATTCGTGGCTAAAATTAGTCGTGATCCAAAAATAAATTAATAAATTTTTTTTAAAAAAAAATCCGTGGCTAATAGCGATGGATTAGCCACGTATTTTCTGTGGCTTAAAAAAAAGAATAAAGAGGGGGTGGTCAACATATAATCTCACTATTGAGTGGTGGACTGGTTGCACAATTATTGACCTCAAGTGAATTGTTTTAACAAAGTCAAATTTGAGATTTGATTTTGAGGCTAATATTTGCTAATAGCACATGTATTGCCAATCCTTGGATTTTGGTTGTGGAAGCTAATCAGGTTATTCAGGAATGAGAATGAAATTTATGGGTTGCTAGTTTGATATACTTGAAAACAAGGCAAATTTAAAAGAGATTGTAGTTAATGGATAATTTGAAATATTTTTTGAGGATTTGGATTCATTGACAACTGGTAGAGAGATAGAGTTTATTACCTAAACCCATTCTTGAAAGCACTCTCCATAATGGCACCAACAAAGTTGAAAGAGCTAGGAAAGGAAACTGTTATACGAAGGTGATAACCCAAGTCATTCGAATACTCGGATGAGAATTTGGGGACTAGATCCTTTTAAGAGGGGGAGATTGTGACACCCCAAAACTTGCATTATAGTGTGAGAAACTTGATAAAGGATATTTTTATTATATCTAGAAAGTTTAGGGACCCAATTAAAAAGGATTTAAAGGTTGATTGTACATAAAGAAAAGAAAATTGTGAGACTTAATTTGATTATTTGGGACTCAAATGAAGAATTTTGGAAGTTCATGGGGCCAAACTGGAGGCCTTTTATATCTTTGGGGGTTAATTTACAATTTTGAAAGCTAGTGTGGTATAACTAGAAATTTTCTTTTCTTCTTTCTTCAAAACCCGTTACACACACACACACACTTTACACACACTCGAAACACACACATACAAATTGACCATCAAACCTTCGGTGAATTTTGAAATTAATCATAGATTTAGAAAGCCCTTAAGATGGAGAACAAAACCATGGAAGAAAATTTGGGAAAAGAACAAACAATGGCGGTGATTTTGAAAGGGAATTTGGTGTCTTTTGATGGGTTTTTGATGAGGAGTCTTGTTTAGTACCAATTTTGAATTTTAGTTATTGGTGGTGGTCAAATGTTAAGTCAATTGGTGGAATAGTGTTAAGACAATTCAGTTAAATGTTTAATTTAGTATCAAGTACAAGTCTTGTTACGAAAATGTTATTTTTAGTAGGAAGTGGGCTTGTGAACTACAAATTTGAGATGTGGTAAAAATAACGCATTATGATTTGTTTCGTTAATCAAATGATTTTGCGATCAACTGATCGAAATGCTTTTCAAGTTAATTTCGCTATAATTGGAATATTCGAATTTTGTATTTGATTTATTATATAAGAAGGTTTTGTATTTATTTAAAATCTAAATATTCTTGTTATTCGCCGACATGCTCTCCTCACTAAACTGTTAGGACTTATAACCCCTATTTCATGTTTTGTTCTTTGGCCTAGAGTATTTTGCATAAGATAGGCAGTAAACCAATAATTGATGCTTGGAAACAATATGGGATAGTATATAGGCTCATGTGAAAGCAAAGGTTGTTGGTATGCCAAAAAGAGTTCTTATTATATACGTTGTAAATAATATTTAATGAAAATTATTGTTAGTTGTGAAATTTGAAATTTCAAGATGATGGTGTTTATGATGAAATATTTTAGTTCAGTTTGTTTAGCGACTGACTCGGGATTAGCTGCCACGGACCGGGGCGCTATAGGTGGTATCAAAGTTTAGGTCAAAGCCCAAGCTGCGTTGGGATAAGATTCTTGGAATGTGAGATTTTGGGTGAGCAGAACTTATGAATTAGTTTGAGAATTTGAGAATTCTGGATTAGGTGTGGAACTTTTGGGATAACGCTTGATATTGAAAATTTGATGGGATATGCTTGAGTAGCCGACCAGTGTGTTGCCCATCATTTCAATTATCAAGCAAATGATCTGAGTGTTATAGAATGAAAACTTTTAAGATGGAGAATGATGAGGAAATTGAATGTGCTAAACTTATTATAGTCTTGTACATTGGATGAAGTATTAAGAAGTTAGATAGTGGATTTATTGTGATATAAATATTGTTGCAAAGGGATGTTCCATAGTTGCTAGTGATTTATTTGTATGAAGTTGAAGTCTCCTTTGTATTATATAGGTTAAGGATATCCTTGGTCTACCTTATTATTTCTTCTATATTTACTATCGCAATAGATATCATGAGTCATGGTATCTCCTTGATCGACCCATTAATTTATTGTAGTTTCATCATACTTGAAGGTGGTAACTGTAACTTGCCCTAATTTTAGTAAGGGAAAAAATGACCTTTTCTCAATTCTGTTATATTTAACATTGACCCCCCCCCACCCTAAAATTAGGGGGATAACGGTAATTTTTCATACGTAGGGGTGTTTTTTTATAATTTTATGGTACCTTAGGGGTAGTAAGTGTAATTCGCCCTTTATTTAACTTAAACGCTTCATTGTACAATATAAATTCACTAATCAATTTTAAAATTTTTTTCAAATTTTATTAGTCTTTGATTTAATCATTCAACATTTCAAATACATCTAACCATGCGATATTAAATTATGCATGTACTGAAAATTATGTTATATTAGCTAAAATTAAGAAGTTGCGTGTTTAAATCAATATTATTTTTTGAACTTGATTTAAGTAAAAAAGTTGCATTATGTCTAGTAACTTGTGGTCTCTGTACATTTGGTTTTTATATTATTTATTTCAAAAATTTTATTTTGATGCATTGATATTTTATATTAATTCAAATATTTTGCTAATATTAAAAGATGATTTTTCTTTCACTTTTGTTTAATTATTTCTTTTTATTGTTTAGAACTGCAAAACTACCCTGAACCACACTTTCGGTTTTATTTTCAAAAATTATAATTTAAAATATATTTTGAAAAAATTCGTATATATTAATTCAGTTTTAAATATGTCGAAAAAAAAATCAAAACTGAACTTCGATCACCCTTAGAGTCTATAGTTTACACTTGAAAATTTTCTTCCAAGAAGTTATGTCTCTCATAATTGTATTTGTATTTTAGGAAATAAGAATTTTAGTTCCATATCAATTTTTATATGAATATATCCAAGACAACCAAACAGAATTAAACTTCACCCCAGTTAATCTTTTAATCAATTAACTAATGCTAACCTTTATTTAATCTGAAATTCACATTTATGTGAGAATCATTTAATCTATTCAATCCAAACCTTTTTCTTCTTGAAGGAAAACGTGAAAATTTTTATTCAAAATCAAAATCCATCAAAATTATAGATGATAAAAAAAATCAAAATTAGGAGTATCATAACTCCCTTCCATAAAACATGAAGAATGTCTAACTAATAAGTGAACCGCTTTGTTGCCCGTTCAACGCACCAAACTCATTGAAGACCTTGGAATTTTTGTTAGAACTTCGCAAATATCCAACAACAGATTTCCATATTTTGAGCCATCACCCTCTAATATTACATTCGTCCAGCCCTGCTGATGTGCACATGAAATTGCTTCATAAACTGCAATAGCCTCGATAAATTCTGGGCTGAAAGCACCCTTCTCATTCTTTGAGCAGCACCCCAAGCAATCACGTGCAATAACTCCCATGTCATATTCTGACTCAGCTGCAAACAAGGCATCACTGAAATTAAGCTTGATATTAGGCGCAGGGGGTAGGCACCACCGAGACCATGCTCCCCAGGTGGATCGATTGAGCTGGAACAACTCGGAGAAAGACTTCAAATAGTTTATTGCAAATAAAACCATATTGAGTGGCAACTAGGATAGACTTTCCATGAGATTTCGATTCCTGTTCCTCCAAATAGCCAGCATATAATCACAAATAAGTTAAAATCTTTATGGTTCAATGTGCCACAAGTCACTCATCTGCCGAACCAGTCCACCCCGAGACAATCTTCCATGACAGGTTGTTAAGCCCCCACGAGTAATGCAACAATACATGATGCTCATCTTTTTCCTCGATACTACATAGAGGGCACAACTGATCCTCGGAGCAATACCACATTCTCAATCTAGCTGCAATTAATAATGCTCCCTTACAAAAATGCCACATAAGATTTTAACTTTCGGAGGAATCGTGGTAACCTATATGTACTGCTAAGAGCTTGAGTTTTTCGTGTTAGACGCCACTATCATTGGTGGATGAGCAAGTAGGGAGCTAATTACCAGGTGATATGTACTCTGAACCAAGCATCGACCATTCTTCTCAAAGTGCCAAACTACTAAATCCCTCAGAGGTTTCTTTCCTAACGGGATGAAGCAGATTGCATTGGCATTATACGATACAAAAAAGGACATTATCAATGAGTAAGGGGATTGATCGGCCCATTGGCTCAACCCACTAGGTAATTCCATTTGACCTAACAAAAAAAGGTCACTTACTCAACCCACTGGCTCGTTTTGACTAGGGGGAGTGATTGGCTCAACGGTGAACCTATGGGCGTGGAATCCAACAATCACCCCAAATGAGAATGTGAGTTCTCGAGCCAATTTGCCATCTCATGCCACCTTGAGGATCTGTTGAGTAGAGAAGATACTACGCAAAGTTAAAGATGGCCTATTTCCAAGCTTAGCATTCATAAAATCCAATTAAAGTAGTATTTGATTTGAGGAGCCTGCAAAGCAAAGTTTCCAGATTAGTAAGCAATCTCCATCCCTATTTCCCCAACATGGTTAAGTAAAATGTCTGTAGCCATTTGAACCCCAAGCCACCATCTGCCTTCCGTTGGCCAAGCGAACTCTAACTTAGCCAGTGAATTTTTCGTGCTCCCTAATTATGCTACCAGAAGTTGGCCACTAAGCTCTCAAGTTCCAAAAAAATAGAGTCCGAGATTGGAAACACCCTATAACATATGAGGGGTTTGCTAGCAACACTATCATGATAAGCACCTCTTTCTCGGCAGACAATAGAAACTTTTCAGACCACCCATGAATGCAGGTCCAAAACTTATCTCTTAGTAATGCAAAAGCTTCCCGCTTTAACCTACCGACCATGCCTAGTAAACCCAGATACTTTTCATGTTTTAACTTAATTGAACACATAGAAACTTTTCAGACCACCCATGAATGCGGGTCCTAAACTTATCTCTTAGTAACGCAAAAACTTCTTGCTTTGACCTACCGACCACGCTTGGTAAACCTAGATACTTTTTATGTTTTGACTCAATCGAACACCAAGCATAGTGGATAGGTCCTATTTAGCTCCCAAATTCATGTTACAACTAAAAACCACCGTGGACTTGCCAAGGTTAATCATCTTGTCCCGAGATCCTGCTATATATACCAAGCAGGTTCTAGATTCCCTCAACTGAGTCCTGAGTGGCTTGGCAAAAGATCATCCTATCACCAACAAACAAGGGGTAAAAGATACATATGGTCCTATCAACAAATAGCCACGCCCTAGATAATATGTCTTTGCTCCCATTTCTACAAAAGACTAGAGGTCCTACCTGATGGAGGTCCCTTTGGGGGATGATATGACCAAAGTAAGTCCCTGGTAAGGACAAAGTCGAACCTGGAGTTCATATCTGTGGTGATCCTTGGGTAGAGACATTCCAGAGTTAAATCAATCTTATCCTGCCAGTGGAAATTTAGATGTATAAAGTCCATTAAAATACAAGGAGATAACCTACTTGAATGTGGACCTCTATCACTACCACTGGTCCTCACTATCTTTTGTCGGGTCAATAGAGTTATATTTGAGATGCTAGGAAGCCTAAGCATGAAAAAAATAGGTGTTTTTGTTAAATTCTTTCAACTACCGAGTTTTAGCTCGTTGCTTCCATTTATCCTCATCCATGGAAAACAACTCCTCTAATTGGCCTTGTAGTATTTCCTCTTTAGATTTCAATTAGGTAGTGACCAAGTATTGTCTGAGTTTCATAATACGCTGCTCAATGATCTTCACTTTGCGGTGCGGCTCTCAGAAAATGGCTCAGCTCCAATTTACAAGCCTAAGTTAGCATTGCTCAACACTAGTCCAATATTGTTCTTAATTAGATAATGCTCCTAGCATCCACTGTCTCTCATAATGCTTTGGGTACGCTTATCACTTCAAAGCCACATTACCTCAAAACGAAAGGGTTTGAACGTACTCATCCCTTGTATTCGAGAGGATCTATATCAATAAGTACCAACATATGATATGCGCTCACCATCAGGGTATGATGAACCAAATGTGTCAAAAAAACATTGAGTCCAATCTTTAAAAGCTAATGCTAAGTCTATCTATTCTCTTACTGTATGAGGGTATACCCTGTCGACTAGGTAAAACGTTTCCCACTAGAACCCAAGTCAAAACAATACACAATGATCCAAACAAGACCAAAAGCACATATCGCACTGGGGCCCGGTGATTACCCCCTTTATTATCTTCGTTTGATAGTATCTAGTTAAAATCTCTAACACATAGCCATAGGCTCCTCAATTGCACACAAAGCTGCTTCATAATCTGCCATGACCGAACCTGATGCCCACTGAGCGGTTCTCCATAAAAACCAATAAATCTCCATGATCCCTTGGACAAATTTCCATTCTCAGGTGCCCCTAGATCCACACTAGCGTCAATATGACTGAGAGAAAAGCTCTACAACGTAATCACAACTTCATTTATCGAAAAAAGAGCCAGACCAGACCCCCACTACTCCTCAAGGCTTCAACCCCAATGTCATGCAATCCAAACTTATTCTTTATCACTTTCGATTCTTTTTAAAGAACATTTGGTCTCCAAGGATAAAGACCAAATAGGGGCGATATTGTTGGATATGTTCCACTAGATCTTTCTTGTTAAGGCTCTCCTCAAGCCCCGACAATTCCAACTAAGGGCTCTCATTGCGATCAATAGTCTCCATCGATGAGCTAGATTTATCAATCAATCATAAAGCCAAACTAGAGGTCTCTTTGGGGTAGTGGCCGATACTAGGGTTAGAGAGCAAAGAGGGTCGGAGTTTAGGGTTTTTTGAAGAATGTTTGTGGGGGTACCTTGCTCTAGTGATTTGTGTTCTTGGTTAGAATGATAGGAGTATGGGTGCGTGGGGCACAAGTAGGGACGGAGGCAGGGATTTTTCGTTTAGGGGGGGGGATGGGACTGAATTTCTATAAAATAGTTAAAAGTATTTCTAACTTTTTTGAGGGAGGGAGGCGCAAATTTTAAAATTTTCAAAAAAGATACTGTAAAATTTAGCTCGATCTAGACTTGAGGATGGTAAAAATCTAGCTCCCCCACTAGCTTACCTTTGGGCCTGAGGGTGTTTTTTATAGGACTGATGAGCGGGAGGTTGATGTGGTTGATGAGCTCGATCGAGGGGAGGTAGTTCGTTTGGCTTTTGTATTAAATCTAAATCTCAAACACTGAGCAAGTTTAATATGCACAAAAGGAATTGCCTTCGGGGAATGTTTTATGAATTTTGCAATTTTCACTTTGCTAATACAATTTTATTATTTTTAAAAACATAGGATTGTAGCTAAATATAGTAAATCTATGTTAGGAAAAAGCCGGTCTACTAAAGTTATATTTCCACGTAGCAACTACTTAGAAAAAAAGGGGGCCAAAAATAATCAAATAGCTTAAATTGAAAATTTTTATTGGCGAAGTTGAGATGATATGGGGTTTTGGGTTCCATTTTCATCAAAACATATAAGTTTTATTTTTATGATAGTTTATACGCTATACTTTAATAGTCGTTTGTTTCATTATAATTAAATAGTTTGATTTGTACTTTAATCATGATATAAAATATAATTTGTAATATACTAGTATTCCCGAGTACATAATGTGGTTTGAATAATACAATCATCTATGATTACCTTTAATGCTTGAAAATCGACTCCATGTATTTACATATCCATCATTTTGGTAATTATGAATTTTTAATTTGTAAAACTTCAATTATTGATATAATTAAATGAAAAAAAAAGACAAATTGAAAATCTTTTGAGTTAAACCGAAAATTACAAATAGGACCCCGAAAGGTCATTAATTTTTGTCCATTCACACGGGAGCCAGCTCCAAGTGCGCCTCATTAGACCATAAAAAATTTAAGCACGTCTTTTCTTTTATTCAAAGATATTATTTTACGGCAAATATCTACGGTGCCAAAGCCTGCAGTGGCTACGATTACTCTAGTATCTTGTATCATTGGTCATACAGGTCCCTCCTAGTATGCGCATGACATGTGGCTACGATTTTTGTCTTGATCGCATATTGGCTATGACATGTGGGGTATATATTACGCGCATTTAAGAGAAGTATGACATTATTGCCTTTAATGCTATCTGTATTTTGTTTTGGCCGATAGGGGCCTACTTAAGTGACAAACGTTAAATTTAATACTTTATGATTACGAAATTGTGGGATGCTAAAATAATATGAGAAATAGTTTATTTCTAGATTAGAATTGTCAAATTCACTTAAATGATTCTTGATTGATGAAAGATCTAGTATTTGGGCATCCAAAATCCCCATAATTTATTATATTACTTAGAAATTTGACTTATGTTTATATAATTACATTTTCTAATGTCAACATTAAAAGAATCAGATAAAAATAAATAAAGTTATACATTATATTTTGTGGCATAAATAAAATAGGCTAAGTATGTCAAAGTTGTATTTTAGGCAAACTTCTATTACTGGAATATTACGATATGTCCACGTTAAAAGTTTATATTTTTGGTACAAATAGAACAAAAATAATCAAATAAAGCTGGCTTCAAAATTTGGAGGAAATTCTAACAGCACATTTCCAACTAGACTAGTCAATTTTGAATATCAATACCATCCATTTATTTTGAAAATTCAATTCAAATTCGGATTTTTTTTTTTGATAATTAAGTTCGGAATTAACAACAAAAAGAAAATATAATCCACTTAAGTTCATCATTTTTACATGTTTAGGACAATTTTGAAGACTCAGGCTTCGTTTGGTAGAGTAGAAAATGGGAGAAAGAGGAGAGGAAGGAAGAAAATTGGAAGAAAAACGTATAATTTCTCTTGTTTGGTTATGAAAAGGAAAGGAAAGGAAAGAAATTGAGAATATAAAAATAAGCAATGGACCCACTAATTTTTTTTTCTATCCAAAATCGGACGAATAAGTAGAGGGCAATGATCACTATAAAATAAGATTTTCAAAAATGCCCATATGTATAATTAAGTATTTAAATAATATTACATCTTCTATTAGCATGAATCCTTGATTTTTTTTAAATAGCAAATATGACGTGTTCATTTGTATAATATATTAAAAATATATTTCACATATTTATTTATTTTATTTTTTATTAAATTATTTATGACATAATTATATTTATAATTATACAAGATTGTAGTAGTTATTTGACATAATTTAAACAAATATTTCATTATATATTTTATTGACATTATATATATTTTTTATTTTAATTTTACTAAGTTATTTTAATATATGAATTCATAAAATAATCATATTTTATAATGATATAAGGGTATAATTGTCATTTAGTATCGAAATTATTTTCTTTCCTTCCACTTTTCTATTTAAACAAATAAGAGAAAATAAGTAGATTTTTATTTTTTTTCCATTCTTTTCAACCAATTTTCTTTTCTCTAATTTTTTTCCTCTCTATTTTATTTCCTTGCCAAACGCAGTGTCAAGGATGTTTAGTGGAAAACGAAAAACTCACTCTGAAATCTAAAATTTCTAGAAAATTAAAACATAAGAAAATTTTATTTCTTTAATTTTTTTTGTTTTTTTTGGCAAACAAAAGGAATTGCACGAACAGCAACGGCAGACGATTAGCCTCGCACACCACACACTCGCTCTCTCTCTTGCTCATAATTTTCGAGTCACCAGAGTTCCATTTTTGCTGTCTCGTTATGTCTACATATATATGAAAATATATTCACTTCCCAGCTTAAGCTTCTGTCTAGAAGAAACCCCTCCTCTCCCCCGTTATCTTTCTCTCTCTAGATCTATCTTTTGCTTCTCTTCGTTCCCGGAGGGTTCAAGGGTTTCTCTTCGCCGCCCCAGATCTCCGGAACGCTTGCTGATACGCCGTCGTGCTTGACTCTCGATTCCCCCGATCCTCTTCAGATCCGGAGTTCCGATCTCGAGGTTTTGATCTTTGCCCATCATGGCGGCCGCCAACGCGCCGATCACCATGAAAGAAGCCCTTACGGTATTCATTTTGATTATTGTTCAACTGAATTTCTCACGTTTCATTTCATTTTCAACACTTTGACTGCTCAATTTAATCGTTTTATTTCAATTCGGCTCAATTCTTACTTGATTTAATTTGCAGGGAGTGTAGTTCATTTCTGGAACTTCTGCAATTACTGTCTTTGATTAGTCTTGTCTGGTTTAAATTAAGATCTATTTACTTTGTTTTGAGGTTTTTGTGATGTGAGCTGGTTTTACTGGAATTAAATTTCTTGACTGGATGACGTGGTGATTGCAGTTGACTAGCATAGGGATCAATCCGCAGTTCATTACTTTTACAAACGTAACGATGGAATCTGATAAGTATATATGTGTACGGGAGACGGCGCCTCAAAACAGTGTGGTGATTATAGATATGAGCATGCCAATGCAGCCATTGAGACGGCCTATCACTGCAGATTCCGCGCTTATGAATCCAAATACTAGAGTTTTAGCACTAAAAGGTGATTAAGTTCTGTAAGCTTTTCCCGACCCATAAATTTTCTATTGCCCGTTTTATGTCTCAGATTAAAATGCTACTAAAATGTTACAGAGTTCTTCTAAGCTTTTCACGATCATGATTGTTTTTTTTTATTTTTTTCAAATTTGCCTCTGTGAGATGTCAGATGATTTTAATAAATTAGAGTAACTTGTACATAGAGAGTGCTCGTTGCTTATTTGTTGCTGTGTTCATAGAGTTGTTATGTGTGGATTGTTCAGTATTTTTGATGACTTGGAAGATTAGCAAAAACAGGTTTCTTTCTTAGTTTATGGCTTGCGTGGATTTAGAATGTAGGGGTTCTGTTTAATATAAGAATGCGTCTTTTTGGCAATCTCAGAATTGCTATTTACCTGACTTGAATTAATCTTGTCCAGTAAGTACCAGTAATAAATGCAGATTAGGAGAAGTACGATAAAGTTAGAGGTGGATAATAGGGTCAGAGTGGTGGATAAAAGGCAGAATTGGGCAATCTAGGTGACAACAATCACAGATGGGAGTTAAAGATGTTGGCTCTTTCCTAGCTATGTCTAAGCTTGCTGTTCGTTATATTATGTGAAAAGTTTCTGTGCCAACTATCTGATAAGTTTATTTACAAGAGTTGTGAAGCCAGTTACGAGGGCAAGTCTCTAGAACTGTCAAAATGGGAAGGATCCTAAACCAGGAGTTTCGTGTCAAGAAAACACGAGGCTGAAGGCTTCATCTTGGTAGTTTTGAAGCTTCCTGCACCTTGTCATTGTACAGGAAAATATCTCTCGTGTTTTATATGGTTATTGATACGAGAAATAGCTGCAATGACTTTAGAACATTGTTTGAGAACATATTGGGTTTGTTTATGTTAAACTATGTTTAGTTACTAGAATGGCTGATAAGTGCTCATATGTTAATCCTTGTTCAAGAATGTCATAGTTGGAGTGGGTCAAATTAACTTGTATTATGATTGGATGCGCCTCTCTTCATTCTTGATACAATTATTGATAATTTAGTTTGTTTGTTGAAGCTCAACTTCCTGGAACTACACAAGACCACTTGCAAATATTTAACATTGAGGCTAAAGCGAAACTGAAGTCACATCAGATGCCTGAGCAGGCAAGTTGTTATAATGCATTCGCATGTACAATTTGTCTTGTTTTCAACAGTGGCTAGAGTCTTGCAAAGTCGGTTTATCTTGATATTGTGGTTTTTGACAGGTCGTATTTTGGAAGTGGATTACCCCTAAGATGTTGGGTTTAGTTACTCAATCCTCTGTATACCACTGGTCAATTGAAGGTGAGATTGCATAGTTTGGCCTTCTAATTGTGAGACATTGTTTTCTCTTGTTTGTCTCTCTGTGCTGTCTTTGGTCTCAAAGATCTTCTATCGTTCTGATAGGTGAATCTGAACCTGTAAAGATGTTTGACAGAACTGCCAATCTAGCAAACAACCAAATCATCAATTACAAATGTGATCCTTCTGAAAAGTGGTTGGTTTTGATTGGGATCGCTCCTGGTTCTCCTGAGGTGTGTGGTTGCCAATTCTTTTCCTTGATCATGTGAAAATGTTAGGGTATTGGTTGTGGTCATTTGAAATTTGAAAGTGATGTAGTATGATAAAGTTAGCGTGTCTCATACCTGTTTCTTTTTATTTTGATTCCACACATTTCAACCCTTTTACTTGCTTCAAGTAACTCTTTACATTTCTTTGCGAGACCTCTGACATTGTGTCATACTTTGAAGTTCTGCTGTAAAATGAATTATCTATTACATATAATTTTGTTTTCATATTTCATTTTAGGTTCTTGAAGCATGGAGAATATTATGTAATATTTAAGCATGAGGTCTTCACTTCGAAACTCTGAATTTCTTATAATCCCCGTCGTGTATTTCATAAATTCTAACCTATACAGTTAAATGCATCCTTAATTCATTTCTGGGGCTAATCTTACTTATTTTGGATCTGAGGCCTTTAAAGTTCACATCTTTTAGTAGGTCTCTCTGTCTGTATGTACTTTTAGCACTGCATTCTTTCTTTATCATATTCATCTTAATACCAGCCTTGTCAATATGCCATATATATTGAAATGTCAGGTTTCTTAGACTGTAGTTGGGTGGCATTTAGGATGTGTACGCCTTTTGTATGTATTTTTAGCTCTGCATTCTTTCTTTATCATATTCATCTTAATCCCAACCTTGTCAATTTGCCAAATATATTGAACTCTCCTATGTTTTGTTGATCTCCTATGTTGGCTGTTTAATTTTTTGGGATACTGTTCACACACTATGTGATCAAGTGAATCAACATTATGTGGAGATTTTGTGCTGCACTGGCTAGCTTTTTTTTTTCCTAACTGACACTTGCTTTTTCATGGTTTCATTGACGGCTAACTTATGACAAAATTCATTCTTCAGCGGCCCCAACTGGTCAAAGGAAACATGCAGCTGTTTTCTGTGGATCAGCAACGTAGTCAAGCTCTTGAAGCACATGCTGCATCATTTGCCACTTTAAGAGTAGGCGTTCCTATTTGGTTTTTTAAGCACTGTATATCTTATACATCTGTGAGCAAATTTCTTATACATCTTCCTCTATATCTTTGAGCAGGTTCCAGGGAATGATAAGGATTCCATTCTTATCTCTTTTGCAACAAAGACATCCAATGCTGGTCAGATTACATCAAAGTTGCATGTCATTGAGCTTGGTGCCCAGCCAGGTAGGTTTAACTTCCTCTTAATCGGTTTCTATCTTCTTTGGTTCATTTTGTAATTACATTGGTTTGGAAAATGTATTACAAGTCTGTCTTATGATGCTTTTCTTTTTCCATGTGTGCTTCTTAGTTGGCTTAATATCTGAATCTTTTTTCAGGGAAACCATCTTTTACAAAAAAGCAAGCAGATCTGTTCTTCCCTCCAGATTTTGGTGATGATTTTCCAGTGGCCATGCAGGTATTTCTTTCTAGAGTACTTTCTTTTTTCTTTCTGTGTCTAAATCTATATTGTTACATCTCTTCTGCATTTCAGTTCATTTTAGAGGCTCCTTTTCGCTTTCGCTGCTATGCCAGGTGTATTTTGTATGTAATAATGATTTTCATGCCCTTCAGTTTCATTTTACATTCTCTATTTGATTTGCAGATATCCCATAAGTACAGTCTAATATATGCGATTACAAAGCTTGGCCTACTTTTTGTATATGATCTGGAGACTGCCACAGCAGTCTACAGAAATAGAATCAGTCCAGATCCCATTTTCCTTACGTCAGAAGCTTCATCTGTTGGAGGTTTCTATGCAATTAATAGACGAGGCCAGGTTTTACTTGCAACAGTGAATGAGGCAACTATCATCCCTTTTGTCAGTGGTCAGGTATGTTTATCAGCCTTTGCATTGTATAAATAACTATAAGGATATTGCATTCATTCATTGGTTGACTCTTAAAATGGTTACTGTTAGTTAAACAATCTGGAGCTTGCTGTAAATCTTGCGAAAAGAGGAAATCTTCCTGGCGCGGAGAATTTGGTAAGTTAACTTTATGCTTTAATGTTCTTCTTTTTCTGAGTTCTGTCTGTGCTGTATAGAAATTGCACCACGTATTGATGCTTGTTTAGAAAGATTTCTTTGTTGAACACATTCATGGCGTGTACTTATATTAGGAGGGGACAATTCCCTTCCTAAGTGCTCGGCTGAGTTCATGAATTACTAAGTGTTTATATGAGCAGTATTTTGTATGAATTTTCCTGAATGATTTGTATGTCATGTTTAAAATATGTAATGGAGCTGAATGAATGAATGAACTCCTCCACGATCGGTTCTTCCTTCACATATTGTTTCTTCTTCTTTTGAATTATTTTGGTCTAGTTATGTAGTCTAATCTAGTACTAAGAGTTTACCTTTGCGACACCATAAATTTCTCAGGTTGTTCAGCGTTTCCAAGAATTGTTTGCTCAGACAAAGTATAAGGAGGCAGCTGAGCTTGCTGCAGAATCTCCACAGGGCATACTCCGGACACCTGATACTGTTGCCAAATTTCAGGTACTTCTCATGTTTGTGCTATCAGGAATTTTCGTCAGTGCTAAACATGCAGTAGGTCGAAGTATAAATCCCTGAAGACATCAGTTTCCATCTGAAAATACACTTGGAGTGGATGTGATTAGATTCTTGCTTATTCCTATGTTAATTTGGCTATTCATTAAGAGTGTATGTTGTTTCTTCAGAGTGTTCCTGTACAAGCTGGGCAGACACCACCATTGCTGCAGTACTTTGGAACACTATTAACCAAAGGAAAGCTCAATGCCTTTGAGTCGTTGGAGTTGTCTCGTCTTGTGGTCAACCAGAACAAGAAGAATCTATTAGAGAACTGGTTGGCTGAAGATAAACTGGAGTGCAGTGAGGAACTTGGAGACCTTGTGAAGGTTAGATCTCCAATATAAGTTTGAAATGTCTGGTACTTTCAGGTTTTGTTACTATTTAGTCTTCTTGTGAATGGTTTCATCTTTTACTTCAATACGAACTTGCTTCGTCTGTTTTGTAGACTGTTGACAATGACCTTGCTCTGAAAATATATATCAAAGCCAGAGCTACACCAAAGGTTGTGGCAGCTTTTGCTGAGCGTCGAGAGTTTGACAAAATCTTGATATACTCGAAGCAGGTCATTAACACAATCCTTGATGGATTTTCTTATTCCTTATCTTTTATTTGATTCTGGAAAATTGCGTTGTTGGGGGAACAGCAACCCTTTTTGTTCTTTATTCTATCTTCATCCTATAATGGGTTCCAATGGTGGTCATCTTGAAACAGGTTGGGTATACACCTGACTATTTGTTCCTTCTGCAAACCATTCTTCGGGCAGATCCTCAGGTATGCTTGGATCAAGATGGCAAAACTTTAAATTTGTAATAATATTGAGCATGATATTTGGATAGCTTTCTTTGTTGAGTTATGATAGCGGACACTTGATATTTGGAATTACAGTTTTAGTCTTTGGTGTCTGCAGGGAGCTGTTAATTTTGCCCTTATGATGTCACAAATGGAGGGAGGCTGTCCTGTTGATTACAATACCATTACTGATCTCTTTCTTCAGGTCTGCATTATTCTTCTTGTTTTGAATTCACATGCAATACTAACCCTTGCATGCTCTTTTCTGTTTATGCTTTATGTCTGAAAGCATGTTTTGTATACCTACATTGCTGAGACGGATACTTTGGTAAATTATGTCACCATCGATAATATTTTTGTTTCCCCTTACACCAGAGGAACCTGATCCGTGAGGCAACAGCATTTTTGTTGGATGTTCTGAAACCAAATTTGCCAGAGCATGCATTCCTGCAGACTAAGGTCAACCATTAGTTTTAACTCTTCCTGTTAATCAAATAGAGTCTCCTGCAACATGGTCCTCATGACTTTCCTCTTTGACTCAGGTCCTGGAGATAAATCTTGTGACCTTTCCAAATGTAGCTGATGCTATTTTGGCAAATGGCATGTTTAGTCACTATGACAGGCCACGCATTGCACAACTCTGTGAAAAAGCTGGTCTGTATGTTCGAGCACTTCAGGTAAGGATGTCTAGTTATTTATGTACTTTTGTTGAGCATATAAATATGCTTATTCATGTATCTTAAGAAATGTGCCTGTGCTCGCAGCATTACTCTGAATTGCCTGATATCAAGCGTGTCATTGTGAATACACATGCGATTGAGCCACAGGTTACTAAATTCTAGTTGCTTTGTCTTTCCATCCTGAAGTGATCTATTTAGTGCTTAATGATTAGTCATTTCAGGCACTTGTGGAGTTCTTTGGGACACTTTCCAAGGAGTGGGCAATGGAGTGCATGAAGGATCTTTTACTGGTCAATTTGAGAGGAAACCTTCAGATAATTGTTCAGGTAGGCAAGAGAGAGTCAATTTTATTTAGCCTAAGTAGAAGTACTCAGAGTCCTCTTCCTGTTGAATAAAGTGAACTTTAAATGGGGCTTCTTCTCGCCTTACTGTAGAAAAATACCCCCGTCCTTGTCTTTCTTTCCCAGGGGCTTGGACTTCCAAAAGGATATTGCTGCCATTAGCTTTGGAGAGCGTTCAGTTTAGCTTAGAAGCTTCTCAACACTTGTCAGATATTTTGAGAGCTTATAAGCTCCTCAAAAGATCTTGGTGTTTTTAGGAGCTTTTAATCTCCTGAAAAGTGTTCGGTATTGTTTATAGCAAAAGAGCTCATGAGCTCAAAAAATAAGATATTTGGAGCTTGTTAGCTCTATAAGAAAAAAATAAGCTCCACCAACTTATTCTCGAAATATCTTGTAAGCTCTGTGGTTATAAACAATGAAAGAATGAATACCCTTACTTATTAAGAGTTACCCTTACTTACTTTCAATATTACATTTCTAACACATCAAAAAAGCATCTACTTATGTGATATCAATGGCTTCACATTATTTTTGGTCATTTGTTGTACTATTAAGTGCTTATAAGCTCTCATTTTTACCAAATACAACTATAGTTAATAAAGTTCTCAAACGTCTTATTCTTGATCGATTTTATTTTGTACAAATACTTTCGCCCCTTATTTTTAAAATAAGAGCATTTAAGCTCCAAAAACATCTTATAGGAACTTATACTCTCTTAAAAGTAAACTTAGTCAAACACTCTTAGTTCCTCAGACTTGGGGCTGGAACCGAAACTGTAGTCCTTCATCCAACCAGCCAGTACAGCATCCTCCTGCAAGAATCATGCATTTCGAACTACTAAATTGTGTTGTCTCTGATCATTTGGAGTCACTGATCTTATATCACAATCTTGGCTATTTAACTTTGTGTAGGTTGCAAAAGAATATTGTGAACATTTGGGAGTTGAAGCATGTATTAAGCTCTTTGAGCAGTTCAAATCGTATGAAGGATTGTATTTCTTCTTGGGATCATATCTGAGCTCCAGGTAACCTACCTAGAAAGTATCGGACTTCTAACTGTCATGGGATGATGTGATCTCACTCATAACCTACTAGGTAGCTTGTGTCCTAATTGTTGATGTCTGGCAGTGAGGATCCTGAGATTCACTTCAAATACATTGAGGCAGCTGCCAAGACTGGACAAATTAAGGAGGTCGAGCGTGTCACAAGAGAATCAGATTTCTATGATCCTGAAAAGACTAAGAACTTTTTAATGGAAGCAAAACTTCCCGATGCACGACCTCTTATCAATGTGTGTGACCGCTTTGGTTTTGTTCCTGACCTCACACATTACCTGTACTCTAACAACATGCTTCGCTATATTGAAGGCTATGTGCAAAAGGTATGTTTCTGTTGAAGTTTTGGTTTTGCATAAAGAAATTTGTTGTTCATGAAAGTGAATAGTTGTTGTTTTTCTAAATAGGTCAATCCAGGGAATGCTCCTTTAGTTGTTGGGCAACTCTTAGATGATGAGTGCCCTGAAGATTTCATTAAAGGCCTCATCCTTTCTGTCCGTTCTCTGCTTCCCGTTGAGCCTCTGGTTGAGGAGTGTGAGAAAAGGTACCTTGTTTGCTCTCTTATAATTTTGCTTCAAGGCAGTTCTTTTTCCTTGATATCATCATGCGTGACTTCTGGTATGCAGGAACCGGCTTCGCTTACTTACTCAGTTTTTGGAGCATCTTGTGAGTGAAGGAAGCCAAGATGTGCATGTCCACAATGCTCTGGGTAAAATCATAATAGACAGCAATAACAATCCAGAGCACTTCCTTACCACCAATCCATTCTATGATTCACGTGTTGTGGGTAAATACTGTGAGAAGCGTGACCCAACCCTTGCTGTTGTGGCATACCGGAGAGGGCAGTGCGATGATGAACTTATCAATGTGACAAATAAGAACTCTTTGTTCAAGCTGCAATCTAGGTTTGTGATTGTGTGGATTTAGTGCTTGGTTGTTCCTTTCATGTCTTCTCTAGAAGTTCATCCACTGTCTTTGTCTTCTCAGGTACGTGGTTGAAAGAATGGATGCTGATCTCTGGGCAAAAGTTCTTGATCCTGAAAATGAATTTAGAAGGTTACTCATTGATCAAGTTGTGTCCACTGCTTTGCCTGAAAGCAAAAGCCCAGAGCAAGTTTCTGCAGCTGTTAAAGCTTTTATGACCGCTGATCTTCCTCATGAACTAATCGAGTTACTTGAAAAGATTGTGCTTCAAAATTCCGCCTTCAGTGGGAACTTTAACCTACAGAATTTACTTATCTTGACTGCAATCAAGGCTGATCCATCGAGGGTTATGGACTATATTAATAGACTAGATAACTTTGATGGCCCAGCTGTTGGAGAAGTGGCTGTGGAAGCTCAATTATATGAAGAAGCTTTTGCTATTTTCAAGAAGTTCAATTTGAATGTTCAGGCTGTTAATGTGTTGCTGGATAATATTCGTGACATTAATCGTGCTGTGGAATTTGCATTCCGTGTTGAAGAAGATGCTGTCTGGAGTCAAGTAGCTAAAGCTCAACTTCGTGAAGGGCTGGTGAGCGATGCAATTGAATCATTTATTCGTGCTGATGATGCCACTCAGTTCCTGGAAGTAATCAAAGCTGCTGAAGATGCTGATGTTTATCATGACCTGGTCAAGTATCTTCTCATGGTTAGACAGAAAGCGAAGGAGCCCAAAGTTGACAGCGAGCTTATTTATGCATATGCCAAGATTGATAGGCTGGGTGACATTGAAGAGTTCATACTCATTCCGAATGTTGCCAATCTGCCTAATGTTGGTGATCGCTTGTATGATGAAGCTCTATATGAGGCTGCAAAGATTATTTTTGCTTTTATTTCTAACTGGGGCAAGTTGGCAAGCACACTCGTGAAGTTGAATCAGTTCCAAGGAGCTGTTGATGCAGCACGAAAAGCTAATAGTGCAAAGACGTGGAAGGAAGTTTGCTTTGCGTGTGTTGATGCTGAGGAGTTCCGCTTGGCTCAGATATGTGGTCTCAATATTATCGTACAGGTACCTATCAATTGCCAATTTTTTCTAGTGTAGGATTCATCTGTCACAATCTGAGGTCTGTAAACTTATGTTTATTGTGTCTTGCATCATTCTCTGATTCTTATAGGTTGATGATCTTGAAGAGGTTAGCGAGTATTATCAGAACAAGGGTGCTTTAATGAGCTCATATCTCTTATGGAGAGTGGTCTGGGACTAGAACGTGCTCATATGGGTATCTTTACAGAGCTAGGTGTACTGTATGCCAGATACCGCCATGAGAAGCTCATGGAGCACATCAAATTGTTTTCTACCCGTCTTAATATTCCCAAGCTGATCCGAGCCTGTGACGAGCAGCAGCACTGGAAAGAACTTACTTACTTGTACATTCAGTACGATGAGTTTGACAATGCTGCAACGACTGTCATGAATCATTCCCCAGAAGCTTGGGATCACATGCAATTCAAAGATATTATAGTCAAAGTTGCCAATGTTGAGCTATACTACAAAGCTGTCCACTTCTATTTGCAAGAGCACCCTGATCTTATCAATGATGTACTGAATGTCCTTGCTCTTCGTGTGGATCACACTCGTGTTGTGGACATAATGAGAAAGGTTCACACTTCTGCTTGATGTGTTATTTTCCTTCTAACTCCAAAATTGTTTGGTTTGAAGTCTCACCTTTGACTTTGGTCTTAAAACATTTCATTTTGCTCGGTTTAGGCTGGCCACCTGCGTCTTGTTAAGCCGTATATGGTAGCAGTTCAGAGCAATAATGTGTCTGCGGTGAATGAAGCTCTCAATGAGATATATGTAGAGGAGGAGGACTATGACAGGCTACGTGAATCAATTGACTTGCATGATAACTTTGATCAGATTGGCCTTGCTCAAAAGGTGGATTATAAGTTCACTGCTTGTTTTGTCTATTATAATGCTTATATATATGTATGTGTGTGTGTGATTCTTTTGTGCCTGAGCAGATTGAGAAACATGAGCTGCTTGAGATGAGGCGTGTTGCCGCCTACATCTACAAGAAGGCAGGCAGATGGAAGCAGTCAATTGCATTGTCGAAGAAAGATAACCTTTACAAAGATGCAATGGAGACAGCTTCACAATCTGGGGATAGAGAACTTGCTGAGGAGTTGCTTGTTTACTTTATTGAACAGGTACACTATCATACTGCCATTCATGATATTTCATCTTGAAGATTTGAACAAAAACATCGGTTATGCCTCTTTCTTGCGCCTCTTGAATATCTTTTTCCTGTCTTGCAATAGTGTTGTAATTGGCGCATCTCATTACGGCAGGGTGCTTGCCATCTAAGATTGGATTTTACATTTATGATAGCATAGATATGTAGGGAAAATGGTGTTAACATTGACTGGTTATATGTTGTTTGGTAGTTGACTTCGTTCAGTCTTCTTCTGCAACCATTTAAATATTTAATATTTTTGGCAGTGTTTTATACAGTTTGAGTGTTTGTGATTTTGTTCAACGATCTGGTTGCTGACATTGATTCCCCAATTCCTCTAGAGGATTCAAACTAACATAGTTGTTGTGGGTGCTTGGCACGCCTTAACTCTGTCTCTATGCTTTGTGTAGGGTAAGAAGGAGTGTTTCGCGTCGTGCCTCTTTGTTTGCTATGATCTGATTCGCCCAGATGTTGCTCTCGAACTTGCCTGGATGAATAACATGGTTGACTTCGCCTTCCCGTATCTCTTACAGGTGATTCTCTACCATTCCCTGCCTCAGCCATTTCTGTGCACTTCAGTATTCATAATATATGAAAGTGCTATGGATATCTAAATGAGTTAAATTGTAAAGTACTGCTTGGGACCTTAGTGCTTTGGCTTTGCTTTTGTTGGTTGCTTGCTCCATGTATTGTCTCATCTTTCCTCTCGCCTGCAGTTCATCCGGGAATACACAGGCAAAGTTGATGAACTAATTAAGGCCAAGATTGAGGCTTTGAACGAGGAGAAGGCCAAAGAGAGCGAAGAGAAAGACATCATGAAGCAACAGGTATAATATCACTACAAAATCTTTTAATTTTTATATTAAAGTCTGTTTTCACATGCCTGAAGAAGTATGTGACTGGCAATCTGATGATGATTGATTGTTGGCTTGGTTATTTGCTGCAGAATATGTATGCACAGTTGCTCCCTCTTGCTTTACCAGCACCGCCTATGCCGGGTATGGGAGGAGGTTTTGCTGGAGCACCCCCACCCTCACCTCCACCCATGGGTGGTATGGGCATGGGCATGCCTCCACCACAATTTGGAATGCCGCCAATGGGATCCTATTAACGTGGTGGTTGTGGTTTGCTTAGCGAGGGAGGACTTAAATATGGTTCCCGGCTGAATGGCTTTGTATACTCTGGTCTCTCTTCTCTTATCACCGTCCACTTTTCTTGAAGTTGAAGGGGCTAAAGCGGTGAGGCTCTTAGTTGAAGTTAGAAAATAATGTGATTTGATATTGTCTGTCATAGGGTGTGATATATTTCTTTGTAATATTCTTTGGTAGTAGCCGAGGCATTTTTTGCAGCGATAGGCATGCAAGCCGAGGATAATTTGTATCTTAAAAAAAACAGCAGGTGGGTTGACATTACAAGGGACATTTTGTACTAAATTTTAACAGTCAATTTGTGCTTTAGTTCGAAATCTGCAATGCCTCTTACTGTCTTCGTTTGTATTTCGCCTTGCACGAATTTGCCTGCTTCATATCACCCCCCTCGCTTCCAATGTGTACGTGTAGTACACCACTTTTCACTTGGTATTTTCTTTTTGGTTAAATGATTCTTTTTTTCTTTAAAAAAAGAATCCAGCAAAGTATCTCGCTCTCTCTCTTATTTATCCTGCAAAGTATTTGCGGGGGTAGGATTGTCAATGGGTAGGATTTTATTTTATCTATATTCATTCATTTTTATTCATATTTTAAAATTTTAAAATCTATTTATATCCTATTCTAACTTATATTACTACAAATGAATGGGTTAGTGTAGGGTTTTACTCATTTCTACCCATTGAGTAATGATATTAATGGGTATTCACACCATATATTATTACTCAATGAGTATTCTTACACCACACATATTTTTCACACACAAGCACATTGTACACACATTTTTCATGCACAGCACACTACACACACTGACTATACACATTTTTCACACGCACACAGGGTGTGTACACACATTTTTCACACATTGTGCATATATTTTTCACACTGTGCACACACACACACACACTGTGTTTGCGCACACACATTTTTCACACACACGCACATTGTGTTTGCACGTTTCACACAGTGTTCACACACACAAAATGTGTGTGTATGTGCACATTTTTCACACACATTGTGTACGTGTGTGCACAGTGTGAAAAATGTGGACACGCACAGAGTGTGTGTGTGTGTGAAAAATGTGCATGTGTGCAATGTGTGTCCAATGTGTATGTGAAAAAATGTGTGTCCAGTGTGAAAACCGTGTGTGTGTGTGTGTGCAGTGTGTGTAAATGCGTGTGTATATGTTAAAACTCTGTGTGAACTAAAAAAAGACACAATATCAAACAAAGACAAATAGAAAAAAAATATATGATTGGTTAGGGTCTAGATCCTATTTTAAAAATATGGTAGACCCAATAAACATACTCAATGAGTAAATATTTAAATAGGGTAGGATAGGATATAGGGTATAAGGTATTTTTAGAGTCAGGGCAGGATAAAATATTGCGCATTGACAGGCCTATGAGGAGGTTAATTGATGTTTGAAAGGGCTTTGGAATAAATTCTTGTGCAGATGCATCTAATGTTAACATGTGCTATATTTTTTCTTCATGTATTTGCGTTTTACGTGCTGCCATAGCGAGGTAAACACTTTATTGACTTCCCTTTAGATGGGAACCAGGGGTCTAGAATATATATAGGGCGAATTACGTTTATTTCTCTTGAGGCATACCCTATTTACAAAAAATGCCCTGACATATAGAAAATTACAATTATTCCTCTGAATTGAGGGGGTAATTACAATTTGCGCCAAAAAAAATAGAAAAAATAAGTAAAATAAAAATCCCAAAATACCCTTTCATTATCATTTTTTTCTTTTTGTCACTTTTTTCTTTTATTTTTTGTTTTTTTCCCTCTTTATCATCTTTTTTTTTTTTTTGAAAAAAATCAGAACTCTCTTACCCCCCCCCCCAATGGTTGGTGTGCGACGGGCGGCGAACTAGCGACGGCAACGAGCGGCAGCAACCCTCCGTTCTCTCTCTCTCTCTCTCTCTCTCTCTCTCTCTCTCTCTTGCTCGCTCCCCCCCCCCCCCCCCCCTCTCAATCTCTCTCCCACTCTCGATCTCTGCCCTTCTTCCCTCTCGATCCTGCGGCCAAGGCCGCCGGAGGACGGTGGTGTGCGGCCCTCTCTCTCTCTCTCTCTCCACCCCCCCCCCTTCTCAATCCCTCCCCTTCTCCTCCTCGATTCCTCCCCCTCTCCCTTCTAGATCTTATCTCTTGAGTGGAGGGCGGTGGTGGGGTGGCGACAGCGGCCCTTGGAGTAGAAAAGAACAGAAAAGAAAAGGGACAAGAAAAGAAAAAAAAAAAGAAAAGGAAAAAGGGTCAAAAAAAAAGAAAAAAGAAATTTTATGTATTATAATTTTTTATATTTATAAAAATAAAATTTATAATATTATAAGATTTAATTATTTTTAAAAATATTTAAATATGTATAATATTTGTAAAATTAATATATATAATATAACAAAAAATCCCTCAAGGGCAAAATAGTCATTTCAATATGGTCAAACCTTATTCTTGCTTCAGAAGGGTATTTTTGGAAGTTCAATGCTTTTTTGGTGTAAATTGTAATTATCCCCTCAATTTAGGAGGGGTAATTGTAATTTTCCATGCATCGGGGTATTTTTTGTAAATAGGGTATATCCTCAAGGGACGTAAACGTAATTCGCCCATATATATAAGTATTGATTGGCAATAACATAGATTACTAGGTGGATGACCTTTGGCAGTGTGGCAATGCAAGTGCAATGACAATAAGACAGTTTGTTTCCTATTTTTGCTCTTTTTCCCCCTCAAAAGATTACTCTAATAAAAATAATTGTCAAATTATTACTTGGTCAAAAAATTTTTGATGGTCTTGTGTACTGCTATGTAGACAAAAATATAAGCGTAATAGTTAACAAACCACGGTTTGTTATACGGTTTGCTGTATGGTAGCGGTGAACAAACTATGGTTTGTTATACGGTAGCAGGGAACGGAGCAGATGTCACCGTTGTAGTTCTGTTGTGCCTTTCCGCACGTTTTGATATTATATGTATGGAACATTCACAATTTAGTTGTTCCTTGTTCGTGGCCGCTAGCCTAGTTCCACCAGCAAATTCTCTTTCCCTTCGTCTGCCGTCGATCAAAAATTGAAGTAAATTTGAAGAAACAAGAAATGGAATTTCTTGTAAATTTCAACGGCAAATCAAAAAGTTAACAAGCCATTTGAAAGAAAATAGTTCAATAATCAAAACGGGTGGTGAAAACTTGTGGAAAAATGATGAAAAAAGGATTTTCGGTTGGATTCGACCAGTACCTGTGAAAGCCAGAATTGCAAGAACCAAGCTTGAAACTCTCCGAGACACGAGTAAACCTTCACCCAAAATGTAGGTTCATTTATTCGATTTCAAGTGTTCCGTTCCGATCTGACCATTCCTTCGCCGTGATACGGCTACACAACAACTGAACGAAGACTGCCGTTCTGATTCTGTTATAGCTATTCTGACGAACCAGACCTTAAACTACTACGAACCATGTCTTAAACTACTACTTTTGTATGAAACACCCAGTTAAATAAATTTTTGTACCGTTTACTTTTTTCAAACTATCCAATGGAACCTTACCCTCTTGTATACCTGATGAATTTTCATGAGCATCCTTCATCAATGTTTTTCATTCAGTTCTTTTGTTTTTTCCCCCAATTTTTGCACTTCTATATCTGCTTTTTTTTTACCAGATCTTTTTTTTTTTTCATTTTTTTCTTCTTGTAATTTAAAAGATTATTACTAATTTGTGCTTCACGTTAATAATTGATCTTATATCTCAAAATTTGTTAGTCTTCCTTTTTTAAGTTTGATATAGTGAGTGATTCCTAATGGGATTTTATATAAAGCATGTTTAGTATTTCAATTTGTAACTAGTCGTTAGGCCTTTAAATAGGTAATTGAAAATTCGTTTACCGTTCGCATCCATATCCGTTTATAGGGTATAGTATCCATATCTGTATAAAGCGGATATTATTCGTATCCGATTACAAATATTCGAATAATAAACTGATACGGATATGATAATTGTATATCCGCTCCGAATGTATATCCGACGGATATATTTGTTTAATTATATCCGTTATCCGTATCCGATAAAATAACATTAGAAAAAAAAGTTGTTATTATTATTATTATTATTATTATTATTATTAGTGGTAGTAGTGGTGGTGGTGGTAGTGGTAGTGGTAGTAGTGTGTGTATGTGTGTATATATTCTAATGTCTTCTTATTATTAAAATAGATAGAAAAAAAATCTAATTGACTCATTCATAATTTATAATGAAATAAAAATATAAGCAAATAAATTAACTTTACATATATTAATTAGCATATCCTATACTTATACACGTACAAAAATTTCAATTAGATAAATTATATAAATTTTATTTGATTTTTATTATTTATATAAATCGATTCAGATAAATGAATTCAGATATTCAATTGGATATTTAGATAATTATAAGTGGAAACGGATATTTGGATATCCATAATTTTGCCAGATTTTCAGAAATAATAAACGGTTTCGGATATATCTGAATCTACAAAATATATATCGGATTCGAATTTGGATATGAGGTTTTGAATATCCCTCAGATTTGGATATCAAAAAATTTAATCGGATATGGATTCGGATATTGCATATCTATTCCGTTTAATATCTGTTTACACCCCTACTTGGTGTTGCCCCAACATCGCACTGGGAAAAATTGTTACACATACAGAGTGTGATTGAGTAAATAGTTAAATAATATGTAACAATAAATATTAGGGAAAATTGTTTGAAATAGTGCTAAAATCCTCCTTGTGGTTTAAAAATATAAAAAAACACCCCCATATTTTTGAAAAATCTACACAAAACCTCCCTTCCGTCCAGAGTTAACGAAGAGTGCATCACACGTGCCTAATCTACGAAATTGAAACTTTTTCCACCTTTAAATACAAGTATATTGACCTTTATACTCATTTTTTCAAAATTTTAAATATATTTATCTAAAATTACAAATAAACCCTTCTAACTTATTAAAATTTCAATTTGGTCTCTTCTTCTTCTCCTTCATCCTTCCTACTTCCCCACCACCACCCTTTCACGCCGCCGCTGCCGGTCACTGTCGCCGGAGTTACAACCGAAAACACCAATCTGTGTGTCTTGCCAAGATGAATCAAACCCCACAATCAATTTTACCAAATTTTCAATAATTTACATTTAATTAAAATTTTTTTATTAAAAACCCTAAAACTCACTAAAAATACTCATTCATATTTTTCCTTTAATTTCTCCACCACTACATAGCTCTGATTTCCCCTTTCGATGTTCAAAATTTAGGGTTTTTCTCTTCGAACTCAGCTCATCTTTAGCTTCGATTCCCCTTTCGATCTTTGAAAATGAGGGTTTTTCCTTCTCCGATCTATTCGCTGTGTGTGCGCGTTGTGTGTTGTGTGTGCTGCTGTGTGTGATGTGTGTTGTGTGTGTGCGCTGCTGTGTGTGCACTGTGTGCTGCTGTGTGTGCGCGCTGTGTGTGTGCTCTGTGTGTGTTAGTGTGTGTGCTGCGTGTGTGTATTAGTGTGTGTTGGTGTGTGTGCTGCGTGTGTGTATTAGTGTGTGTGCTGTGTGTGTTTTCTTCGTGTGTTAAGTGTGTGTGCTGTGTGTGTTTTCTTCGTGTGTTAAGTGTGTGTGCTGTGTGTATTTTCTTTGTGTGTATAGTGTGTGTATTTATTATTTTATATTATTTTTATTTCAATTATGTTATATATATATTTTATATTTTATATATAAATATATTTAATTTATATTTTTTATTTAAATATTATATTTTTATATTCAAATATCAATCTAGAACGTTCATTTATTAAGTTAAGATCTAAGGGTTCTTATTAGAAGGGGCATAACAGACATTCTTGCATAATTTTAACGATGTTAACTTTGAACTAACTGAATGGGCAAGTGTATAGGTTTTTTGAAAACACGGGATTTTTTTTTTCCATATTTTTAAACCACGAGGAGGTTTTTAACACTATTTCGAAATCACAGGGGGGTTATATACAATTTTCCCTAAACATTATTTTTATATTTCACATTAGAATTAGGTTTTATTTTTTAATACACAATTTTTTTAATGAAAAAATGACAATAAGGAAATAATAATAATAATAATAATAATAATAATAATACATAAGAAAAATGGATAAATTAGTAGATAAAATTTCATATTCCAATGTGCATATTATTAATATCTCTTAATTGCAACCTTGATAAAATTTAGATAAATTGGATTTGAATTATCCAACAAAATATTACATAGAGAATATCCTATGTGGACAAATCAACCCAAAAAAAAAAGGAAAAATTGATGGAAGACATCAACGCTAAAAAATAACTAAAAATGAACCCAACCTCATTCAAAATAAGGGAAATGATATTAGCACTTCAAATTTTCTATTGGTACTTTATTTTTTAATTTTTAATTTTAGATATTTGACCAAAATATCCTTGTAGCTTTTAAATATCACTAAATTTGATTTGTTGAACAAAATTACTCTAGATTATCATCCATTCACCTTATTTTCAATTTGGTGGGACAACAGCCACAATCCTATAGTAGAAAATCAAATTCTCTTCTCGACGTCTCAGGAGACATTAACAAAAGTAGAAAAAAAAATCCACAAGTTAGAAAAAATGACATACTTTATTTCTTTATATAAAGATTGCTTATTCTTGTTACTATTGGTTTTTTTTTCAAGGTTATACGTATGAACCTGATAGGCTAGTCGAAACTCTATTAGGAGACATAAGTGTGTAGAAATATTTATGTGCAACTTTTTATTTGTCTAATGGAAATATACTATCTTTTGAATTATATTGAGCTTTGATTTTGTACTCAACAATTTTTATATTTAATTTATTGATTTTTATTTCATGAGCTTTTTTTTTTGTTAGCAAGTTTTCACAAGTTTCACCATCAATATATGAATAGAAAAATGAAAGAAAAATGCATTTTAGAGTTGAGAGTATATTTGTCATTTAAAAATAATATAACTAATATTTTATTAATTGTGGGTATTTTAGTCAATCTCTTAACAAAACAATGGGAATAGTGCTCCATTATAAAAATTTAGGATTCCAATATCATCTTCCTAAAATAAACGCCAGATATTTGATTGATTGACTAAAATACCGAGAGGCTAACAAATAGTTATATTTATACAATTATGCCATGTGTTATAGCAATCATCTCATGTTTTATTAAAATAAATTAAACTATTAATTAGATGAAAAGGCATGTATAATTTAAAGATTTTTATTTAGTAATTAAGTTTAGCCAAGATTCAAAGATCTACACTTACAATTGTAAAACTTGAACTAAAATTTTGTCATAGCCGTGTTCGCTACAATTTCATATAACATTTTATTGGGAATATTTTTTTTAAAAAAATGTTGTTAATTAATATTGTTAAATTAGAATAATTTAAAGACAAAAATGACCACAAAGTGAAGAGTTTCAACAAATGAAAAATTGCATCACACATATTACAATTAGGAATCATAAATATATTACATTTTTGCTTGTAAACATAATTAAAATATCAAATTTGAAGGGAATCATATAATTGCAAATTAAATACAAAAATTGAGTTAGCATTTAGCAACTAATCATAGGTTTTGCAAATGTTACAAAAATATTGATGAGATTAAATAAGGAAAATGTTGGTTTAAAAGTTATATAATTTTAAATAATTGTAAAAAAATCTTAATGAAAGAAAAAAAATTGTCTGACCAAATATACCAAAGGTAGTTATTAGAAGGTTATAATGCTTTATAATATAAAAGAGAGTAACTACTACAAGTCTACAATTTAAGGGAATGGAGGATACACAAATTTTGTTAAGGGGTCTGTTTAATAAAGAGGAACAATTAGGAGGGCAATCTATATATCTATTGAAAGTGTAGAGATAAATAATGTTATCAGGAGTTAAAATATGAGAAAATATTTTAGATTTAAAAATAGTTTGATAATTAATTTATTAGCTTAATACTTTGGGAAAGAAATCCAATAGTCCCACTACTGATTCTTATCGAACAGGTGGTGTTTTCCAGCGACAGGTTTTTGAGGATAGGGATTGTAGAATGGAGTGTTGGTGGGAACTGGGATGGTAGATGAGGGATCTGTTGCTTTCAGCTGGAAACATTTTCTAGATCCTGGCAATGGGCGGGTACTACTCAGACCCATACCCAAGCCCAACAAATACCCTTAGACGCATCCCATTACCCTACCCGGACTCGACCCGGTCCAAGACATGATGGGTTCGGAGTTCGGGTCCAGGCAACCAGAAGATCATCTTTAGTAGTAAACATAAGGATATGAAAATAAAAGTTGCACGCATAAGCAATATGTGATAATTAGACGCAAGCAAATAACACTTCTTCAAAGCAGAATACCCTATTATATCATATCGTATACACATGTAAGCTCCAAATCTTTAAACCATCTCTAGTCTGGTAAACACTGGAACAAAGTTGAAATTCTGCTAGCTACAAGTCCAGCTATGCAGAACATCCCATGATGTTTGAAAATTCAACTCTTTAACATTTAACTAAGCCAACATCAACAGAAAATATTGACAGAAAACACCTACAATGTAGTACAAAGGCTACAAATAGTGCGGGGCCCTGCATCGTACACTCTGCCACTCGTTAAACATTGAATTAGCTAACTCATCCCTCCACGAAGACCACTCTACAGACTCAACAGCATCGATGACATCTGAGTGTGCATCCTCAGTTGTGTCCGAATTTTCTTCAAGGTTTTGCTCAAGAGGATCCAGAGGCATTTCAGTGCGGATAAAGTTATGGAGCAATGCGCATGCCATGATAATGCGGTTTTGTACCTTGATCGAGTAATGTGAATTACTCCTTAAAACCGCCCAACGCATTTTCAGGAGCCGGAAGGTTTTTTCTATCACATTGCGGGCACATGAATGCTTTAAATTGAAGAATTCTTCCTTGTTTTGAGGAGTTGATGAAGCATCCATCTGCTCTGGCAAGTGATACTTCACACCTCTATAAGGAGTCAAAAAGCCATTTCCATTTTTATATGCATTGTCACAGAGGTAAAAGTTCCCTGCCAAATTGAAGCAACACAACCCGAAGGATATAAAACTTTTATCCGTCAATCTACTTTGTACTATCAGAAGCCAAAAGTGGCATTCTTAGATAGAGAAGACATTACCATTTGGCACTTTTAGACCATTGCTTCTACTTAAAGCGTCTTGCAGAACTCTATCATCTGTGGCAGAGCCCTCCCAACCGGGCAACACATAAATAAATTTCATGTCCCAGTTGCATACTCCAAGCACATTAACAGCTATGTCCCCTTTTCTTGTTCTATACTGAGCCTTATCACATTCAGGCACCTTCACTTTGATATAAGTACAATCTAGCGCCCCTAAAGAGCCCTATTTATAGTACAAGATAACGATAAATTAATTACATTAAAGTTCAACAATGATTGTCAGTCCCAAAATAAAAGTCGTATTTTCCACAAAGCAATAATCTTGAGGAATGTGGTTCCCATACCTTAAACCATTTCCAAGTTTCACTGGCACAATCATTCGGTACGGGCTCTGGAGTCACAAGGAGCAATGGATGGAGCTTCAAGATAGTATTCAGAACTTCATGAAAGTACCTACTGATTGTATGTCCTGATCTTATAAAGTCTTGTTTAACAAATCGGTTTCTTCTATGATGTCCCAATACAGAAAGAAAAATTGCAACTTTCTCATGGATTCTAACATGCCTAGTATCGGTGAGGCCGCCTGCAGATTCTAACAAATAACAAAACCTCAAGAATGCGTTTCTAGACATCTTCAAGTTCTCAATACAGTCAACATCACTGATATTTATAATCCTTCTCAAATGAGCAACTTGTGCAGGCACCCTACTAGACAGGTTATATTTAACTGATTCGTTACTTTGCTTACGGCTATGTCGGTGAAGATAGGCACGGCGTGCACGCACAAGCAATGGTAGAAAACAAACAGTTCCCAACGCAATCTCCTGCAATGCTGAATAGGCCTCGGTTTTCTCCCTCGAATTATCCATGATGGGCGAGTCACTGTCATCAAGATGAAAACTTTAACCATCATAAAGCCCTCAGAAATGGTCTAAACACCGAAATACTGAACAAATAAAATAATTGTAAAAAAGAAAAAATGAAATCAGGATGATTACTCCATCTGTTCACATCAACAGCTCAAGATGATTACTCCATATGGTCAGAAAATGTGACTATATATTCCAAAACAAGCTTATAAATTGTGTCATTATTCATATGCCAAATCTTGTTCACTAAATAACATTCTTTGAATTTGAGACGCGACCAAGTATAAATGTACTCGAGTTTTGCATGCTTTCCATAGTAAATACAATCATTTTATCTAAAACAAAGTCAAAATCATTACCACCCTCCCCAGAGAAAAAAAAAAAAGAAAAAATCTCAGAAACATTTCATTAGACATGTACAAGCACCACAACTTCAAAATTGATAAAAAAACAAGCCTCTCCCACAAACTGTGACAAATGGCCTTCATATGAAAATGCAACGGACATTATAGCTACTTACAGGGTTAGCCCTCAAACTTGACGAAACCAATTGTTATGGTTCAAGCAGAAATACACTCCAGACCCAATCACTCTCTGATGGACATTAAAATGAATTTAACCAGAATCCTGAACATGATCGCCATAAAAAACTCGGAGATTTTCGGTCGAATCAGAAAAATGAATTGGGTTGTTAACACGTTCAGACTTGAATCCTCAAGCTAATTCATGGATTTCGCAAATTGACAACGTCGAAGAATGAGAATCTGAGGACGATGAACATGGTTGGGAGAATTGAGGCTCTAGGGTTTCAGATTAAATATGTTTGGATTATGTTGATAAAAAATAAAAATCAACGCTATGTATAGGAACAAAAATATATTTGTTTAGCAAATTGGGGTTAAAAATAAAAAAAAATTTGGACCATTTCTCGATTTATGCGTGTCATCCTTGCGCAGGGGCCATGCTAATCTTCTCTGTATCGTTCCAATTTTATCGGATGTCCCCGAAGGGACTACCATCATGGCCGGCCAGAGCAATATAAACTAAAGAGTATATTCTTTATTATCGATGTGGGATATTGTCAAGCTAATAGTTTGTAATTGGGCTTGGGCTTGGGCTTGGGGTTTAAATCCAGAAGACAGCGAGGCCATAGTAGCTTTTGCGGAAACAGGGTCCGAGTTTTCAAGAGTTAATAATACATCGTACCAAATCCTATCCATATTTGTTTTCTTTTCTTTTTTTTTTTTGCATAATAATTAGTTTTATTATTGGTAAGAAAAACTTTTGGTGGAGAACTTGCACATATATTTTTATAACACCATTAAATTAGGGCTGTCAAAAACGGATCCGACCCGATGACCCGAACAAAATCCACCCGAAAAAATAAAGTTTGGGTTTGAGGTTTTCGGTTTCGGGTCAAATCAGGTCGGACCCGAAAAATGACCCGAAAAAATAAAATCGGATTGGGTTGGGTTGGATTCGGGTCAACCCGAGTAGCCCGAAATTGAATATTGGGTGATCCAAAACCCAATTTAGCCCAAACCCGACCCAACCTAATTTTTTTTAAAAAAATTATTATTCACTTAGTGGTTTTTTTTTTTCACTCTCCAAGACTTTAACCTTTGATATTATTTTTTTATTCATTCACTTATTTTATTTTTTCCTTTTAGAACTATCTAATTTTTAATAAAATATTTATTATTATATTTAAAAATAAATATAATATAATTCATTTTTTACTAAATTAAATAATGAGATTGAACTTGAAAAGAGTTTAATATAATTAACAAATAGTTCAAATATTCTCTTTATCAAGAACAAGTTAATAATGTGGTTATAATCTTGTAATATTTAAAAAAATTTAAGAAATCGAAATAATATATTTGATTATCATATATCATTGTTTTTATTTTCTTTACCTTTTCATAACCACTAGTTTAATATTTGGCCTGGCAATTGAAAATTTTCAACATAATTAAAGATATTATATATAGTATTCTCGAACCATTTTCTTAACAAAAGAAAAAAAAACTCAATTTATATTGATAGGAAGAATGATAATGGTATAAAAAATTATATTATGACTTGTGATCTTTCTGCAAAGATTGTGTTTATAGTATATAATATTGAAAAATATAATATTTTTTTTAAAAATAAAATAGATTAAATGATATAAACATAGTTCACGCAAGATCAATATGTTAATAGTATAAAAAGTGTAGTTATTTCATTCTTATTAGTTTACTTAAATTTTATTATGATTTATTTAAAAAATTCCTACTCCATGAATGACAAATTTTCAAATAATTTCATATGTGATTTTTTTAGTTATTATTTTCATTAAAAATAAGCATCAAAGTGGTAACGTGTAAAAATCTTTGAGTTGAGGGGTAGATTGTAAAAAAAATAAAGTTTAACGGGTGAAATATAAAAATTAGTTCGGACAACAGAAGATTTTTATTCCAAATTTAAAATTCGAGTAAAAAATTCATCTAGATGTTATCAAATCTAACTCTTTAAATTAGGAATAGATTTTTCAGCGCAAAAAAAAAAAGAAAAAAAAAAAAAGGATAGGATTAAAGGTCCTGTGCCCGCCGGCTGCGTAGTTTTTGGTTCATTTGATTAACGTCCTCAATTGGCTGAATTGCAGAGATTTAGCTCTCATGGCTTCCCTTCGCATGGTGGCTATGCCGATCGGAACCCTAATACTGGCGCTTATAGTCAGAATTGTCTTCGTAGTAGTTTATCACCGGCGGAAGCGGAGGAACTCCGTCGGATTCTTCCATCCGTACACGAACGACGGCGGCGGAGGCGAGCGAGTGCTTTGGTGCGCCGTGAAAGGCGTCCAAGAAGAGTCGCCGGATCTTGAATGCGTCATCTACACTGGTGATCATGACGCTTCCCCTGAATCCCTCGCCTCTCGAGCAATGGATCGGTTTGGTGTCAAATTGATTCACCCTCCAAAGGTGTATTGAGTTTTCAAACGTTGTTCATGAACGAATTTGCACGTATTATATGTTCTCTTTTGTGGGCTCTCTAGGTGGTGCTTTGACTACTGTTATTGCTTGTTTCGACCATTTGGGATGGTTTGATTATGTGATTGGATGAGGGGTTTTTCGTCTGAGAAGTGTTTAAGAGAGCTTAAATAGTTAACATCGTTTTGTTTCGATTTGGAGAAATAAAGAATTCATGAAGTTCCAATCTTTTGTTGTTTATGCTACAATTTAGGGTGAGGAGGGTTATGAATATCGATTGGTGGTAGCAATCTGACCTTTAGCTTGTATTGCATACAGGTAGAACTGTAGCAAGGGAAAAGAAGCTTTTGTTTGTTTACTTGTTTTCTTCTTCTTGTTTTTTTTTTTCAATTATTTCCTCTCTATGATGTTATATTTGTCATAGACCCGATTGAGGGTTTACTTGGTATTTGGCATACTGAGTAATTTTTCAGCACTCTATGGGAACATGTATTTTCTATTTTTATAATGCTAAACTTTGATAATCGGCAGAACAATATGCAAATTAGAGTTCTTTTACGGAGTAACATCAATCTGTAGTAAATCTTATTTTTTTGAATGATTTGCTCACTAATTTTTATGGTTGTATTTTCCTATGGCAGGTGGTGCATCTTTATAAGAGAAAATGGGTTGAAGAAACCACATATCCTCGGTTCACTATGATTGGTCAGAGCCTTGGTTCAGTGTACCTTTCATGGGAAGCACTGTGCGCATTTACTCCATTATATTATTTTGACACTAGTGGCTATGCATTTACATACCCTGTCGCACGGATGTTTGGATGTAAAGTTATTTGCTACACACATTACCCAACGATTAGCTTGGACATGCTATCACGGGTACATGCACGAAGTTCAACGTATAACAATGATGCTTTGATTGCTAAGAGGTACTACTTGGATGAAGCTATTAAGATATTATGGAGATCTTCTTGCTTTTAAGATATGTGTTATGATAATACTATGACCTTTTCTCTAGTTGGTCTGTTTTCATGAAGCTAATATAATTTCCTTTCTGCCAGTGTCTTCTTTTCACAGTGTAAAGTTATCTATTACAAGCTTTTTAGCTGGATGTATGGGATTGTAGGTTCTTGTACGCATCTTGCAATGGTTAACTCTTCATGGACAGAGTCTCATATTCAGAAGCTTTGGGGCATTCCAGCTCGTATTAAGAGGGTCTACCCTCCCTGTGACACTTCTGGTCTTCAGGTATTTATTTTCTTTATCTTCTTTGCAATTTTTTGCAGCTAATTTGAGTGATTGGTTTGCAATATCCTCCTTTGTCTTTGGATACCAACTCAGATGAAATAAAATTACTGATAGACTGTTGGTTATAAGCTGAATATTGTTCATCAGTGAATAAAGGAAGGGGGAATATTACTTTTGTCTTTTTCTTGGGGCTGGGGTGGGGTTTAAGACTATTTAGAAGGAGAGAAAGGGAGGATTGGTTTATTAATATGGGTGCCCCCGCATCTCCTTTCTATGCACTAGGCTTGATCTTTGGCGTATGGATACAAGGGAGATTTCATGCCACCTGTTTGGTTATATACCCAACCAATCTGTGAACTGTTGGATTGGACTATGCTGATGTGATAAAATGAAATCCTGAGACCATCATGTATGATCCAACAGTTCACAAATCAGTTGGGTGTATATCCCCTGAGGTGGGATTACACGAGGCTGGATGTGAATGAAATAGTAAAGTTATTCTATATGATGGAAAGAGAAAAATTTTATCATGCGGGTTCTTGGCTCCCACATGTCCTGGTTTAAGTTTGGATTTAATATGTGACGATATTTCTTGCTAGTTTGCACGCTGATCTGTGGCTTTCAAACAGGTGCTGCCGTTAGAAAGGTCAACTGAACCAATAAAGATTATTTCTGTGGCTCAATTTCGTCCAGAGAAGGTGAGCATTTTATAATATGAAGGTATCATACTTATAAAATCATTTCATTTCTTGATAATGTTGGATATTTGGTGAAATTCTACTTATTCTTCATGCTCCCCCTTCCCTCTGTCCACAGGCGCATCTGCTTCAACTTGAGGCGTTCGCAGTTGCCATAAGGAATTTGGATGCAGATCTGCCAAGACCTAAGCTACAATTTGTTGGTAGTTGCAGGAATGAAGCAGATGAGAAAAGGTTGCAACAGTTGAAGGACCGAGCCCATGAGCTGAAGTTGGACGGTGATGTGGAGTTCCACAAAAATGTAGCATACAGGTTTGCCACATTATCTCTATATATGCAGCTGTCACCAAATTCTATCTTATACAATCATGATTCTAATTCAATATATACTAATTTGTTCAAATTCTAGATTTGCCTAATCGATGATGATAAGTTATACAAATTCAGGTTTGATTAAGTTGCAAAGAATTAAGAAATCTGGCTTCGACATATATATCTTCCTGATTTTTCTTTCAATTGCAGAATGTATTATGTTAGTAAATTTTGTATTGAGCTTGCACTTTGCGAGGAGATTCTACGTATGTATTGCTATTTTGTTCTTATAATAATTATATAAAGGTTCAACCATAGTTATTAAAAGCGCTCATAGCGTGCTATAGCGCACTTTGATGCGAAGCGCAGGCGTTGCGCTTTGCAGCGCCCTGTGCCCTAGGTTTCTTATAAGTGCACTCTCCAGGCGCTTTCCGTGCTTAAATGCTGAGCGCGAAGCGATTCACAAAGCACGCTTTTCACTTCTCAGCGTGTTGACCACTTAGCTCGCTTAGGGTTTTTGACTTTCAGTATTTTAGGAAAATAGATAATTAAACCCAAAAAAAAAAAAGTTTCTGCTCCTCGCGCTGCTGCTCCTTGCTTGTCTTCTCTTCTTCCATCGCTCCTCTTCATTCCTTGCCAGTCGCCGCGCTGCCGGACAGAGCGGCTGCTGCTGGACGAAGCCGCTGCCGCCATGCAGGAGTATGACAGGTAATCTTCACTCTCCCTCTTTTTTTTTTGCTCTTTCTGTTTTCGGTCAGAAGTGGGTTTTGATTTTACAAAAAAAAAAATTGATTCCTTCTTGAAGAAATTGAACTAATGGGGAATTGAACTAATTGAAGTAATGGGTTTTGTTGTATTTTATTCAATTTTTCTTTTTCCCTTTTTTTATTGGCTGATTTGAATTGAAACTTTAAATAAGAGTTATTTTTCTATTGACTTTAAAAATATGTGTTATATTTTATTTGTCTTTTGTGTATGCATAAATTGGACTTATTTTAACATGTTCAATTTTATTTTTTATTTTTCAGCACTTATAATTTATAAATTGTTATGGCATCAAATCTGTAGGATCCGGGTTGGAATCATGGAAGAGGAGGACGACTTTAATTTTGAAGAGGAGGAAGAGGAGGAAGAGAAAGATAATGAATGTTATAAATCTTGTTCTAATGACGGTGGGGAAGGGTCAAATGGGGATGAGGATTTAGATGATACGTAGTGTGTTTTGGTTAAGTACTTAATTTTAGATATTAGGTTGTTTCTTGTGATCTTCTCTTTATATTTGCATGCTTGTGTTGAATGAAGTGACATTCCGTGTTATGTTTTTATGTTTTATTGTTTATGTGCTTTATTCTTGCAATCTATTAGTATTTTTGAATTTATTTGATATATATATATATATATATTTTTTTTTTACACGGTGCGCTTTTTTCAAACAAGCGCGCGCGCTTTGTGCTGCGCTATAGCCCCGGGGACCCTTTGCGTGCATTCAACATTACAGCATAGTTTATTCCCCATCTGTAGCTGCAATTGGTGCTTGTGATATCTTCTCTGTATTCTTTTACTTTCTCCCGCATCTTTATCTGTATTTTATTCTGATAGATTGTTTACTTCTCCTACGTATTGATAGACTCCATATGCTAGTATTCATGCCAAAAAAAGAAAAAAAAAGGGTAGAGAAGAAAAAAGGGATACCCTCACTAGGCTAGATAGTAACTTGGTTTCGCTCTCTTCAGTGAGCTGGTGAGTCTCCTGGGTGGTGCAGCTGCAGGAATTCATTCTATGATAGACGAGCATTTTGGCATCAGTGTGGTGGAATACATGGCTGCTGGTGCCATACCCATTGGTTTGTTCCCAACTTTTGAGCATTATTTTGTTTCTCTTTTTAGCAATAATTACAGTGCTCTCCCGTATAATATATACTATTAACAAGTATCGCCTCTTGGTTTCAAAATTACGCGTACCTTTCTTGTAGTCACCTCAATAGTTACGGTTACCCTGTACTGCTGATCATCACACAGTTATATATATAATCCCAAATTTAGTGAACTTTTGAAATTGTTATATTATCCAAGTTTTTAATAACTTTTTCTAGCTTGATTAAATTTCGACGATCAAAGGGGGTATTTGTCAGTCTGAAACCTAGAGGGAGATTGTGTGTAACCGGACGTAGTTACATGGAGGTCAGCGTAGTTGACTCCTATTTATTTTGATTTCTCTAACTTCTTGTCGAAAGGTTGAGAAGTTCCTATTGTTTTAATTTTCAATTAAATCGATAGAAATTCAATCTTTTGCTTGAGGTCATTGGTTTCACGGTGTTGCAATGTGCCCTCAGATTATTCACATTCTTAAAAATGCTTTTCAATTTTTTCCTTTTCAGCTCATAATTCAGCTGGTCCTAAGATGGACGTTGTATTACCTGAAGGTGGAAAGCAAACAGGATTTCTTGCCCAGAATGCGCAAGAATATGCAGACGCTATCATTAGAATTGTCAGAATGCCACTATCCGAGAGGCTTGAGATGGCTGCAGCTGCAAGGAAACGAGCTTCGCAATTCTCAGAACAAAGATTCTATCAAGATCTCAAGGCCGCGATTAGGCTGATTATGCAACGTACTTCTCAATGACAAAAGAAAAACTTCTCAATGACAAAAGAAAAAAAGGAAGAAAAAAAAAAAAGAAGGATATTAGCTTTGTTATACATAGGTCTAAAGTCAAAAGGACTAATTATTGTTGGATATTATGTAAAGCACCGAAATGGCTTCAAAGTTTAACGCACTGAAATGGCTTCAAAGTTTAACGCACTGAAATGGCTTGAGATGGACATCCTTACATATTTGTTCTTATGCGATGCGTCAGGGTGACGTCCAAGCAGTTGTGTCCTCAGCCTAATGACTTTAGGTGCAACTTGCATTCAAAGACTCGATGGACATGAATGTTGATGGGGTTTTTTTCTTCCTCATATTTCTTCCTCCAAGGTTGACTTCAACAAGATCTTGTCTATAATCCGGAGCTTCTATATACACTTCACGTGTATATTAGCGAGCAGAGATTGAGTTCAAGAAGAGAGCAAATTATGATGAGTTACAAATTGTACATTTTCTTTGCTAATTTTAATGGTTTATCAATACATGTAGCGTGTATTAATAAGTGTAATAAATAATATTACAAAAATGTTATAAAGATCTGAAGTTCCTTATCTAACCATCCCCACCTTTTCTTTAATATTTATGTTTTATTATTTTATAACTCCGTCCCAATTTATTTATATTAGTATGTTGTACACATTTGATGAGTGTTCAACATAAATATGAGATGTAATCTAATGGAAAGATTAAATTTAAAATAAAGTTTATATTGAATTTGTATAAAGGTGCATATATATATTGACTTTTTTTATTAGTTATACTGTCTTTTCAATTATGTGTGAAACTCAAAATTAAAATAAGATAAAATTTTATTATTAAAAAAATAAGTAGAAAAAGAAGTAAAAGAAAATTCTAAAAAAGAGGATGTGAGAAAGGACAGAGGAATAGAATAGAAAAGGAAAATTAAAAGTACGTTAAAGAGATGAGAGAAAGAATAATAACAAAAGTTTTTATACGTATTTTAATAGGAGTATTTTAAAAGTTCAAAATTACACAAAATAATAATAATAATAATAATAATAATCAAAGGATTCCTACTTAATATATGGTATAGTTGTTACTCCTCCGACGGGGTGCTTTGTGCAGGTGGAGAGCATTTATCCATTCTAAATTGCACATGGGCGACTTCACATTTAAAAGAGTGGCGTCAATGTCTCCACTCGAACTTTTTTTTTTACCAGTACTTATATATATATATATATATATATATATTGTTTTTATATTGGGTGATAATTCATAATTTATAAGATAGCCTTTTGACTTCATATTAGAATTTTAAATAATTATAATTTCTCCATTATCTATCCAAAATTTAAAGTAATCGGTATATTAGGAAAAAGCTCATAATCAAAAAAATAAATAAAAATCAGAAAGTGTGAGATTTAGAATTGAGATTAAACAATATTTTTATGTAAGGATTGAAATCGTACATACTTTTTTATTTTTTATTTTTTCAGTTTAGAAGATGATGATCTCTACTTAATATTTTTCCAAGTTATTATCTAGCGTTTCAAATATTCACAAGTAAAACATTATTTTTTTTTATAGAAGAATTGAATATTAATTATTATTGAAACTATCTTTTAATAGTATTTATATCCTATGAGTTGGTTTTTTAATTTCTCCACAATGTCCTAATTTATTACATTTGATTTGTTAATTTTTATCTTAACTTATTGATAATAATATTGTTCTTCTTTCCTTTTTTCAATTAATAAAATGTGTTTTTAAGATTTTATGATCTAAACAATTGCGCGAATTGAATATTGGAAAAATATTTCAAGATAAAATCCAAGGTCTCAAATGTATCGTATCTAAATAAAAAGAGTAGTCATAGTTATTCAGAAACGAAACCAAAAGGTTATTGTTTTGAAGATCTTCTTCTAGATCAATGTTCACATGGATACTGCAACTATTGAATGGGCATTCTCAATGACGAGTGTATATGAGTTAATCTTAGAATAAGGAAAACTTTAAACAATAATTGTAATATAAGTAAGGAAAAAAATAATTTAATTTAATTTAATTTAATTTAACTTCTACTAACACATGTTTTTTTTATTTAACTAGTAAGAAGCACGCGCTTTGCGAGTAAATAAATAATATTTATTTAATTTTGAAAATTATTTTTAATAATTACTATAATTAAACCATGAACATGCCATATAAAAAATAAAATAATTCTCTTGAATGGAAAGCATTTATAATATGTAATATACTTTATTGTTTAATTTAGTTTGTAATAGTTTTTATATCTTTATTAATATTCTCACTATTTGTTTGAGATCGCTGAGTTGAAGGACTTTGTCCATAAAACTATAATCTCAATCGGTTATATCGTTCAACGAAAATACTTTTTTCAGTTTTTGCATTACTTTTCAAACATGAATTGTCAGTGTTTATACAAAATTTCGAGCTTGCAAATTACAAATTACAAGACAGAAAAAATATATGACAAATATTTCAAATTTAAAGAAAAAGAATATAATTTAGTAGAAAATAATCTTCAAAGAGACTAATTCTTTGATTTTTTTTCCCTAATTTGACTTAATCTTCCAATAACGGGATTCGTAGGCCTCGTAGCTTGATTGCAAATCAAACTCCGAAAGTTTTGATGGACATTGTGAAGGATGTTGTGAACATTGTGGATTCGACTTGACTTTGACTTGGAGAAAAACGTCATTTTGCTGGTTTGACACATTGACTGCAGATCGAACGCCTTATTTGGACGATTTCAACAAAGAATGTCTTAAGCGTCGCCTTAATCACCGTGGATTTGAGTTGGGAGAAACGTTAAAACGCGGGGCTAACACCTTGATTGCGGATTGAATGCTTTGATTTGATAACTTTTGCGAAGAATGCCGCGAATTTCGCTTGGGTCTTCACGAATCTTCTTGAGCTTGACTTGAGAGAACTTCGGGATTTTCTTGACTTCTCTGGCTCTTGAAGACTTATCGATGATCCCCTTTGAGAGCCAAATGACCCCTATTTATAGGTGTTTGTGTAGAATTTTCAGACTACTAACAACTTATTCGATATTTATCTCTTTAATATAAATTATTTTTAAAGAGAAAAATATCATTTACGTGTCATTATTTGATTGGTCCACGAGATCAAATGCGCCACTTGTCACCATTTAATTGTTTTGGATTTTCGGGTCCCAAGACTTGAATTAATTGGCCGAAATACCTCATATTGACACTTGACGGCCTCTTATTTGTCAGTAAAATAAATACTAAAATATTAATTAAAATTAACTATTTAATATTAAAATTAAATTTAGTAAATTCCAAAATATAAAATAGAAAATTTAATTAATGTTTAATATTTTAATTGACACTTGTTAATTTTTGATTGGACGAAATTTAATCGCCAACAGTCAGTTCTTTGTATTATCTAATCCATTTATGTATTTATTTGAAAGAATTTATTTATGATGTTTTTACTTTTTCATGTATCTATATTAATTCCATATTTTCTTTTTTTTTGAAAGTATTAATTTCCTATTTTCTATGTCATTGAACACGTAGTTCATACTTGATAACTTGAATAGAAGTATATTATAGTCTCTTGGGTTTGTCTAAAATAAGATACCCTTTGTATTAGGTTAACATTAGGTACCCTAATACTTTACAAAGATGTGAGAGTACCCGTTACTTGTACAATATGTTGCAATTATCTGTAACTTGTTATTTAAATTTAAATACCTTGTCACCTATTATTTATATGTATATAGGGTATTAAACCAAACTTATCCAATCCACTTATTCAAATCTATAGTTTTTTTTAATTAAATTCTATTAGATGCATTTTAATTTTTATGTGCTCGCAAAAATTAATTTCACTTTATCTTAATTAATATATCAATGTTAATTATCAAAATTACAATTTATATCACTCTTAATATATTCTTAGTTTTAAAAATAGAGAAATTAACTAAAAAAACTTATATTTCTATATATCGCAAACAAAAAGAAATATCAATGTATTAGGTTCTAACAAAAATAAACATTATATAGAATCCGTATATAATACACCATACAAATTGAAGAATGTAATATAAAAGCATGACTATCTTGTAATTTTTAAATAAATTATTTCAAAGAGTTGTTGCATTATACAAAGTTTATCTCTCATCAACTATATATGTTTTCATTTTTTTCAATAATTGCAATTTGTCAATCTTTCCTGAAAAACTTTAATAGTATAATATTAAAACTATGAAACACTAAATAATTACAATATTTCATATTTTGCGAATAAAGACAGATTTTTTTTCATACTTATTAAAGAATTAATTTTGAAGAGGCATGGAGTTTATTTTTCTTTTTAATTTTTCAGAGTCTTGATCATAGTTTTATTTAGTTTATACTAATGCAAAATACTAGAGTCTTGATCCCATTTTGTTAAATTACTTAAATATACAAACAAATTCAAAGTTTTTCGTACTTTTGTTTCTTTCAATTGAATTCTATTAGATGTATTTTAATTTTATATGTTCACAAAAATAAAATTCCACTATATCTTAATTAGTATATTTGTTAATTATCAAAGTTACAATTTTCATCACTTTTAATGTATTCTTGATTTGAAGATTAGAGAAATTAACCAAAAAAACTTATATTTCTATATATAGAAAATAACAAAAAAATTATTGGATTCTAACAAAAATAAGCATTAAATTTATCATCTCTTATATTCTTATTACATACGTGTGTAAATAAGAATCCTAGGTGCGACAATTTCTTTTTTGTTTTTTTTTTTCATATGAATGTCTTTTGTGTTGTGTGTTTTAATGCTAATCTAAAAGTTAATTACAATAATAATATGAATTTAAATAATTCTCCTTAAAAATATCATTGAAAGGATATTTTAGTCAGTTCAAAAATTTCAAGAAACCTTAGGTCATTCACAATTTTACAATAGGCTCAATAGTTTTTTATTCATTTTTATTCATTTCAATGTCTTTTGTGTTATGCGTTATGTGTTATGCTTCTAAATATTACTTTTAATAATAATTATAATATTAATTTAAATAATCGCCCTTACTAGATACCATTGAAAGATTTTAATCAGTTCAAAAATTTCGAGAAATTTTAAGGCTACTCATTCTTTTACTATAATATTATAGATATAAATGATAATTTATCCGTGAGCTTAGTTATATTAATATTTTCAAAGTCACGATTGAATTTACAAGAAACTTGAGAAAGCATATTTTCTTCACAAGAGTGAGATGTCGGTTTTGAACAAACAAGATCCTTTCAATAAATGGAATTGCAAATCTGTCACCTGAGAGATTATACTCTAGGATGCTACCATTTTTTGTGGATGTATTTTAGGGACTTTAGATGATTGAATCAGACATGCATTTAATTAGATGGTGTTTTGACTAATGTTTCTTCATCATTCGTTATATCTTCTCCTTTGCTTACCATTGTTATATCTTCTCCTTTGCTTACCAATATACACTATGTATATTGGTGGACGGTTGAGATAAAAAAAAATTAATCTTCAAATTTTTTTCCTATATTATAAGTTTTTCTATTTTCTTATGTCAACTGTTTACTAATACATGTGGCGTGAATTGATGAGTTACTATAGGAAAACGCACATTTTCGGCGGAAAAATTTGGCAAAAAAGATTCCTCCGGATTTCCGCTAGAAAAAATCCGGCAAAACTCCGAAATAATCCGCTGGATAATTATTCTAGTGGAATTTCGGCGGAAATTTTCACTTGAAATTAAAAAAAAAAGTAAAAAAAAAAAACCGGAGGATTTTTGGTGGAAATTTCCCTCAAAAAATAAAACATTAAAAAAATAAAAAATAATTTTTTTTTGGAGAATTCTGGCGAAATTTCTCCCCTGAAAATTAAAAAAATTCTAGAGGAATTCCGATGGAATTTTCCCCCGGAAAATTCAAAAAAACAAAAAATTCGGCGGAATTTCGTGGGAGGCTATGCTTAAACTTATTTAAATATTTTGTAATCTAGAATAAATATCTAATTCGGCCAAAATTCAGAAAAAAAAAAAAAATTTCTGGCGTAAAGTTCCTAAAGTTCACATAACTTTATTTATTTATTATTTTTATACCTTTGTAAGTTATAACGATATGTTATCTATTAAAAAATCCATGTGTTTTATTTGAATCAATAATTTATTATTTATCATTCGCATAATATGAACTATTTATTTTTATTTTTATATATCTTATAATATATGAAATATAATGCATGCGATTGTTAAAAATTAATATAATCTTTTAAAACTATTACCAACAATTGTATTTTACAAAATTATATCAAAAAACATCAATTAATTTAAAAATGAAATATGTAATTTAAAATAAGAATAATCAAACAAGTATGTAATAAGTATAAAACAAAACAAAACATGCCACAATTTCTTATAATAACTTGGTGACTAAGGGCTTGATGAACATGCTTGAGGCCACGAGTTCAAAACCCCCTCAACTGCAAAACTTTGCATATTTTGGGGATACTACTCCAACGGTGATAGTGGCGGAGATAGCTTGGCTAGGGCGAGGGCGAGGGCGACGGCGGCGGGCACCGACGGTCCAGCTGAACTTTATGTTGGATTCTTGCCGGAAAGTCATTTTGCGTAGGGATGGCAACAGGTGGGTGGATTTGCCCGAACCCGGGACCTGCCGCGTCGGGAATTTTTTGGACATGGTAGACCCAGTTTAAAATTTTACAATAATTAAAAAATATATTTTTTTAAGAAAAAATGATATTATTACAACCTTATAAACATGAAAAAGATAATAGTACTACCAAAATAGTAATTATTTACAAATTTTTATGAATATATTTTAATTTTTTAAAAATTAAACTTCGTTATCACATATTTATTTGAACATATTTTAAAATCATAACTTAATTATTAATGTTATATACAAGAATATCATATTTATTTTTTAAGTAACTATTTATATAATATATACTTTTATATTTGAAATATAGATGTATATTCACTACAAGAAAAATAGGAATTAGTGGCCGCAAAGTCGGTCACTAATTATAAAAAAAATCAGTAACTAAAGCAGATTAATGACAGCTTATTGACCGACATATGCGGTAATAAAAACCCTCGGAAGAGAGTGATATTAGTGACCGCGATATAATGCGGTCACAGATAAGTGACCGCATAAACAGACACAAAATGGTCACTGATCCCAAAGAAGCATTATGAAATGAGGTCACTAACTAGTGACCGAAATCGGTCACGAAATGCTAATGAGAGGTGCCTCACGCCATCACGAAGCAGTCACCGACTCGTGACTACTCCACAAGATCAGACAAAAAGCAGTCAAAAAGCAATCACTAAGTCAACTTTCATAATGAAGTTTATTTTTTATAATATTGTAATACTAAACCTGTTTCTATTTTAAAAAAAAATTAAAGCAATAATAAATACAATTACCAAAAAGTACAATTTCTAATATATATGCAATCATAATTCAAATTGCAAAGTAACTCCCTTCTATTTAAAATGTCAATATTCAACTCATCAACTCACAAATCCCAACTCAAATCCAACAACAATTTATTAAGTATAACTAGCTCCTTGTAATGCAACTAACTTCCCACAAGCATGGCTCGAACTAACAACTTGTAATGCAAGTCATATTTGCCATATGGACAGCTCCAATGTTGACATTAATGATCTTATCTTTCTCTTGATTCCTCCACCATCATCTTTGTCACCACTCTGAGATGGTCATAACAGATGACAAATCATGCGGACAAGTATTCTCCTCCGTAAGGTCTGTATAACTACCCCAGAATGGATAAAAATCAACAACTTTGTAAATTTATAATGCTAAGATAGTTTATGTTCCAGCTCTAGCTACCATTAGATTTCTAAGAAGTAAAAAGCCACCCAACACCTAAGGTGGTACTTACTTTGATAGATAATAGGGGACTATTCAGCAAATATTAACCATCGTAATACAAAAATCCATTCGCACAGAAAGGCCATACAGAAACAATGACCTCTACTAATCTAATTATTAGATATTGCATTGACCTAATATCTAATTATTTATCTAGAAGATATTTCAATAATCATACAGAAAGGCCATACAAAACAATGAACTCTAGCAATCCCCCTAACACCAAGAACATAAGCACTAAACCTCATATCAAGCTCATCACCTTAACTGCATATTCTAGAATGTAATCTCCAAGGGCATTTAAGTGTACACAAAGATAAATTGCAATTCACCCCATTCAGTGCTAATCTAGCTTGTAAGAGAAGAAAAGTCACCTGTGGTTACAGATTCTAAATTTTCTCCACTCGAAGCACTCTTTTTTCTCCTTGATCTGCCAAAAAAATGCAGCATTTCAGAGAAAGTTATTACAACTGAGAAATATAGAGAGAATTTTGTATATTATTCAACTAACCAGGAAAGACAATGATAAATCAGTCCTATTTATATACAAGTGATAAAAAATCAATAAATACACACTAGCAGGAAAGCTAGCTGAAAAATGAAGCTAACTAACAAAAATATCTAACAGAAAATATCTGTACTCAATAGCCAACTTGTAACCGTAATAAAAGAAGAGAAAGTATTTCAATATGAAATCACATACGCATAGTTATGATTAAGTTCAGTAAGGAAAAAAAAAGCCACAACTTCCTGCATCACAACAAAAAGAAAATGCAGGAACCAACAAAACTATGTTAAAGGATAGCATGGTTGCATATACATTTATGAACATTGAACAGAACTGATCTCAACAATCCTCAAACTTTGTTTTCCAAATATGCAAATACGCATTGTTTCCATGCCTCACTATGTGTGGACTTAAATACTGAATCTCTCTGAAAATTGATACTTGAACCTGAGTTCACATAAATACAATAATCAGTGGACCAATTTACATATGTAACAAAAAAAAAAAAAAAAAAAAAAAAACAAGTAAAGGGGTTGGTTGAATATTACCATAAAAATAAAGGCTTGGTCTTTCCATAGGAGGATCCGTATTGACCTGAGTAGATGAGTATTGGCAGCAATTATTTTCAAGAAGAAAACAAGAAAATGGAACATTGGATGGCCATGCAATATACAAACATTATGTTAATGCTTATCATCAAACCATTGAACCGAGTCTTGATGGGCTGTCTCAGAACCTCTGCTGGAATACAAGGAGAGCAACATGAGCTCACTTTTGACAGTATCTCACATCTTCACCCAACATAAATCCCCAAAAACTTCAGAATGATTTATTTAAGGACCTTCTCCGCCCACACCCCTCACCTAAACGTAACTTAAAATATGAACTAAAAATATAAAATAAATTAAATAGCCCTTAAAAGCAAAAATGTTCTCGTTGCTGCCAGTTTCAGAGGTTCTTATTTGCATGCAAACACACACACACCATCATGATGAGTATCTAATTAACATCACACTTCATTTGCACGCTAATAACAACAAACACACATTTTAGTTTCTCATGCATATCAGGATAATATTTGCTATAAGCATAGCTCTGATTTCTCACAATCATACAATGACAGGAGTATTTATTAATATATATATACATATATATATATATGTGTATATATATATATGTATGTTACACACAAAACACACGCACTAGTCAAGGATAAAGAATTTGAAACACTAAAGGCATTAGAAAAAGTTTTTAAGTAATATTATTAAGCCTGTCCAGCATTCTATTGACCCCACAATCCAGTACACTGTAATTAGAACCATTTTAAGATGGCTTTGATTCAGAAGCTGCCCTTTAAAGGTAAACAAGCTTAGCTATTCAACACGAACTGCATAAAAACAAATTTATATAGAAACTCAACGAAGCAACAATACAAATATTAAAACTCAACATAAAGTTAAAAGCTATATAGAGAAAACTCAGATAATTTTCTTGGTTGAAAGAGTTGTGAAATAAAATAAGAAACTAGAACAAAAGGGGGGTTGAAAGTAATTACGATCAGGGTTAACGTAGACCGTAGAGAAGGCATCTTGACAATTGGAGGCGTCAGACTTAATGGCCTCTATATTTGCAGAGCTTATGAGTAGAAACATGCTCAAGTATTATCAGCATCTTCTTCTCCATTTTTACTCTTATCTCTATCTGCTCTCACTTTGCTTGCTTTTTATGCTTATCTCTGCAAATTTTTGACTTCATTAATTGAAACACGACAAGCATAGCAGACTCGCTTGAAAACTACACAATCAGAAGGCACTCATTCTTCACGATGATATCACAGAGGTGATATTATTCTAAGTAAGTAGTTCATATTGGTCATAACTCAGGCAAGGGATATACGAAGAGGCATGGAAGCTACCAAGTTATATAATTAAACAAATTTACTAAATCTTTCAGGAAAGATAATCTTTCAACAATCGTATAACTGAAAGCTGTATACTTTTTCACCAATTAGATAAAGGAGACAAGGCACAGTGGTAATCTAATTAATTTAATAAATAAAACAGTACGTTCAAACATGAAAAATCACGTCTGCACAAAAAGATTAGTTGGGTTTGGGTTGTTTAATGAAGCCATTGTTTGCGTATGAAAGAGAAATAATAGAAATTTACTTACAACCAAAAGATGATACTACAAGCAGGCGTATGGGGTGGCGAGCCGGGGGGTGGGTGGCGGGGGGAAGGATAGCTCTTAAGCTAGAATCTCCACATTATTTCTGAGTAGTTGAGGCGATACCGTACTTCATGTCACTCTTAAACAAACATCAATTTAACCAATCCCGCATCTTTCAATTTTTCAGGCATTATCTCAATCAAAACAATAGAAAAAGGTCACAAAAAGTGTGAAAAATATCTGGAAAATAAGAGGCACGGTCTTAATATAGTTTAATCTTAATATAGTTTAATTAGTACTAAAGGAGTCAAAGTTGATAGAAAAATTGTTTTAGCAAATAGGGGAAAAAGAAAAAAGAGGTTACAAACCCATATTTAATGTCAATCAACCAGAAAACTTTTTGAGCATCCTGAACAGGAGAGCGGCCAGGAAATCTATAAAATCGTAATTAAAATTAATAAAGCATAATGATTACACAAAAATACTTGAGAAGACGTGAGAACAATAGATGTGAGCCATGGGATGAGAGGATCACCTGTAATATCAGGATGCTGGTGGGTGCTGTCGCCGCCGCAGGAGATGGTTGAGGCGGGGAGCAGGCGCCGTCACCGAATGTGGCGGCGGAGAGTGTCGCCGCCGAGGAATCGATGACAGTTCTCCGCCGTCGATGGTGGTCATTGGGGCGGTTTATGTGACGTTTTCAGAATTGAGAACCAAAATAGGGATTTTGGCGTCTAATTTCAAATACTGAGAATATCAAAGTTCTTAGGTTCTTAATTTCGAGAGCTTCGAAATTCTTCATTTGTTTAAGTATAATTACCACGGCAACATTATTCACAAAATGTTATTGAGACGCGTGGTTTTGGTGGTGCTTTCCTCATATCATGTGCCGGTTTGACTCAGGAATGGCGCAACGATTTTTGAAATTTTACTATGCGACTTATCGGCTATGATGCACAAATACGCCCAAAAATAATTCCGTGCGGACACGGACACGGACACGGATACGGCCCTAACATGTGTTCGATAATAAAAAAATAGAAAAAAATCCGACACTGGTGTCAGACACAGCTGAGACTTTTTTGATATATTACAAAGTTTAAATTTGTCTTTTTTTAAATTTTAAAAAATTTAGTGAAAATATTGAAAATAACAAATAATTTTTTAAATCTTTAAATTTTATAACCCAATTACAAGGTGTTTGTTTTAATGATGAATATTATTATTTATTTATCATACACTTTAATTTAATAAATTATAAATATATAATATAATATAAAATATTTTTTAACAATCGTGTTAGAGCCGTGTCGTGTCCTAAAATTTTGAGATTTTTCGTATCGCCATGTCCGTGTCGTGTTGTGTCCATGTCCGTGCATCATAGCTTATTGATGACCGCAACCGTAGAACAACCGATTAGTTTTACTATGCGACTTATCGGTGACCGCAACCGTAGATCAACCGATCTAATCATCTGAGGAACCTGTTACCGAGTTAGTGACTGATTAGGCTAGCGGTCAAAAACTTCAGTGACCAATTTAGTGACCGACTCGCAACGGTCACTAGTATCGTTAGTACTCAGTCACTACACCGTAACAACTTTTCTGTCCCAAGATAAGCTAAAATCAGTCACAAATAGGTCAAAATAATTATCACAGCTTCAATAAATTTCGGTCACAAAACTATGTATTTTTGGTAGTGATTATATAAACTTACATAAAATAATAAATAAAAAATATATAAAAATAATTAATCGGGCGGGTCCGGATTTTAAAATGAAGACCCAAGACCCATCCCGAACCCAATTAAAAGTCTTAAAACCCGACCCTAATAGGGCGGGTCCGAGTCTGGGTTTAACCCGAACCCGAACCCATTGTCATCCCTACTCTGGAGGAATATTCCCTCAGAGTTCCAGTGGAAAATTCTGTCGCACCAGCCCTTCGGTGGAAATGACATTTTGGCGTGGTTTTTTCTATCGGACATGTTTCCACCGGATTTTCGCTGGAATTTGCATTTGCCAGCCAAAATGCTATTGGATTTAGCGTGTTTTCCTGTGGTGAGTAGAAGAAAAGATATGACACTGTTTTGTAGCAAATGATCAAAATTGCAGCCATGGTGAGTTTAATCACTACATCTACCTACCTAATGAATCGTCTATCCACTTGAACATATTGCTCTCGATAATAATGCAGTAAACACATTCTATTTTCAAGATATTAGGTGTTAAATTTTATAATGAATATATACTTTGAAAAATATATATTGGTAAATTGATCTCTCATTAAATTATACGAGAAGATGCATGATGTTATTCTTATTATTATTATTTGGTCTTATCAATCTAGTGGTTGAACTTAATATGCTCAGAAATATTCGATACATGATAGGTACCCCATTATTAGGGAATTTGTATGATTTACATCCATTCAATTTCAACTACATTACTATGAAGTACCTTATATATACATCTTCTTTTTCATTGTTGTCATCGTTGTCGTATTAAGAATAATAGGAAGGAAAAAGGCATAAACAAGTCTAAGAGGAGAACGGACAACGAGAGAAAACGCAATCATGTTGTCCAAGCCATGTTTGTTGGTGGCACTCCTCTTGGGCCTCCTAGTCTTGGCCACCCCAATCACAGCACGTTTGACCAAACTAACACGACCTACCAAACCAACACGTCGGGCCCAACCATTGAGGTTGTCAAGTGATGAACTGATCAAAATAGCATGTAAGGGCCTTAGAAAAGAATGCACAGAGCTCCTGCAGTTGGCGCCTGCACACACAAAAGCTGATGCCAAGAGCCTTGCCTTGTTCATCCTCAAGTACAAATAGCATCATTCATATGAAAGTTAAATTAACATTAATTTGTTTCGATTTCGCTTCGTTTTAAAATAACACTTCCATTAATGCCTATTTCCAATCCTTTTAGGTTCATTGAAGGAATGTCGTATGGTCAGAAAAAGATAGATACTAGCAATGCGAGTCCAGCGCTTCTAAATGCCTTGGCAAATTGCGAGAACCAGTTCTATTATGTGAATAATGATATGATGCACGCAATCGATCATATTGGAAAAGCTAAATATAGTGATGCTAAAGCTTCCATGGAGTCTGCCCTTAAACAAAGTGCTAAGTGTAATGCCAACATTATGGCCACTAAAAAAGAGAAGGTATCAGAGGACCAAGCAGTGAGAGATGATTACTCCAGGGATGTATTGAAAAAGGTGGGCAACAAAGTCCAAGTCCTCTTGTATTCCGCTATTAACCTTGTTAAAAGAATGGAGGCAGGCAAATTGCTAGTTTAAAATCAAGTGCAGAGTTTGATACGACGCTAGTAAATTCCGTTATTGTCATTTATTGTTTACATAGTTATGTAATGGATTTCATGTATAACAATTTCATTTTTGCCATTGATACGTTACTTCTTTATATGATTTTAATATGTATGCATTCAATACAGTAAAATTTATAACCTCCTTACCATATGTTCCCCATGTTCTAATTTAATCCTCGTCTTTATCCCATTTGAATGGTTCTCTTTTAATTTGGCAAAAATTGGAAATTTTTGTCCCACTTTCTCTGGAGCAACATAATCTGACTGGAATGTTTCAAGCGCCGATCATGGGAATTAGATTTGAAAATGTTCAAGCAATTTTCAATTCATCGTTCTTGTAAATCGATCTACTTCCTATGAAGCATTGTCTTTTTTACAATATAAAACAATCATGGAGCATATGTATTGTACGTAAGAGCCTACTTTACACTACAAGAATGCAGCTTTTTCATGATGAACCAATACATTATAAATTTAGTTGATCATGTGACGGATTTTATCTATAACAATTCCATTTGTAAATTTTTTGTCATTAATTATTTCAGTAGTTATATTTTAAATTGAATTTTACACTAATCCATTACAAATACTCTAAATCTATGACATAATTTACCTTATTGCAATGCTATGTTATTAGGGCACCCTTTGCTATGTGGTATTTTGAAAAGCCCCCGTCCGATTTCCATCAATCTTTTTTTTTTGTTGGTAAAAAAATATTTTTCTTATTTTTGGGTCAAAAAAAATGTTGTTCTTATGAATATAAGAATTTCCGCACAAACACTAATGCAACATTCTAGCACATTGATTTTTGTTGTAGAAACATTCAAATCATGTGCTACACAATTTGTAGATAAACTTCTTGCACAATATTTGAATCACTAAATATAGCACTTTTAGTCCATTCTCTAGAAAAAAAAAAAAAAGTAAAGGAATGTATAGGCTAAACATATATCACAAGTTAAATAATCAAAACATTCTATATCGCATTGATGTCTAACTTGTAAACTTAAAACTTAATCTTTTCTATTTAATTATACTTTATTTATGAGTAAAATGCATGCGCTCCCTGTGCTATGTCTACAGTGCCAAAAAAAAAAAAAAAATCATGTTATTTTAATTCATATAAAAACCTTATAAATTCAAGAATATGAAAGAAAACCCGTATAACGGGTTGAGTGTAAGGAATGTGTGTTGACTGTGAAGACGCATGAATTTTGGCTAATGAAATTTACATTTTTATTCATACAAAACTGATACGAGCCAAACCTAAGCACAAAACTATAGATAAATAAATAATAAAAGCCGAATAACCCAAGGCCCAACACATTGAATACAAGGCCAAATAAAAACTTAAAAATATATATCACTATCATCAAACCCATCGTCTTATATATTAAATCCAAACCCTTCATATTAGGGCATATAACATCATAAGATTGTGACAAGTGTCCAAGTATGGTCAGAAAAAGATAGATACTAGCAATGCGAGTCCAGCGCTTCTAAATGCCTTGGCAAATTGCGAGAACCAGTTCTATTATGTGAATAATGATATGATGCACGCAATCGATCATATTGGAAAAGCTAAATATAGTGATGCTAAAGCTTCCATGGAGTCTGCCCTTAAACAAAGTGCTAAGTGTAATGCCAACATTATGGCCACTAAAAAAGAGAAGGTATCAGAGGACCAAGCAGTGAGAGATGATTACTCCAGGGATGTATTGAAAAAGGTGGGCAACAAAGTCCAAGTCCTCTTGTATTCTGCTAGCTATTAACCTTGTTAAAAGAAGGGAGGCATGCAAATTGCTAGTTTAAAATCAACTGTAGAGTTTGATACGCCGCTAGTAAATTCCGTTATTGTCATTTATTGTTTACATAGTTATGTAACGGATGTCATGTATAACAATTCCGTTAGTGAATATTTTGTTATTGATCGTTTCTATAGTTATGTTTACATTGAATTTTATCAGGAAGGCTCTAAATCTATGACATAATCTACTTTCTTGCCGTGTCATTTTATATTATTGAAACTTATGTCACTGGGGCACCTTTTGCTATGTGGTATTTTACAAAAGCCCCCAACCGATTTCCATCAATCCTTTTTTTTTGTGGTAAAAAATATTGTTCTTATTTTTGGGTTAGAAAAAATATTGTGCTTATGAATATAAGAATTTCTACACAAACAGTAATGCAACATTCTAGCTTGTTGATTTTTGCTGTAGAAACATCCAAATCATGTGCTACACAATTTGTGGATAAACTTCATTTACAATATTTGAATCACAAAATATAGCACTTTTTGTCCATTGTCTTGAAAAAATAAAAAGCAAAAGAATATATAGGCTAAATATTTATCTCAAGTTAAATAATCAAAACATTCTATATCTCATTGATCTCTAAATTGTAAACTTAAAACTTAATCTTTTCTATTTAACTATACTTTATCTACGAGTAAAATGCACGCGCCCTTGTGTTATGTCTACACTGTCAAAACATAAAAAAATAAAAAAATCATGTTTTTTGAATTCATATGAAAACCGTATCTATGTATGTATCTATCTATCTTATAAAAGTACGAATAAATCATTATTATTAGTGTTTTACGTTTCTTCCTTTTTGTGTGAAGACAAAAACAACCTTATATTAGTGATAGTAAGTTATATTTATTCATAGTCTTTTAATAATTTAAAAACTAAGAGTTAGACTTCAAATTGAATACCAAATGAAAAAAAAAATACTATAACTATGAATAAGGAGTTGCTCTTTTAATTGGACTTTACAGTATCTATCTATATTATACTAGCAACGAACATGAGCTTTGCGCGTGACGGTTAACACTTGTCCTATTTTTTTCAGAAAAATATTGGTTACAGTACAACATAAATACATTGAGAACATTTTAGCTTTTTCAGGAATCTTGTGAATGAATAAAAACTTGAAATTGGTAACTTTATTATATTATTATTACATATAGGGTAAATTACCTTAAGCATCCCAACCTTTGTGGTGTTTGCATTTTGATATCTTATCTTTGTAATTGTACGCTTTGGTTCCCGACATTTATCATTTGTGCATTGATGGTCTTTTTTTTCACTATTTTTTTGGAATCTTTGTGGAATACTCGGGAATATTCAAGGGATATCGGGGAATATTCCGTCGGAATAGTGTAAAGAGGACCATTAATGCACAAATAATAAAGGTTGGGTACCAAAGCATACATTTATGAAAATTGGGTACTAAAGTGCATAACACTCTAAAGATTGGGGTGCTTAACATATTTTACTCTTAATATATGACACTAAGAGTTTTTCAGGTTACTTTGATTCTTTCTAAATTTTTTTGATAGTGGCTTTTTCTATGAGTAAGTTACTAAGATTAATCTATGAAATGCTTAAAATATTGTAATTGAAAGTTTTTACAAGATCAAGTATATATCTGATTTTTTTTTTGAAAAAAATATAAATATTTTGTAATAGCTTTTACTTAATTTCAATGTTTGCAAATAAAACATGCACATATATGCTAAAAGTAACATATACAATTATTTAATATCTATATTTACTTAACGATAATAATTATTTATTATATTTCTTTGTTAAAGTATTTCTAGTAGTTCTTTCCTTCACTGTTGATTTTAAGAATATTTAAATATCTTTTAAAATATTTGTGAAAAAATATAGTAATTAAACTTTTTGTATGTGCGTACTTCAAATAAGATCAATCATATTGAAATTACATATGTTAATATATTTTTTTAAAATTCTTTTTTTTTTCCTTTCATGTTTACTTATGTTAAGATGATATTGAATAACTACAAACTTTTGTATCATTTGTCTAAAGTTCGTTCACATATGCTTTCTTGTAATAAAATTTGATTGAATTAATTTCTAACTATACTACATATATGTTGGTGTTGTATTCGTTAATTAATAAACATAGAATAGCTTAACTATTATTCTTACTCTTTATTATATTTGTGAAACTTTTAGTTTATAATAAATTAAATATTTGTCTCTCTCCACTCAGTGGCTATCTAGAGTCAAACCAATCCCCATTTTAGGCAAATTAAAGATGATATATATATATATATATATTTGCATGTGTGTATAATATTCATACGTACATCATAGATTAATGCAATGTAATATATATTATACTATGTATTTAACGTCGTGATTATATAATTTTTGAACGTATAAATTTCTGTGTTATATATGGGTAAAATATTCAAGAGTCTTTTATGTTAAATTGACAATGGGGAAGTAAGCTAATTTTACAAAATAGCTGGGTTAATTTTATAGAAATTAAAATAACACAAGGTTTTTTATGCCATTTAGACACAACACAAGGATCACATGCAATTTACTTCTCTTTTCATATTATTTTTGGTAGGTGCTTTTGGTAATTTTTCTTTTGTGATACTTTTATCGTTTTTAACAATGGACCTATGATTATGAAAAATTTCCTAACTCATTGTCATGTATGTTAGGAAATTCTTCAGTTTGATGTGTTTTCCCCTCTATTTGCTATCTATTAGATTTGCATATGCCCTAGAATGCAAACACAACAAAACTATAAAAAATTTAATACATAAATATTATGTAAAAGTGCATCACATTGCTATTACGACGCGGATCTTATGCTAACAAGAAATGCGTTTATTAAAATTGAAACGAAATTATATTTGTGAGCCTTCCGTTTGATGTAGGAAATTGTCGTATTCCAATACGAATCATCCTTAAGTTCCTGACTTGATCGAGCCCATTAATTAATTTAATATATTGCATCGATTGAATTAATAATCAATCAATTAATAGATTAGGCCCTCAAACCCATTGAAATTAACCTTTTATTTTAATTCAATTAAATCCATTAATTAATTAATTAACTTGATCACTCGAATATAGTCTATCTGAATTAATTAAATCAATATGTTGATTTAATAAAATTAAACATTTCATATATGTTTAGAAGTTTATCCATTGATTTGTGTGTCACCTCTTAGGTTCACCATTCGATTAGAAACGGGTTTGCAACCTATTGCGATTTTTTTAGATGACAAATTCATCCATTGATTAATTAAACTCATTAAATTAATCATTTTTGAATTGAAACTCTTTTTAATCTAACAGTACCCATCTATCATGGTCAATGTCCAACAACAAGCCCACAACGCCTAGTTAATAGGTGAAGTGAAATGCATAAACCTATCCGCAAACGATTACTGTGTAAATATGTTTCCTCCATTATCTAATCTTTCGATTGAAGTTTAGGATATGAGATTTGTCCAAAATCCTTTTAGCCACAATGTTATGATTCTTATTTATATTTCGTCTATTCGACAATCAATTTGGAAAACCCATTTCTAATTGTTGTCTCTACCATGGCCATGAATTTCCATAGATTAGTTAAAATAGAACATATAGGAGATTTACTCACTCTACAATGTGAGTAAATGGGCTATTTATTGACTCTTGTAACCTTCGTACATGGGAGATTTATACCCAACATGAGCGCTTTAAGACTTGCCATGAGGTCTGTACCTATATCAAAGTATAAATGCATATGTACAAGATTACTATAGAGCTTCAAGTCTAAAGACTAATTAATGCATACCATAAACTGAGAGATAATCCTAATTTGATGTGCAACTGTTGCTCTTATTTAAGCATTCTTCAGTGGGATCCTCAGTGAACTCATTATCTAATGAGCACCTACTTATGCATATGAATATCTCTACATTCAATGTCTATGAAACAAGATATCATCTCATTTGAGATATGTTATAAGTATTAGCCCGAGTTATATTAATACACCTGGTATTTGTTAGACTCTTTGACTTGGAATTATTTAGGTTGCGCCTTAGGGACTTATTTCAAGACCTCCATCTCTATGCGCGGCCAAGTCCTATAGCCTTATGTGATCTAGCAGCTTCAACCATATATGTATAGATTATACTTAAGTAAAACTTACAGATTATGATAAAGGTGGCCAAAAACAGATAAACTTTAATTTCTATTATTAATCGAAAAGATTGTTTGTCACGAAAAGTATTTGAAAGTATTGCCAATTTCATTGACTTGTTGGGTACTACTCTAACAATCTCCCACTTGCCTGAAAGCCAATGACCCTTGTATTAAAAGTCCATCTTCCAAAGATGTTGTTTTAAACCTCATGGCTAAGGAAATGATTTAATACATCTGCCACGTTTCCTGCCAAATGATTCTATCTATTCAAATGTAGCTTAAACCATCGATTTCTCAAATTAGATGGCCTCTTTATTCTAAACGCTTTTTATAATATTCGTACTTCGATCTTTGATGAGATCTTTACTTATATAGATGTCGTCTCAAGGTCAACGACAAGCTTAGCAATGCTAGAAACTTTTACATCCAGCTACTGGATAAAAGTTTTTCCATCCAAGACATTTTATATCAACATTTCACTCGTGGTAATGATATGTACTTTAGTTGTCAAGTCAATTATGGTTTCTAGTTTGGAAAATTTCCAAATAACCATGTCACTACAGAAATAGAGTTCAAATTCTAGTTATCCATATCCAATTTGGAGAACCACAATTGAAAGTGCCCTTGAGTTTCAATTCTCCATTTTTGTACGGTCAAGTTTTATATCCATAGTACTCTTCAAGTACTTTAGGATAAATTCAATATTGACTGGGTAAGTATCACTATGGTTTGACTAGAATTAACTAGTTATGCTTAAAGCATGCACGATTCTGGTCAAGTACATAAAACATACTAAATGCTTTCCAAGATGGATGCACTAGGTATGCTAGATATCCTATATCCCTTGTTATTATAGTGCGTGCACTTTAACTTTGATAGTTTGATCCCATGTCTGTGCAACTGGAATCTTCACTTAGATTCCTCTATACTAAATCTCATTAATATCAAAGACTATGCACATTGATTGAAAAAGGCAAATATTCTCCTGGATCTATCTTTGTAGACCTTCAAAACGAATGACACTTTCTCAAAATCCCACTTGGAGAACTGAGCGGACAATTATGCTTTAATTGGCTTTAGGGCATCTATCCCATCTCTGTGAGAAAAACATTATCAACTTGAAACACTAAAAATGAAATGGTCCTCCCACTTGACTTTATGTAAATGCCGGGTTCAATTATGTCTTTTGATAAAGTCAAATCTTTTGACTATCACATCAAATTGTATAAACCAACTCTAGGATCCCTGATTAGGTCCAAATAATAGATCTGGAGTTTACAAACTATTTTACTTACTCCTACTAGATATGAAGCCACTTTGGTCATAATAAGTGGATATCTTTGTCAATGTTACCATTGAAAAGTTATTCTTCACATCCAAATTTATATTTAATAATCAAATTATTTAGATCTGGCAAATTCAATCAAAATGGTTTCGTGCCTCGCAATTCGTGAATACGCCCATGTGGGTAATATTCAACAACCAATCTTGCTTCTAGATTGCTACCTCTCTAAATACTCCAAATTTATACTTGTATATCCATTTGCAACCATCTCAACTCGTTTGAGAAGTATCTACCAAGGTCTATACCTTGTTTGGAGCGTGTGGAGTCCATTTTGGATTGCACAACTCACAACTAGATCCGTAAGTTTATGTCTAACATAATCTCCCTGTTTCTAACTTGTTTAGAATCTAGTTGCATTTACAACTTATTGTTTGTTTGTGATTGTGTTTCTATTGTTTGTGGGCTCAAAGCCTTTTTCTTAAACTCTTTCAAGGTCTGTGATCTCGCCATTTGTATCTAGTAGAAAATCACTTACCAGGGACATAGCATTTTTCTCTGAACAAACGCTTTGTTCAAATGGATCATTGAAATAATATCTAAAAGACATTTTAGATATCTCACAATTAGTACAAGGTGGATCTTACTTCTAACTTGTCTCCCACTAACTTCTCCAAGTAAGCGAAACCTTCAATTCCTTAGTAAATCAGGAAATAGTTTTTTTATGGTCACATCTACTTTGATATTTGGACATCGCCTTGGAGGGTGCTACACTTGTATCCTCATAATGGGGTTCTAGGGTGTTAACCTTGGAAAGATGGAGGAACAACTGTGAAACTCTTTGAGGACTGAACTATATTTCTATAGTGAGTTCCTTATAGAGCTCATCGTGAGAGAATCCTATTCTCTCTACGGTGACCTCATAATTCATTCCTATTGAATTCTTTGAACAATCCAAACTAGCCTCAGTCTTTGTGCCTCATTAACTACAAGCCTGTTATGACCTAGGTCATTGCCATATAAAGTCTTGGCAATGATTGCGCACACTAAACACTTTAGAGAGCTTTTAACATTCTTATAGATCATAATCCAATGGATGCTTTGGTATGTTGACTTTGATTTTCGTCATCTATTCCCTTTGGATAGGATACACAAGTAGTCAATTCCTCTAGATCTGTCTAAAGGAAAAGATCCTTAGGAAGTCAACTTATGTGTTCCATTCGTTGTAATTATGTCCAAGTTAAAAAGTCTTAAGTCAACTAAGGTTTGATCATCTTATTTGTGTTTGTTCGCTTGTTGAACTTTAATGACAATATATTGGAGATTTAAGTTAGATAAAATCCACTTAGTCATATTCCATTGACTTAGTTAAAGTAATCTAGGAATGTTAAGGGATGTTTATTTAACTTTATCCTAGACTTATCGACTTATATTAGATGCTAGTCATAATTTGGATTGAATAAAAACTCTCTATGTGCCTTCACTTTCTAGAAACTTACTTTCTCTTTCAAAACTTGATGTTTTAGGTTTACTTCTAAGTTTGGACATGGTTGTTTTAGTTTATTTAAGAATAATTTCATTATTAGTTCTAGAATACTTTTGGATGGTTTATATAAATTGGAACTTGATGATACATTTTCTGAACCATTGCTCATTGTTTATCATAATATTGGAACAAAATGTAGTATGTTTAATCATAATTTTACTTGTGGCATAAATGCTTGGGTCACATATCTAAAGAAAGATTAGTAAAGAATGAAAGTTTTACAAATTTAGATTTTACCGATCTTGGTATATGTGTAAATTGCATTAAGGAAAACCAAACCAAATATAACAAGAAAGAATCCGCAAAAAGTACTCATGTTCTTGAAACTATACACAGTGACATATGTGGACCTTTTGATTCTCCATCTTTTAGTGGATAGAAATATTTTATCACCTTTATTGATGACTTTTCGCATTATGGTTATATCTATTTTCTTAATGAAAAATCTCAAGTTGTGGACGCCCTTGAGGTATTTATAAAAGAGATTGAAAGGCAATTAGATAGAAAAGTGAAAATTTGCTAGATATGACAGAGGTGGTGAATTTTATGGAAAACATAATGACTTAGGACAATGTCTGGGTCCATTTGCAAAGTTCCTCGAAAGGCATGGCATATGTGCACAATATACCATATCATACTTACCATGTGTTGCAGAAAGGCGTAATAGAACCTTAACGGATATGGTAAGGAGTAAGATGAATAACTCCTCATTAACCAAATCTTTGTGGTTGTATGTACTTAAAATAGTTGTGTATTTGCTAAATAGAATTTTTAGTAAGACAGTCCCTAAGACTCCTTTTGAATTATGGACTGGAAGGAAACCTAGTATAAGATGCTTGTTTGGGGTTGTCTGGAGAAAGCACGAGTTTTTAATCCACATGAAAAAAAAATTAGATTCTTAAATAGTTAGTGGTTATTTTATCGATTACCTTGAGAAATCGAAAGGGTGTAGGTTTTATTAACCAAACTATAGTCCAAGAATTGTTGGAACAAGCAATGAAAAATTCATTGAAAATTGTAAAGTTAGTGGGAGTACTAAAAAATGGAACGTAGATCTATTACCCATTAATGATTCAATATCCACTTCCTCAGCAAATGTTGTCCCAACATTGAAAGAATATGTTAATGCCGAGCAACATTTGAGTGCAGAAATAGCCCAAGAAAAAAACTAACTTATTACTAGCTAATGTAAATTAACCACTTGGAATAGCTTTAAACAAACTTGTAAGGGCAATAAAATCTGTTGTTCCTGATAATTATGTGGTTTACTTGCAAGAGTCCAAATATGATTACGATAATGACCCTGCTTCATTTTCACAAGCCATGGAAAGTGATAAGTATGATAAATGGTTTGATGTTATGAAAGATGAGTTGAAGTCCATGGAACAAGATAAGGTTTGGGAACTTGTCTATTTGCCTGAAGGTTTTAAGCGAGTTGAGTGAAAATGGGTTATTAAGACCAAATGTAACTCTAATAGCAATATCGAATGATATAAAGCTAGACTTGTTGCTAAAGTTATACTCAAAAGGATGACATCAACTACAAAGAGACATTTTCACCAGTCTCAAAGAAAGACTCAATGAGAATAATCATGGCGTTGGTGGCTCAATTTGATTTAGAGTTACACCAAATAGATGTAAAAATTCCCTTTATAAATGGAGATCATGAGGAGAAGTTTATGTTGAATAACTTGAAGGTTTTTCCATAGAAAGTAAGGATCACATGTTGTGTAAACTTAAAAAGTTAATATACGGTTTAAATATATTTTTGGTTTTATGTGTTGATAATATCTTACTTATTGCTAATGATTTGGCCATTCTATACAAAACCAAATATTTTCTCTCTAAGAATTTTGAAATAAAAGATATGGGAGAGGCTTCCTATGTGATTGAAATTTCTATATTCTGAGATAGATCATAAAGGTTGTTGGGATTGTCTTAGAAAAGGTTTATCAAATAAATTCTTGAGACATTTAACATGAACAAATGTTCAATAGGAGTTGTCCCAATACAAAAGGGGATAAATTTAGTCTTCTGAAATGTCCAAAGAATGACATAGGCAATTTGATGCATCTACAAATTTGTACAAGACTTGATATCAGTTTTGTGGTCGGAATGTTGGCAAATATCAAAGTAATCCTGGTGTTGACCATTGAAAAGTTGCAAATAAAGTATTGAAGTATTTGCAAGGAGTGAAGGACTATATGCTTAATTATAGGAGATCCAATAAATTAGCGGTGATTGGATATTCGAATTTAGATTTTGTTGGATGCATTGACAGTGGAAAGTCAACATTTGATTATGTATTCTTGTTAGCTAAAAGTGCCAAACAATCTATTATTACTTCGTCCACTATGGTGGCAGAGTTTTTTAGCTTATTTTGAGGCTACAATTCATGCATTATGGTTGCTAAATTTTATTTCGAGACTTGGGGTTGTCGACACCATCATCAAATCACTTAAATTTATTGTGATAATTTTGTAGTAGTTTTCTTATCTAGAAATGACAAATACTCTAAAGGTGCTGCTAAACACATGGAATTGAAGTATTTTGCCATTATGGAAGAAATTCAAAAACAAAGATTGTGTATTGAACTTATTAGAATGAGTCTTATGATTGTAGATCCCTTAACTGAAGGTTTACAAGCAAAGACATTTAAGGAACATGTTAGTAGGATGTGTCTTAGTTGTACTTAAGATTAATGTGATGTTTATAACAATCTTGAGCTCAATCATGCATTTTTTTATATATAATGATTCATTTCTGGTTTATCATGATTGTGTACACTTAATTGTTTTATGGACAAGAAATAATAAAGTGATTAAGGTGAACTTCATGAAATTTATATGTCACTTATGTAACCTAGGTTTATAAATTATTAATGTAGTGGTATATGAAAGGAAGTATGTGATGTTACAATATATAAACGCCATAACTCATATTATATAATTTATTATAGTATAGTAAATTATGAAGATCTTAAGAGATTTGTTTGTTTATGCGCACCTAACGAATATACTACTAACTATATATGTATGACAAATATGAATAATCGGACTAAGTGGGAGAATGTTAGATTATGGCCCGATTAGTGGCTATTAGTTATTCTAAATAGTAGAAAAAAGAATTCCATGATCAATTCTTGTGTAATGAAAGAAGGGTCAAGAGGGATAAACCAATTTATTTCGTAAACTCTGTCATCACAGTAATGGCTTCTACATCAGGTGTGAAATCTAACAATCATGTTCTTGGTAAATTATTTATTCGAGAATATGAGTTTATGTATGAATGTTAATTTTATGATGATAAATCACAGTATTAAAAATTAACATGCGGTATTAGAGCAAGTGTTTTGAATAAATAATTTTATGATTAATATTTAATGATTTGGAAAACAAATATATATATATATATATAACTGATGATGATGATGACCTTCTTATGAGTTTCAATGTGAATAATAATAGTGATCTATACTTATCACTTCTCCTTATGCTCCGTCTGATGTAATTGTGGAAGTAAAACCACATGAGTGATTGATTTCAAATACAAGATTCTAGCATGTACTGCTAAGCTTGTACTGGTAATATTGTCTATAGAAAAAAGAAAAAAACTATACTACTATTTGGCTAATTAGTTGAAAATTTGGTCTTATCATTCGAGTGGTTGAACTTAATATGCTTAGAAATATTCGGTACATAATAGGTAACCCATTATTTAGGGAGATTATATGATTTACATCCATTCAATTTCAACTACATTACTATGAAGTACCTTATATATACATCTCGTTTTTCATTATCGTCATCATTGTCGTATTAAGAATAATAGGAAGGAAAAAGGCACAAACAAGTCTAAGAGGAGAACGGACAACGAGAGAAAACGCAATCATGTTGTCCAAGCCATGTTTGTTGGTGGCACTCCTCTTGGGCCTCCTAGTCTTGGCCACCCCAATCACAGCACGTCTGAACAAACTAGCACGACCTACTAAACCAACACGTCGGGCCCAACCATTGAGGCTGTCAAGTGATGAACTGATCAAAATAGCATGTAAGGGCCTCAGACAAGAATGCACAGAGCTCCTGCAGTTGGCGCCTGCACACGCGAAGGCTGATGCCAAGAGCCTTGCCTTGTTCATCCTCAAGTACAAATAGCATCATCCATATGAAAGTTAAATTAACATTAATTTGTTTCGATTTAGCTTCGTTTCAAATATCTCGTACATAAATTTATTATTACCTAATAATATTTCCATTAATGCCAATTTCCAATCCCTTTTAGGTTCATCGAAGGAATGTCGTATGGTCAAAAAAAGATAGATACTAGCAATGCGAGTCCAGTGCTTCTAAATGCCTTGGCAAATTGCGAGAACCAGTTCTATTATGTGAATAATGATATGATGCATGCAATCGATCATATTGGAAAAGCTAAATATAGCGATGCTAAAGCTTCCATCGAGTCTGCCCTTAAACAAAGTGCTAAGTGTAATGCCAACATTATGGCCACTAAAAAAGAGAAGGTATCAGAGGACCAAGCAGTGAGAGATGATTACTCCAGGGATGTATTGAAAAAGGTGGGCAACAAAGTCCAAGTCCTCTTGTATTCCGCTATTAACCTTGTTAAAAGAATGGAGGCAGGCAAATTGCTAGTTTAAAGTCAAATGTAGAGTTTGATACGACGCTAGTAAATTCCATTATTGTCATTTATTGTTTACATAGTGATGTAATGGATTTCATGTATAACAATTTCATTTTTTCCATTCATACGTTACTTCTTTATATGATTTTAATATGTATGCATTCAATACAGTAAAATTTATAACTTCCTTACGATATGTTCCCCATGTTCTAATTTAATCCTCGTCTTTATCCCATTTGAATGGTTCTCTTCCAATTTTTGTCCCACTTTCTCTGGAGCAACATAATCTGACTGGAATGTTTCAAGCGCCGATCATAGGAATTAGATTTGAAAATGTTCAAGTATTTTTCAATTCATCGTTCTTGTAAATTGATCTACTTCCTATGAAGCATTGTCTTTTTTACAATATAAAACAATCATGGAGCATATGTATTGTACGTAAGAGCCTACTTTACACTACAAGAATACAGCTTTTTCATGATGAACCAATACATTATAAATTTAGTTGATCATGTGACGGATTTTATCTATAACAATTCCATTTGTAAATTTTTTGTCATTAATTATATCAGTAGTTATATTTTAAATTGAATTTTACACTAATCCATTACAAATACTCTAAATCGATGACATAATTTACTTTATTGCAATGCTATGTTATTAGGGCACCTTTTGCTATGTGGTATTTTGAAAAAGCCCCCAACCGATTTCCATCAATCTTTTTTTTTTTGTTGGTAAAAATATATTTTTCTTATTTTTGGGTCAAAAAAATGTTGTTCTTATGAATATAAGAATTTCCGCACAAACACTAATGCAACATTCTAGCACATTGATTTTTGTTGTAGAAACATTCAAATCATGTGCTACACAATTTGTAGATAAACTTCTTGCACAATATTTGAATCACTAAATATATCACTTTTAGTCCATTTTCTAGAAATAAAAAAAGCAAAGGAATATATACGATAAACATATATCACAAGTTAAATAATCAAAATATTCTATATCGCATTGATGTCTAACTTGTAAACTTAAAACTTAATCTTTTCTATTTAATTATACTTTATCTATGAGGAAAATGCATGCGCTCTGTGTGCTATGTCTACACTGCCAAAAAAAAAAAATCATGTTATTTTAATTCATATAAAAATATTATAAATTCAAGAATATGAAAGAAAACCCGTATAATGGGTTGAGTGTAAGGAATGTGTGTTGACTGCGAACACGCATGAATTTTGGCTAATGAAATTGACATTTTTATTCATACAAAACTGATACGAGCCAAACCTAAGCACAAAACTATAGATAAATAAATAATAAAAGCCTAATAACCCAAGGCCCAACACATTGAATACAAGGCCAAAAATTTTTTTAAAAATATATATCACTATCATCAAGCCCATCGTCTTATATATTAAATCCAAACCCTTCATATTAGGGCATATAACATCATAAAATTGTGACAAGTATCCAAGTATGGTGAATGGTATAAATATCAAAACCCTTCCATTTTGGAGTGGGGCTTACTATTCTAAGAATACACTTTCTTTTCCAAGAGGACATCAACTTCTTTTACTTGTCCATCAAGAATTCAAGAACAACTTTGTGGGAGCTGGAAATCAGTCCGTCCTTACATCACTAGCTCCCACCGTGGGGAATCTTTAGGCTTAAGTGTTGATACGCTTGAGCCGAGGGTCCTCACTTCATTCCCATACTTAGTTCAGCTACCAAATACCATATCCAAGCTTGTATACATGCTAAAAGTTCATAGGCAGCCAAAAAATAGCAGGTATTCAAGATTCACTAGTTATATAAAGAAGACAACCAGGCAGGAGTTGGGTCTGAAAGTTTGCCGGTTATGATCCCATACTAGCTGAAAAGAATATTGGAAATATAGGGGGATCACTGATTGGAAAACGCGCATCCACTGTGCGTACATCAAGGGGACTGGTGTCTGTCGACCCACCCCAGAAGAGGCTACTGAGCAATGTTTGGATCAGACCTCATAAACTATTCCTGGGGTCTGCGGAAACTTAAGACTTTAGAACCACTGAAGAGGGAGGTAGTAGTAGGGGCCTAAGAGACAAAGGGAAAAGAGCCATAGGCACGCATGGAGAAACATATCAAGAAGAGCTGACCCCACTTCTGCTGGGACAGGACATGCAAACGATGCTGGTGAACCAAATCCACGAGTTGGCTCAGCAAGTGGCGGACTTGAAGTGATAGAAACAGGTAGCGGAGGACACATTCATGCTGAAGCAGGGCTCACCATTTTGCGCTTAGATAGCCATGCAAGTTCTACCATAGGGATGGAAAATACCACAGTTGCCACTATATGACAGAACCATAACCCTAACGTCCACCTATCCATGTACTCAAATATCATAGGCCTCCATGGCCTCAAAGACGCCATGAAGGTCATGATCTTGACCACAACCTTCAAGGTAAGGCTTTGGAATGGTGGACACTACAGGTGCAGGTTACCGTCATCAATTTCACCAAACTCTGTAGGAAATTTGTGTACTATTTTACAAACACGAAGAATTTCAAAAGGATGTCAACCTATTTGTTCATCATCAAACAATGACCAAGAGAAACGCTAAGAGACTTCATAGATCGATTCAATGTGGAGGCTCTGGAATTCCCAGACCTGAGGATAGACATGGTGACAAGCATCCTGATCCACGGCCTCATGAGGGGGGCCTGTTGCTAATGCAGTTGGCAAGACATGCTCCGACCATATTAGAGGACTTAATGAGGATGGCAGATAGGTACATAAGAGAAGGATAAGTAAATGAAATGAAGGCCGAGTGGGAAAGGTGGGAGGTAGGAGAAGAACCCAGAGGCAGGAGTTGCTACGACCCGCCCCGCAAGAATAGAAGGAGGGTGCACAGAACTTCTGAACCTCAGAGGCAGAGGTGGTACGCCTATCACACCCCTCTATGAGTCAACTACATGAAGGTTTTGATGGCCATTGAATCACAAAATCAAGGATACATGCTGAACTATCCACCAAGAACCAGACCCTCATTAAACAAGAGAGCCTCTAACAAATACTGCGCATTTCACAAACAAAAAAGCCACAACAGAAAGGAATGTAAGATGAAATTCAATATCTAATAGAGAGAGGATACTTGAGGAACTACATACGTAATGTGGATGCTGACAACAGAGCCCTGGAAGAACGGCCCAACAAATACCGCCCCTAAAAATATCAACTTTTTAGGGGAGGTCGCAGAAGTCATAGGCGAGGCAAAGGATGGAGAGGCAGGATCGAGTAGAGGCAAGAACAAGCACACAGAGTTGAACTCAATGATGAAAACAACATGCCTCAGTAAGAGATCAATGGAGAAAGGTCACCAAATTAAGAAAGAAGAAACCCAAGAGGTAGAAGAGAAGTGCCGAACTAGCAAAGAGTTTGAGAAGACACAAAATTTGATAACCAACCTCGAAGAGGCGAAATCCACACCTATATCTGGAGGACCCATCGGAGGCGACACAATGAATGAGAGGAGAAGGTATGTCAGAGTAACTTGTAACCCTTATATCCCAAGATGTCCAGATGTGATAGTTACGGAGTTCAAGCAGATACCTATATACTTTACGAAGGATGACTTTGACGGGGTGTACATACCACACAATGACCAATGGCCATATCAGTGGATGTCGCAAACTTTACTATATGTAAGGTATTAGTGGACAATGGGAGCTCTGTTGATATAATTATATTAGATGTCTTAAGGAAGATGGAGCTAGGGGTTACAACAATAAAGCCTGTCAACCCACCACTTACAGGGTCTGGGGGGTTAGAGGTCCTGCCTCTGGGAACCATAGACCTTCTGACCTCGCTAAGCGAGAGCCCCTACAAGAAGACACTTATGATCAAATATTTGGTTGTAGATGCTGATTTAATTTGGCATACAACATCATATTGGGATGACTTGGCCTAAACCTTTATAAGGTAGTGGTGTCTATATTGCACCTAAAAATGAAATTCCTTACAAAGAACAGAGTGGGTGTTGTGAGAGAAAACCAGAGGATGGCTAGGGAGTGTTATGCTATTTCGGATAAAGGGAGTGGCTTACGACCCTCTTAAGAATAAGAAAATTGGGGAAACGTCAACAAACCCAAAGAAGCATGAAGACCCAAGACTTGAGTCAGAAAATAAGCCTGTAGAGCCAGTCCCCAGACCTTAGGGAAGCATGGAACCCTCAGAATACAAGGTCATAGAACTTTACCCCAGTGATCCGGAAAGAACCACTAGAATTGGAGCATAACTCCCCGAAAGGATGGAAATAAACCTGATTGAGTTGCTGAGAGAAAACCACGGCGTCTTCGAGTGGAAAGCATCTGACTTTAAAGGTATTGACCCGAGTATTGTGGTATATAGGCTGAATGTAAATCCAGAGGCCAAACTAATGGTGTAGAGAAAAGAAAGCCATAGAAACGATCGCAACAAAATCATAGCAGTAGAGGTCAGAAAACTGCTGGAAGCAGGGTATGTAGTAGAGTTATAATATATGCAGACTGGCTGTCGAATGTGGTTGTGGTCCCAAAACCAGATGGAAGGTAGAGGATGCGCACAGACTATACAGATCTCAATAAGGAGTGCCTGAAGGACTCGTACCCACTCCCAAGAATTAATACACTGGTTGACTCCACTGCGGGATGCGTACTTCTGAGCATGATGGACGTGTATCAAGGATACCATCAGATCTTCACAGGCCTCGAAGATGCAAGACAATATTCATGACAAAAGATGGCACATACTGTTACCGAGTTATGCTATTCGGGCTAGAGAATGCAGGCGCAACTTATCCAAGATTGGTAAATAGTACATTTCAAAACTTCATGGGCCAGACCATGGAGGTCTACGTGGATGATATGCTTGTCAATGAGCAAGGGAAGCATTTAAGATCATGAGAAAGTACAAGATGAAGCTGAACCCGGCCAAATGCACCTTCGGAGTAAAAAGCGAAAAGTTCTTGGGATATCTAGTCAATGCGCGAGGAATCGAAGCAAAGCCAAAAAAAATCAGTGCAGTTCTGAGCATGAGATATCCAACATCCCCCAAATAAGTAAAGGTACTGACAGGGCGGATGGCCTTACTGAATCGATTTATATCAAGGTCTGCTAATAGGGTCTGTCGTTCTTCAAAACCCTTAGGGGTCATAAGGAGTTCAAGTAGATGGAAGAATGCGCGGTAGCATTTGAGGCACTAAAGAAATACCCGACGTCGCCCCCCTTGTATCAAAACCAATTGAAGGAGAACACCTATATATATACCTAGCTGTGTCTGAAGTTGCTGTAAGCACTGTTTTAACCAAGAAGGAGGACAAACAGTACAAGCCAATATCCTACATTAACAAGATATTGCAGGGAGTGGAAAAGAACTACATGAGAATCGAGAAGCTGGCATTGGCCTTAAATACAACCTCAAAGAAATTGAAACACTACTTTTAGTTATACCCCATAGTAGCGTTAACCAACTGAGCCGTTGAAGTAGATCCTATCAAAACCCGAGGCATCAGGGCGGATGGTCAAATTGGCCATAGAGTTGAGCTAGTTTGAAGTGGACTACAAGAGCAGATCCACTATATAAGCCCAAGTCCTCCCAGACTTTATAGTGGAGATGACTCATGAAGCTAGGTTGGAGGAAGAGTGTCAGTCGATACTGCACGTAGATGGATTAGCAGCATCAACCAACAGAGGAGTAGGAATCCTGTTGCAAGGTCTAAACAATGAAGAAGTCAAAGTGGTGCTTAAACTGAACTTCTAGGTAACTAACAATGAGGTAGAGTATGAGTCTCTGCTTGGGGACCTAGAGCGAGCCACTGAGATCGGCGCTAGATGGTTAGTGGCATACAACTATTACAGCTGATGGCGCTCCAATTCGAGGGAAAGTATGAGGCCAAAGAGGACACAATGATCAAATACTTGGACAAAGTGAAAGATAGGGTTAAAACTTTCAAGACCTTTGAGCTCAAGCAAATCCCAAGATTTGACAATAAGAGAGCGGATGCACTATCAAAATTTTCCAGTTCTATGGTAGGGCTATGGACCAGAAACATCACACTTGTAGTGGAAAAAAATCCCAGCATACGAAGCAATGAGGTGCAAACCCGGCAGACCTTCACGATCGATGTGTTTGATGTAGAGGCTAAGAGAACGAAACTCAAAGCAGCCAAATATACAATTATTGATGGGAAATTATATAGGAAATTGATAGAAGGACCTCTGATGAGGTGCTTGACCCCGAACCAAGCTAAGTACATTATAAAGGAAGTACATGAAGGCAGTTGTGGAAACCATTTTGGAGGAAGGGCTTTAGCCAAAAAGATAATCAGACAGGGGTACTTTTAGCCAACCTTGCAGAAAGACACCATGGAATTCTTAAAGAAATGTGAGGAATTCCAATGCCACCCAAACCTGATCCATAACCTAGCAAGCTCCATAAATCTAGTTCAGGTGGCGTACCCTTTTGATCAGGGGGGGGGATCGATATTTTGGGACCCTTTCCCCCAGCAGTAGGTCAGAAGAAATTTATAGTTATGGCAATGGAGTACTTCACCAAATGGGTGGAAGCAAAGGTAGCTATCGTTGTGGAGTGCCCAGGGTCTTGATCTCTAACAACGGGACTCAGTTTCAAGGGAAGAAAATTACACAATGGTGTGAGGAGATGAAAATCAAGTAAAACTTCACCTTTATCGGCCGCCCACAGGCTAACATACAAACAGAGGTAACTAATAGAACTTTACTTCAACACCTCAAAACAAGAGTCTGTGGAATGAAGGGAAGTTGGCTGGAAGAGCTCCTTGGAGTGTTGTGGGCGTATCAAACTACCCCAAGGTTAACTAAGGTAGAAACACCATTTTGCTTGGTATATACGTCAGAGGCGGTCATCCCAACAGAAATTGGGATGATGACACTAAGGGTGAAAAAATATGACCCAGAGCTGAACATGTAGCTGAGGAAAAAGGAGTTGGAATGTATCCAAGAAAGAAGAGACAGAGCCTATGTCTCTATACTTCGATATAGAAAGATAATGGAAATAAGCTATAACAAGAAAGTCAGACCCCGAGGATTTCAGATCGGGGATCTGGTACTGAAAAAGGTGGAAGTGAAGAAACATATAGGCAAACTGGACGCATATTGGGAGGGGCCTTCTAAGATAATAAAAATGAACAGGAACGGATCGTATAGGTTGGAGGACCTGCACGGGAAGGAACTGACCCGAACTTGGAATGTGCACAACTTGAGGAAGTTCTACACATAGGGGTAACGAAACCTCTACTTTATCTTTTACTTGCTTCTCTGCTAATTTACTTACCTTTTGAAACCCTCAATTATGGTCTTGATGAAACTTTCTTTGCTATTTTCAAAACACCCCGGACATTATTCCCAAATCAATGAAATCAATGTCTCATCACAACCTGCTATCCCAATATGGATTAAAGTATTGAGGTCTGCACGACCCTAACATTGACCTCCCGCGAGTCACCAGACACAGGTAGAGTCCTAAAATCAACTAAGTAATGAGGTCTACACGACCCTTACATCGACCTCTCGTGAGTCGCCAGACCCAAATAGAGTCCTAAAATTAACTAAATATCGAGGACTGCACGACCCTTCCACCGACCTCTCGCAAGTCATCAGACTCGGGCAGAGTCTTAAAATCAACTAAGTATCGAGGCCTGCGCGACCTTTACATGGACCTTCCATGAGTCTCTAAACCCGAGCAGAGTCCTAAAATTAACTAAGTATCGAGGTCTGCATGACCCTTACATCGACCTCCAACGAGTCACCAGACCGGGACAGAGTCCTAAAATTAGCTAAGTATTGAGGTCTAAAAGACCCTTACATCGACCTCCCGCGCATCACCAGTCCCGGGCAGAGTCCTAAAATTAACTAAGTATCGAGGTCTACGCGACCATTACATCGACCTCTCGCAAGTCGCCAGACTCGATCAAAGTGCTAAAATTAACTAAGTATCGAGGCTTGCGTGACCATTACATCGACCTCTCGTGAGTCATCAGACCCAATCAGAGTCCTAAAATTAACTAAGTATCGAGGTCTGTATGACCCTTACATCGACCTCCTGCGGGTCGTCGGACCTAGGCAGAGTCCTAAAATTAACCAAGTATCAAGGTCTGCGTGACCCTTACATCGACCTCTCGCGACTCGCCAAACCCGGGTAGAGTCCTAAAATTAGCCAAGTACCAAGGTCTGTGCGACCCTTACATCGACCTCTTGTGAGTTGCCAGACCCCGGTAGAGTCCTAAAATTAACTAAGTATCGAGGTCTGCGCGACCTTTACCTCGACCTCCCGCTAGTCGCCAGACCCGGGTAGAGTCCTAAATTAGCCAAGTATTGAGGTTTGCACGCCACTTACATCAACCTCTTGCGAGTCGCCAGACCAGAGCAAAGTCCTAAAATTAACTAAGTATCGAGGTCTGTTTGACCCTTACATTGACCTCTCGTAAGACGCCAGACCTGGGCAAAGTCCTAAATTAAATCACAAAGATAAAGCTCTAAACCGAAATCACACAAGCATAGAAGCACAAAATAAGGCATAGAAAAATGGAAGGTCTCATTTTAAAATATCAAAAGTTACACAGACCGAAGGCCACAAACGAAAAATTAAAGCACATAGCAATACATACTGAAAACATAAAGCTACCTAGACAAACTATTACAAAGTGTAAACCTATGATAAATTTTCCTTTGATAAAAGTGGAGCAAATTGGTCAAACTCTTCGTCAAGCACGTCTTCAAGAAATGTGGACCCTCCTGTTGCAGAGTTCAACGGATTCAGTTGAGAAAGGTCAAAACCATCATGGAACCCACCAACATACTGAGTGTGATCTTTGCATAGATTAAAAAACTTCAAACTCTCATCCATCATTAGACCTCCAACTATCATCTGGAACGTATGTAACTGACGAAAGTCACAAGCAGCCTGAAGTTTGAGCCCCAGCAGGAGGTTAGGAGTAGAAGCACGACAGTTCACCCTCTACAATACCCTCAACATATCTCTCCTCACAATGCTTTTTTAGACTCTCAACCTCTCGATCATGCTGAGTCTTGTATTCTGCCAAACTCTTGCGGAAGTCTCCAAGATAACCAGAATCTCTATAATTTGATTAGCCAGGTGTTAAGCAAGCTGTTCAGCTCCTCTTACTCTGGTTGGCGCAGTTTAATTGACCCTGCAAGCATTCAACTCGGGCCTTAATAGCACTCAGAGCTTTCTCAAGCTCAAAAACTTTGGACTGCTGAGCTTCTTCTTGAACCACCTTCAAATAGCCTCAGATGTCTTCCTCTTCTCCGCCTTAGAGCCAACGTAAGCTCTGAGATAAGCATTCTGAAGGCCCAAAGTATGATCCATAGTCACAGTCTGAGACTACGCAAAGGCAAAGATAAGTACAAGCGAAGCAAGGTAAATGAAATAACCTAAGATAAACACTTACAGTGTTGGTGGCTGCCACCTTCACCTCTTCTAAACTCGTAGATGGAGCGTCTAAATAGTCTATCAGGTCAAGAGGTAGAGCATGACCCTTCTAGAAGCTGTAGAGCCACCTCTGGATCTGTCATTCTATCCTTCACCGAAACCTTCCATCTAGGTATATACTAATGCTGGGGATCGGGATCTAAAGGTGCTGTATACTTGGAGAACTTGGGATTGACACGAACTCGCTCCAGCAACTTCACACGAATGTCCAGAGCCACGAACTTAGCAGAAAGCTCGTTGACAGTCAAGTTCTTCTCTAAAAGGCGCGCTCTTCGTAGAGCATCATTAATGTAGGAGGTTGGATCTGGGATTGCTGCATTGCACTCCTCAAAACTAAATACCTCTGTAGTAGTGGGAGAAAGAAACACCAAACCGGCAGTTGAGGAGCCCTCACCTGTGACCCTAGCTGCAGAATCCCCTACCTTTCGTAGTTTTCTCTTTTTTGTGGGATTCACGAAGAACCTAGGGTCGGAAGAAGGAGATTGAACAGGACCAGGGAGTGCAGACCCTCTTGGGCTACCTTACCCTAGGGGCTAGCCTTAGAATCAGAAACCTCCACCACCGGTTAAGTTGCCTCAGAAGCTCAGCAACTATGGGATCGGAGCCAGCATCAGGGCTCCCTTCTTCGTGAGACAGCTTCTTCGTAATCATTTTGCGGGCTAATTACAAATAAGTAGCCATATCTGCGAAGTGTAACTAAGATAAATAGTCAGATAAAATAAGGAGATCCATAAGTAAAACACAAAAAAAATACCTTCGGTGTAGGAACAGCCACCTCAGTTTCACTGAGGTCACAAAACTTTAAAAAACACTCATTAAGGAGATCGATTATATCAAAATCATAAGTTGAAAGCTCCACTAAGAAGGAAGAACTCCACAGTGGCTCTAGGGTACACCGTTTAGGTTTAGTAGGGCACTATCGGCGATTAACAAACCAGGGTTGATTTGCTGGGGGGGGTCAAAAAAAGAAAAAATAGCTTTTCCACTCCTTGTTAGGAAGACTAGGGGGGAGGTTTTGTGATGCGGCTAAAAATGATAGAACCAGCAAGAGTTGTAGATATAGAAAAGGTTAATGAAGTTATTGAAATTAGGTTGGATGCGCAAAAGTTTGGACACAACAACAAAGCCTAAGATCATACGGTAGGCATTAGGAACTAATTGAGTCAGAGCCAACCCAAACAGAGCCAAAATATCACTAACCTCATGGGGAACAGTGAACCTAAGCTTGGCCTCTAAGGCACCAACGTGGAAACACCTATAACCTGGGGGAGGAGAGTCCATAGTCTCAGACCTGCACGGAGCCCTAATCTGCGAAGAACTAGGGATATGGAAAGCCCCCCGTAGAGATGGGATATCACCCTTACGGAAAATAGACCTAAGCTCAGATTCACGGTGATGGTCTTGCTTAGGCGAAGTAAAGTAATTTACACGCGTAGGAACGCAAGAGCTCAGAGGTCCTCCCCCGGGGTTGTCACTATAACCTTCCTCACTCGACCCAAAACCATAAAGGCTTAAGGGTAACTTATTGTTAGATAATGTAACCTTAGATGAGGAAGTAGGAACATTGAACGTCTTTCCTTTTGAGAAAACCAAAGGACGCTTGGCACGGGCTCGTCCACCTTTGCGAACACTAAGCTTAGGTCTACTTGTAGTAGCTTTTGCATAATCGTCTATGGCACGATTTAGAGCAGGATCGCTCAAAGACTCACCACTATACGAGTCATCACTACGAGAAGCCATGGCAAAGGGAAGCTCACAAAAGATATGTAAAAGAAATAGAGAGAGATTAATAAAAACCTGTATATTCGAGCGGAGGAAGTAGGGTGCAAAAGGTAGGAGTAGCGCCAGTCTAATAACTCTGCCAACAAACTCTTAAGGTTGCTAAGAAGAGGGAAAGAAAAAGGAAGATGAAGCAGAAAGGGGGAAGAAGAAACCAAACAAGCAAAAGAGGAAATGAAATTGGTAAAGTTACCAAGAAGCGTACATGGCGTGAAAAAACAGCCGCCAAAATTCAAATCAAAATCAAGTCAAAATCGGGCTTAATTAAAGAAAACCAAACCAGTAAGCCCAATAGAGCATCAGTGCTCAACCAAAGCCCAATAACAACAAAAGTTCATCAAGTAAATATTACATCTTCACTTAATAAACTTGGGGGACTAATGATATGGGCCAAACCCAAACACAAAACTATAGATAAATAAATAATAAGAGCTCAATAATCCAAGGCCCAACACATTGAACACAAGCCCAAATAAAAACTTAAAAATTTATATCACTATCATCAAGCCCATCATAAGATTGTGACAAGTGTCTAAGTACGGTGAATGGTATAAATATCTAAACCCTTCCATTTTGGAGGGGGCACTTGCTATTCTAATAATACACTTTCTTTTCCAAAAGGACATCATCTTCTTTTACTTGTGTTGGAAAAAGGGCTTGTTAAGATGACTTTTATAGGGGGATTAATCTAGGATTAAACCATTTTAAATGAAAATCCATAGATAAAACCAAAGGTAATGTTGTCTCAACGTGGTTAAAGCTGTGTAAAATATCCCACATCGGATATATTAGCCTTGACAATGCTAGTATTTATGTGGTTAAGTGTTGTTATTGTATAAACTAAACAACTAAGTACCGCATATAGGCAGACCCCACACGCGCGCGCTGCACGCCTACCTGACTTGGCTCCGGCTCCGGCTCTGGCCACAAGCCACAAGCCACGAGCCACGGACTACGGACCAAGGACTCAGGACCAAATCTGATTTTTGAATTCCGTTACTATATTTAATTAACGCGGTTTGAAACCGCCAGACACATTACCTGGTCAAACAACACGTTTTCAAATGTTTTCTATCTTTGCGTCCATGTGCATTGCGTGTTTGTTGGCATGCTGGTGGTTTCAACTGTGCATTAATGTGCCAGCATTTAACTCTGGCTGTCTCCTCCCCCCTATATAAGCTGCCTCCTGGTACTCTGCAAAACACACAAAAACGAAACAAAAGAAAAAAGAGAGTATACTATTTAAGAAAGTGATCAGTCTTAAGAGTGTATACGCCTTTAGCTTTCGGGTGTGTGTTTTGAGTTGTATTCACAACCACTTGAGTTGTTTAGCTTTCGAAGTGAGGTTCAAAGTAGCAGTGCGAATTGAAATGGACCTCTGGACTATCTTATCTTGGAAGGAGTATCGCAGGCCCATCGCACCGGTCAGTGGGGCAAATATTTTTTTAAGGCAAATCGGCTCAACTCGGTGATTCAGTCGTATCTTTTCAAATAAATACTGATAAGTCAACTGTACTTTCTTGTTTATTTATTTGTTTACGGCAATGTTTAGTTTGCTTTTGGCTACAGTATTTATACTGTAAAATTATTATTGCATTGTATTTATATTATCGAATAAATCCACCCACAAAAATATTAAATTTTAAATATTCTGTTCAATTATTTCCAACAACTTGTCTATCAAGAATTCAATAACAACTTTGTGGGAGCTGAAAATCAATCCGTCCCAGCTTCAAAAACATTGTTATTCCTTATCCTTTCATTCTGATCCCCTCCTATGCTGGGGTGTGGTTCGCTGGCAATTTCTCTCTCCACTCAGTGGCTAGCTAGTGCCAAACCAATCCCTATTTGAGGCAAATTAAAGATGATATATATATATATATGTGTGTGTGTGTTTGTGTGAAACTCATACATACATCGTAGATTAATGCCATGTAATATATATGTATATATATATATATTATAATATGTATTTAACATCATTATTATATAATTTATGAACGTATAAGTTTATGTATTATATATAATGGTAAAACATTTGTTTCAAGAGTCTTTTATGTTAAATTGACAAAGGGGAAAGTGAGCTAATTTTACAAAACACGAGGGTTAATTTTATATAACGCAAGGTTATTTTACGCTATTTAAAAATAAACTATTGAAAAAATGACCTAATTTGACATATAGTAATGTAATATTTTTAAAAAGTGTTATAATTGTGTACTACCTATCGTGGCACTTCACAAAAGTGTCTTAATTAACTATACCAACTTTGAACTAAAATGTATCTTTTGTAACACTACCAAAGGTCAAAATAAGCTATTGTAACACTAAAATACATAGCATTTTAACTAGTGTCACCAAACCAAATTTGCGTTTAGTGACATTAGCTAAAGTGTCATTTATTTATGTGTCACCATAGTCTATTCTCTCACTTAATTTATAATATCACAATAAGTATATTATAGTTTAAATTAGGATAACTTATTGAGATATTTTTTATGAAATATCACAATAAGTATGCAAGTATGATAATAGCATATTATATATGTCAAATTAACTTATTTTTTTAGTAGTAATAACACAAGGATATCCATAAAAATCAGGAGCTGCAGGAGGATAAGTGAGAGATCACTTGGGACAATGGAACTTTGGTTTCTCTCTGAAGCTTGGAGTAGTCTCTGTCACGGTAGCGGAACTTCTTGGTCTACGTCACGGACTTATCCTTGCTTGGGAACAAAGCTATGAGAAGGTGGAAATCGAGTTAGATTCCGCAGTGGTCCTACAACTGATGAGACCGGCAGATGTGAAGGACCACCTCTGGGACTCCTTAATAAAGATTGCAGAAGACTGCTAAGAATGCCATGGACGACTGTTAGACTAACATAAGTTGGACCATTAGGAAACTTTTGAATTAACTTTTAAAATTCTACATAAGTTTATAACATAGAAAGGCGGTAGATTTATTTGAAGGATATGCTTAATAAAACTCTTTATATCGCCCCTATTCGTATCATTACTTCACAGTCAAGGTCCAAATATGCACAATGAACCTAATTTCATATCATGAGCACAAAACACACACAACTTTATAATATAGAAAGGCGGTAGATTTATTTGAAGGATATGCTTAATAAAACTCTTTATATGGCTCCTATCCGTATCATTACTTCACAATCAAGGTCCAAATATGCACAATGAACCTAATTCATATCATGGGCACAAAACATATATAATCAAGAACTAGTTAAAATAATTTTATGGAATAACGGAGCTAGAGATGGCAACGGGATAGGTTTGGCCAAACTCGGGACTTGCCCCGCCAAGAAATTTTTGTACTCGGGCCTGGACCCAGACCCACCTGGTTTGGGTTGGACCCGGTAGACATGGTATATATTTTAAAAATAATTGAAAATATATATATTTTAAGAAAATTGATATTATTATAACTTTCTAAACATGAAAAAAATAATATTATTACCAAAGCACTAATTATTTACAAATCTCTAGAGAATATTTAAAATTTTGAAATATTAGACATAGTACCCCATATTTATTTGTACATATTTTGAAATCATAATTTATATACAAGAATATCATATTTATTATTTTATGTAACTATTTATTCGATATATATTTTTATATATGAAGTATAGATGTATATAATATAAATTTACATAAAATAATAAATAAAAAATATATGTAAATACTAATGGGGCGGGTTCAAGTTTTAAAATGAAAACCCGAGACCCACTTTGGACCTGGTAAGGAGTCTAAAAGCCCGGCCCTAACCGAGTCTGAGTCCAACCCAGACCCATTGCCATCCCTAGACGTAGTTGGAGGGTGGGGGGCTGGTGGTGAAGGTTGCCCTTTCTCAATTTTTTCAAACTTTATTTTTTGGTATGAATATTTATTCCCGTCCCCCACCCCTTCCCTCCGTCCCCCAAAAAAACTTGACTTTTATTTAAGTTATATAATAATTTTTTTTTTTGCTCTATTTTACTTTTAGTGATTTCTTTGTAACTAATCTCATTTACCATAATAATTAAATTCTCTCTCTTTCCCTTTCCTCACTTTTTCCTTATTTTCTTCAAATTAAAATATTAAAAATTCTATTAGATTTTACTTCCATTTTCTATCCCAATTAAAATAGCAAAAATTCTATTATAATTTTTCTTCTCTCACAATCCCAATAATATTCAACATTTTTTTCAAAAGCAATATACAAGAAGGTGCTGTGTACTAATTTTGAAATTTATATATTTATTTATTTCTTTTTTTTCCTTGTAATTGATTTTTGTGTAGAGATTTGACTCTTAGGATTGTCGATATGAATTTTCATAGTTGTTCAATATTAAACTTAATCGATCTTGATGTTTATTTATTGGGCTATTGAATTTGAACGAATCTTACTAATTTGACATTTCATATTTAATTGGGGGTGATTTGGGAATTGTAATGGCTGAGAAAAAAGAAAATATATTTTTTTGAGGTTTGAATATATTTTTTGATTGTGAGCATAAAGAAAGAGAAAAAAAAATCTATTTTAATACTTTTTAGTTTTGATTATATATCATTATGTGCGTTTATGTCAATTTTATTGATTATTGTTAAAAAATTATTAGTTAAGTATTTTTTAAAAGCAATTCATTATCCGCTATGTTTTCTTCTGTTGAAATAGAGAATAGCTTGTTATATTTTTCAATATCATTTTTTATATATTATTTTGATTGTAGCACTTTTTTTTTATTGTAGCACTTCTAATTGGTTGTATATGCATAAATATAATAACTTTTGTTATTTCATACGTTAATATTATATATAACCTTTACATTTATACATTTTAATAACTAATGATCATAAAAAAATTTCGTTACCCTCGATCAAATTCCTTGCCTCGTCCCTAATTTTATGACTTTATAACAGGCATGTAACTTTTTGGTGTTTTATTTCTCCTTTCTGAATGCATAATTGAGAAAGATGAATACAAAGAAAAGATTAAAGTTTTCAAGTGTTTTTTATTATGGATCAACACATTTGTGTCAAGTTATACCCTAATTATGCTAATTTACATATTTTCTTCCAATTTAATTCTTATAGTGTTCTTATAAATGCTACACTTGGTACAATACATTAGGTGTTGGATGAATGCCGTGTGATCATTGAATTCAATTTCGTTATATTTTAACTCTATCAACTAAAGTTGTTATGACGACCCCGAAATCCCTTTATTATTATTAGTCTTATTGTTATTATTATGATTATTATTATTATTATTATTATTAGCATTAGTGGTTGCATACATGCATACATTATTAATTACAAAATGTATAAGGTTCTTTACAGAAACGTAAGGGTACATCCAATAAAATAAGTATCGACCTGCTAGTTCTACTATCTATACGAAGCAAAAAGCAACAAAAGCCATAAAATACAGGTACACAGCGGAAATCCTACATCTTCCTTCCTAGTAAAACGCTTCAAAAGGTTCCTCCTCATCATCATCATAAAGGCTAGCTTCGGAAGCATCTAAAGCATTATATAACACGAAATCAACATACGTTGAGTAGAAATATTTCTTTATACACATAAGGTGCTCGAGTGTCAAGTGCACATTAGTTACGCATAGCACATACATAGTTTCACACTTTCTACTTTTTGTCACCTGACAGTGACCCTTATAACTACCCGGGCCGAAATAACAACCAGCACATTTCTCCCGCCAGCCTTATCCTCCAATGGTCGTATCCCGGGCATACGCCTAGTATTGTCCTACGACCCTCTCTCTTGAGTAGATCCCTCCGTCTACCCAAGGGGGGGATTAGGAGATGGAAGGGGTGTGAACTCTTCCAGCTACTCAATAGTATGTCCCGGCGGAACGCCCCCCAGACCATTCCAACACATATGGGTCCATTCACAGAATTGCAATTTGTTCACACATGCACATAATCTTTAGAAGTTTATATTATAGTTTAGTAAAGTAAGCGCCACACTTATTAATGAAAGCTTTATATTTGCTTATTAAGCATATTTACTTAGAAATGTTAAATATGTAAATAGCTAGTAGCAAAAATATGTAAATAGACAAAATATAAATATAAATATATAAATATAACTAGTATGAATATATAAATATAAAGATTAAAATATAACTAGTATAAATATATATAAATATATAGATTAAAATATAAGATATATAAATATATGAATACTACATATATATACCTATATAAAATATAGATAACTATATATATAGATATGATAAGAATTATCTACATATACATATAAAACTAATAAAATGAATATAAGTATATATATATATACATATACGTAACATATATATATATATATATAAATAGTCTATAATAAGTATATATATACATGTACGTAACATATATATATATATGTCTATCATAACATATATCTATACATACATAAATATATATATAATTAACATATAATGAACTTAGTTAAATGAATATATGATAACACTTTAAATATTTATATATATATATATATACGTACATAGATGTATATGTTTATATATATATATATATGTAAAGTACTAAAGTAGGCATAAATCTATAGTATAAAGTAAAATAAAAGTTCTATTTATCACATAATAGATATGTGGAGCTTTCTTTACTAAGACTTTCAAGAACAACATAGGATATTCACCTAATAGTTCAAATAAAGCATCATGATGTCATACTACTTCATATAAAGCATAAAACTCACATAGTGGTTCAAATAAAGCATAAGAATTTCATATTATTGCAAAAGGGCACAATAATCACATAATATTTTCAAGAAAGCATAGTAAGCACATAGTACTCCAAACAAGCATATTAATTACATAATATCTTCAAGATCATGCTCACAAGTCTATCCATCCTTCAACTTCCTCCCAACAAGAGTTAAAACATGGAAAATTAACTATAAAGCTTTAAAGTAAGATGAAGATGGCAAAATAACTAAAAACCTCAACTTGGAGGCATGTTTGGCAAAAGCTCTCACTCTAGGCCATTCAAGCTTGATCTTTTACATTGTTTGGGCACAAGAGTATGGAAGCTTGCCTATTCTTCACAAGAAAGAAGAAGAAAACCTCTACTTAAGGCATAAAGAAGTGTTCCTACCTTAGTTTCTTCAAAGAAGTGTAGTAGTTTGGAGAAAGTGTAGTGTTTGGAGGAAAAAATAAAAGAGAGTGTAAGAGGAGAGAGTGTACGGTTTGGGGCTGGAAAATGGCTGAAAAATGAGGATTGTGAGTGTATAAGGTCTTGTGTATTGATCTTCCAAGTATTAGAGACAAATATCTACATATTATATTCATCTAAATACCTCTTACATACAAATTACATGGTTGTATATACATACACCTCACTTCACTAGCCACCATGTACATTTATGTGGGTATGTGTGTGTGTATATGTAGCTATGTATATCACCACTAATATATAACCATATATGTATATAAGGCTAGGTTTCAAGAGTGTATTAGTAGAGATATTTTGATAAAATATAGAATAAAATCAACTAAAGTCAAACAAAAACTTATAAAATCTGAAAACTCTTATTTATTAAGTATTTTATTGTTTATTTCTCAGCAAAACCGAAATTTGGGGTTGGAGAAGTGAAAAGACCAAAATACCCCTTGTTTTGCCCTTTTTTCGAAAATTGCTCAAAAATAGAAATAAAATTATAAAAATCCAAAAATTAATTTTTATAAGTCAAATAAAATCTAAAATATTTATTTTTATTATTATTTTCATTTTTTGATAATAATTAAGCATTTTAAAAATTAGATTTCAAATTAAGAACTTAAAGACAATGTTTTTAGAAAACTACTAAAATTTCTCAGAAAATAGGTAAAAGTTGAAAATAATTTATTAAATAAATTCTGAGAGTTTAGAAAGAGTAAATGTATAAAATTTTAAGAATATTTGGAATTTATAATATTTTCTAAAAATTTATGTAGTAAATGCACATTTGTTCGAAAAAAAAAATTAATTGTTTTGAAGAATAATTTTTATAAAATAATACTTCACAAAATAGTTCTAAAAAAAATTATTCATCAAAATAATGGACACCTAATATATAATATAAAATATTTAAATAAAGAATTTTTTCGGGTCGTTACAGTTGTGATATCACTATTATACATATAATATAACGTTTACCCAACCACCTAATAGAGTGTGGCAAGTAGACTATAAAATACACTTCGAATACCTATGCGATTATAGGCCTCGTGAATCAAACCCATGTGAATAAGGAGAGGTTGTAAGAGGCCCCGTTCCAGTCTATCATTCGTTTTTCGGATATCCAACTTCGGAGCTGTATATCCCACACGGCCTTGGGTCCTTCGACGAAGATATATAGTGAAGTACTATTTGTGCCCCCACTATGTTATCTATAATCAGACGAGTTGCGGCAAAGGCCGACTGTAATGGGAGAACCTTAGATAATTTTAAATAATACATTGCAAAGATCTATGCCGAAGATCCGCTACAGGTTCCAATTTATTCTTTTTCGGGTTAAGGACCAGAGCTGTATCATTTAATCCTTCGAGGAATTCAAACTGTTCAATTATCCGTGATCAATATTCCTCGAAAGTCCAGGAATTTTCAAGCTTAAATATGCTATTATGGATCGAATGAGAATCATTATAACTTATAAGTAATGGACAAGACCGAATAATCGGAATTAAAAAATTCGTGATTATTGACTGTATGATTTGGAAACAATGAAATTCAATCCACATTAGGGAGACCACGATCAAGTCTCTCTTCAATCACGATCTCGGAGCCTCGGACCCTCTTCCTCGCACCCAGTTATAGTGACAACTCGCCATACCGAGATCCACCAAGCCAGAATCTGTAATAGCTTGTTGAAAACCAAAGATCAAAGAATCATATTGTTGGGAACTACTGATTTTCTCTAAAGCCGACGACATGATAAAATTGCAGTCACAGAACCATGGTAGCAAAGAACCAGCGACAAGTTGTCGTTCAGACCAATCTTGAAAACTGGTGAGACGCCATTTGGGGAGAAGCCACATCAACATAGCGTTGCAAAAAACTTGATAGGGGTGCTCCCGTCTGAATACTCAGCAATGGGCCTGTCAATTGATAGAGTTTTACCCTATTTCGATTCTAACTCAAAAAAATACCCAATAAAAGATATTATATATCTTATCGTACCCTATTTAAATACAAATTCATTGGGTATGTATATTAGGTCTATCCTATTTTTAGGGTGTGAATTCAGGCCTTACCCAATCATTTTTTTTTTTGTATCATTTTGTGACACTGTGTCTTTTTTTTTTAGTTCACATACACAATTAACATATTCCCACACACATTTACACACTGCACCCTCACAAAGCACACACAATTTTAACACACACACAATGACTTCACATATTCTCACCAATTAAGTTTCTCTATTTATGGGCTTAATTTTGAGTGCTCAATCCTTCATTTATTTATTTATTTATTTGTTTCAAAGTGATGCTAATGAATTTGGATATTCATAAGAATATGATATCTAAGACATTATCATATGATTGTAGTCAAAATTGCATATGGTGGTCAAAGAGACCCTTTCAAATATATAATAGTATGGATATATATTGGTTGATAGATTAACATTAGATATAGCTAACAAAATTTATTAAAAATCTTTACTGATAAACATATAAGATAAATCTAGTTTAATACACCCCACACATATAATAAAAATCTAAATTTGTAAGTAAATAACATGTAGTGGGTTAAAAAAAGCATATGGAGTGAGTTACAGGTAATTGTAACCTGTAATACTATTATGAAAGTGTTTTAAAATTTTTCGTCAAATAATGGTTAATTAAATAACTCAATTAGCTATTCTAATAAAATATAAATAATTAAGGGGTGTAATTTTAACTTTAATCATTCTATCAATATTTCGTGAATCACATAGGGATTTTATTTGTATATTATATTATATATATATATATATATATATGCAGATCGTTATTTTTTTTTCTCCAACTCAATCAATGGTCAATTGAATAACTAATTCAATCAATTATTCTACTTAAATAAGATTAATTACGTGAGAGTAGTTTTATCTTTTAATTGTTGTATCAATGTTTTGTAGGGATGGTAATTTCTGATCCAATCCGAAAACCTAACACAAAAATAGTGAGTTAGGGTTGAGAGTTTATGAGTTGAACCCGAAAATGACCTGAAAAATATGGGTTGAGCTGGGTTGGGTTGATTCGTGGGTTATTCAGAAAACCCAAATCCTTTTATGGGCAACCCGACCCAAATCATTTTTTAATCTTTTTTTCTCCTTTCCCTCTCGTTTAGAGAAAAATATATTATGTATAAATTATAAATCATAACATATGGGTTATAATTAATCATTGATAAAATAATATAGAAAAAATTATGAAAAAGAGAATAGGGAATTTTTTTAATTATTAAACACATAAAGACTTTTAGATATTTAAAGATAAAAAATTGTTATATCTTTTAAAATGAGTGAAAAGTCAATTTGAATGAAAAATTATAATTTTGTTAGTTATCATCTTCTACTTCCCTCCAAAAAAGTATATCTTCTTCCTTTAATTGTTTATTTGCATTCATTGATGTTTTATATTGATTTATATTAATAAGGAATGAAATTTTTTATCAAGCATTTTTACAGTATATTATAAATAAAATTTAAATAAACTAGAGTAAGAAATAAACTCATTAATTTCTAATATAAATTCCAAACACGTGTTTTGTACGTAGCCGACCATCACTAAAAGAATACCTTTTAGTGATTAACCAATTGCAAATTTAATTTCTATGCTAGATTTCATTTATAACAAATTTGTTATAAATGTCTTGTTACTAATTATTTTTTAGTACTATTTATATTGAATTCTATCATTAATAATCAAATGATGTGATGATACTCTAAAAGAATGACAAAATGTAAAAATCTCTTTGTCACAAAATTTTCAATAGACTTAGTGAAATGGTGCTTTTTTATAGTGCTTACAAAATAAATGTATATAATATAGTTAGCCAAATGAAAAATTAGGAGAAAAAATTCAACTTTTAACTAGTAAAGTATAATTGCTTTAATTTTTCCATTAAAAATTTTGAAATTTTTATTTAAAACAGGTCAGTCCGGGTTGACACGAACCCAACCAACTTGGATTAGGATTGAGGCCTCATGAGTTTGGCAGGTCATGGGTTGGATTAGGATTGTGAGATTATATGTTATACATCTACCTCAACACAATCCGAACCCACCCGACTCACTCGAATTGCCACCCATAATATTTTGTCATACAATTTTTATAGGGATATTTTAAAATCTTATATTTATGATTGATTTAATGCTCAAACTTCTCTCTCTCTCTCTCTCTATTAATGGCTAGTTTAAATAACCAACTTCATTTATTGTGCAGCTTATTAAATAAAGATAATCAAGAGAGCGTCATTTTACATTTTAACCCTTCTATTAATATTTTATAATACAACTTTCATAAGGATATTTTTGTACGTACAAAAAATGGAACAATCCATAAAACTTGTCCTTTTATATATAAAATAGATATAGATGTAGATATTAAATGAGTACAATGAAAACTCTTGTATAGGCTGTGATCATTAGTTCAAACCTTCATTATTGGAAAAAAATGACCTAATTAGATACATATAATGTGATATTTTTAAAAAGTGTCTTAATTGTATACCTATTATGGCATTTCATAAAAGTGCCTTAACAAAAAATCTCAAATTTAAACTAAAATGTATTTGTTGTACACTATAAAATGTCAAAATAAATTATTTTGGCACGTGAATATATGACACTTTAGCTAATGTCATCAAACCAACTTTGCTTTTAGTGACATTAGCTAAAGTGTCATGCATTTGAATATAGTAATAGTTTATTTTGATATTTTGTTGTGTCACGATAAGTACATTATGTTCAAATTTAAAATAACTTATTAAGGCATTTTCTATGTAGTGTCACAATAAATGTGACATTGTCATATTATATATGTCAAATTATGTGATTTTTTTAATATTAATTTTTTTTTTTTTTGCTTTTGTTTTTGTTCCAAAGTGATGCTAATGAATTTGAATAAACATAACAATATATCTCACGCATTATAGAAACATCAAAATCTCTTATTTCTCTTCAATGAAAATTTGAGAACTTGAGGTTCACATATTAAAATAATAAAAAGAAAAAGAAAACACAAAAAAAAGGGCAAAAAAATCACAGAAGGAGCGTGGCATCAACCCTACACGTGATTTTGAACTATATTTGCGTCCCGTCCAGTCTTTTAACAATGTTAATAGCGGAAAACAATAGGACTTTGCCTAGGTTGCCCGCCTTTTCCAATGTATCCCTGGCGTAATTATCACTCACTAATTGTTCCGCTGATACCTTCTCGTTTCTACTTGCTTCAATCTTTTCATGACACTTCTCACCTTGTTTAAGGGCAGACTGGATTGAAGATTTAACATCACCAAATTTACCTTCTTCCAAATAAGTGATTGCATGCATCATGTCACTATTGAGATAATAGAACTCCTGCTCGCAGTTTCGCAAAGCCTCGATAACCACTGAACTCGCATTGCTAATCTTTGCCGCATGCTGACTACCATATGACATTCCTTCTACGAAGCTAGATAGATTGGAAATAGGCATTAATGAAAATATATGCTAGTACTTATGTTTATTTATATTTATGAACAAGACATTTTGAAACGAAGCCGAAGTGAAACAATCCAAGTAAATGTGTTTCCTTAGAAATTAGAAACTTATCACATTTTTGGAGCGCTCACTATTTTTAATTTTGATATGATTAGAAAATAGCACAATGAGATTAATTTCCATTTAACTTTCTAATGAATGATGCTACTTGTACCTGAGGATGAACAGGCCAAATCTCCTGGCATCAGTTGTCATGTAATCGGGTGCTAATTGTAGGATTGCTACGCATTCGGGTTTGAGGCCCTCACACGCTATTTTGATCAGTTCATCATGTGATAGCTCCAATGGTTTGGCTGGACGTGCTGTGATCGGGGTGGCCAAGAGCACTAGGCCAAAGAGGAGTGCCACCAACAAAAATGGCTTGGACAGCATGATTGAATTTATCATTGTCCGTTCTCCTCTTACACCTTTATATGCCCTTTTTCCTTCTTGTGTTATTCGCAATATGACAATGGTAACAATAATGAGAAATGATATATATATATATATATATATAAGGTACTTCATACTAACGTACTTGAAATTGAGTGGCTGTAAATCATATAATCTCCTTCATAATAGGGTACCTATCAAGTATTTGCTATTTCTGAACATATTAAATTTAGCCACTAGAATGATATGACCAAGTCTTCAACTGATTAGCCAAAAAATAGCAGAGCCTTTCCTTGTTAAATAGACCGTAGTTCTTTATTACGCGTACAATTTCTTGCTTGTTGTATTTGCGAATCAATATTTGCTACTACAAATTAGTGGAAAGATGAAGAAAGATGGAATTTTAAAGAAACAATTGAACAGAATATTTAAAATTCGATATTCTCGTGGGTGGATTTATTTGATAATATAAATACAATGCAATAACAGTTTTACAATATACACACTATAAAAGCAAACTAAACAATGCCGTAAACAAATAATAAACAAAAAAGTATAGATAACTTATCAGTATTTATTTGAAAAGGTACGACTGAATCACCGAGTTGAGCCGGTTTGCCTTAAAAAAAAATTCGCCTCACTGGCAAGTGCGATGGGCCTGCGATACTCTTTCCAGGATAAGATAGTTCAGAGGTCCGTTCCAAGCCGCACTGCTACTTTGAACCTCATTTCGAAGCTAAACAGCTTAAATGGTTGTGTATGCAACTCAAAACACACACCTAAAAGCTAAAAGTGTATAGACTCTTTAAGACTGATTACTTTCATAACCAGTATACTTTCTATTCTCTTTTGTTTCGTTTGTGTGTTTGGCAGGGAACTAGGAGATAGCTTATATAGGGGGAGGATACACCCAGAGTGTTTGGCAGGGAATTAGGAGATAGCTTATATAGGGGGAGGATACACTCAGAGTTAAATGCTGGCACATTAATGCACCTTGGAACTACCAACGGATACGCAATGCACTTGGACACAAACACAGAGAGCGTTACACCAAGGGCAATTTAGTAAAAATTAAGACAATTCGCCCAAACGCCCGCACCCGCACCCACGACCAGGCCGTGGCCGTGGCTGAAGCGGGTCGGGCTGGCGGGCGGGCACGCGCGTGTGGGGTCTGCCCATATGTAGTACTTAGTTGTTTATTTTACACTATAACAATACTTAGCCACATAAATACTAGCATTGTCAAGACTAATATATCCGATGTGGGATATTTTACATAGCTTTAATCACGTTGAGACAACATTACCTTAGGCTTTATCTATGGATTTCCATTTGAAATGATTTAATTTTAGATTAATCCCCTTATAAAAGTCGTCTTAGCAAGCCCTTTTCCAACAGAATTCATAGTATCAGAAAAAGTATAATTAAAAAGTTCAAACTATATAATTACATAAAACTTGCAGGCGAAAATAGAGATGAAATAATAGTAATAATGTAACACTCAAAATGTTAGACCTTGTTTGTTTTTGGCATTTGAACACTCAAAATTAAACCTATAACTAGAGAAACTTAAATGGTGAGAATAATTGAAATCATTGTCATCTTTTCAATTTCTTATTTCAGTCTTCGCTAAAAGAGTAGTGCAACCCGTGTATTTTACGCATTGAACATCCACGATTCTTATCTACTTTTTTCATTTGATTTTTTTCTTTTCCATTTATTTTATTTAAGTTGTCCAAACAAAAAAATTGAATGTGAACAGTGTCCATTGATGTCTGATTTCTTTGAATTTTCATTGATTAATTCTTAATCTGCGTAATGCATACTTTTTTAGAATCATTAACCATACTTTTTGTGAGTTCTTTGATTTTGAATTTCTTTTATATCAGTCACTATTCTTTGTCTATACTATTATAAAAAGAAAGCATTTTTGTCTCACAAATGACAGTTATTTATGTGATTTTACAAAATTTGTCACTCAATTTTATGTGAAATAAATAGAGATACGTAGAATTATGACTAAAATTGAAAATTTATATAAAATCAATTCAATTTGGATACCAAATTTTGACGTGTCAATTTTACCCCTATAATTAGTAAACACGTGCAATAAATAAGCGAATAAAAAGGTGGATATTGTAATATTACATTCAATTTAAAAAACCCATGCTCTCAACTAATAAACCACTTTCTCTAATTACAATTATTTGGTATTTTTTTCTTTTTGTTTATTCTTTATTATATAATTTTATTTCATATAAATATTTTATTTTTAAATTATTATAATTTAATAAATGATTTCAATAATTCTTAACAAAGGATTCTTATTAAAGAAATTTAATAAGATATTTATATTTTCATCATAAAAAATATTAACTACTAAATTGAAATATATATATTTTTTTATATTTTGCACTCATGTAAAATGTGCGGTGTTGCTAGTGTGTGTATATATATATATACATATTCTTTTCTCAATTTTAAAATTTCTTCTAACATTCCATGATTAAGAAATTTCATTAGTTGCATCAATAGTTGTAGACATAAAACTTAGTGTATACAACATAAATTTTAAATTATTGAACTAATCAACTGTCTAGCCCAATCGTCTTAAAAGAAAAATAAAAAAAAAACGTAAAGAAAGCCCACTATCCAGCCCATCCTTGTATTGGATTTACGAAGATTTGTTGCTTATGTAAGCTTTTTGTAAGAAAATGGCTTGTTAAGATGGCATTTACAAAGGGTTAATCTAGGATTAAATCATTTTTAATGAAAATTCATAGACAAAGTCTAAGGTAATGTTATCTAACGTGTTAAAAACTGTATCAAATATCCCACATCGGATATATTGGCCTTGATAGTGCTAGTATTTATGTGGTTAAGTATTGTTATAGTGTAAATGATAAGTTCGTAATTCTACTTGATTTTTATGATTATTTTATTGGATTTATATGTATTTTTCTCCTATTTGAACTTTATTATGCCTAAATTCGAGTTAAATCGTTGTTTTGTAGGTGAATTGAGAAAAATACCATCAAGGAGACGAAAAGTAAAAGTCAAGAGTTGGGTACATACGCAAGATATTTTGGGTATCAACCCAATTTTAGCCATTTAGAGAAAAAGTGAATCTGTATGTTTGGGCATGTACCCCAAATATTTCGGGTATGTACCCAGTTTCAGTCATTGGGGAGTTAAATAAATCTGTAAGTTTTGGTATGTACCCAAAATATTTTGGATATGAACCCAAAGTCTGCGGCAGCAATTAACAGCATTCCATGTTCAATTAGGACTCTATTTTTGGAAGGCAGCGCTAGGGTTTCTCGGCCCCTTTTTAAGTACAGAAACATTTGTACAACAGATATACACATTTTTTTAGCTAGGTTTTAGAGTGGAGAACAATTCGTTTTCATATTTTTCGTCTTTTGCGGATTTTTGGAGAACGAAAGAAATCAAGAGGCGAGGGAAGAACAGCCGAACGAGGGAAGTTTACGTTTGAAATTTCCATCGAATAAGTTTAATTCTTCTCCTTTCATAAATTCTTTTCCAGATTTTGTTCTTGTTTTTAGTTTCATTATGAACTAAGTTAATTGTTAAGTGTAAGGATGGTGTAGTTCACCTTTTTTGCTATTTTATGAAAATCCCATGTTTTGAATCTGTTTTCATATATTTTTGTGTGACTCTCGTTTAATACTTGAATGGTTGGTTAGGGTTTGATCACCCCTAATTCATGAATTGAGGATCGTTGATGAGGTCAAGAGATGATTCACGATTATAGCTCTAATTAGACGAGATCAATTGGTGTTAAAGTTGCATGAGAATGAATTTAACATTGATTGAGCCTTAAGGCAGTGATTAAAATTTATACAAATAATTTCTAAGGCTAGGATTAATTAAATGAGAATTGGTTAGTCTTAGGCTTAGAGGGATTGTATGAATTAATTCCACAATATTCGAGAGAGATTGTGGATATATTTGTGCCTAAGCTTCACACAACCACAAAACTATTCAACTTAGGGATTGGATTAGAATAAGGAATTAGGTGAATGAAATCACCTTACACTTGCATTTTTCGCCTTGATAATTTGTTATTATTGTTATTCGTAAGTTGTTTTTATTAATAAATTAGGTTTTATTTTGAAAAACAAACCCACTACTCAATTTGATCCATTTAGCTAAATAACATGAGTCACTTTCACGGGCCTAATCACAATCCCTACGGGATTCGACACTCTACTCACTTTGTATTACTTGAATGACTGCGTTCACTTGCGCAAACCTAACAAGTTTTTGGCGCCATTGCTGGGGATTGGCACATTTGACTGTGGTACTAGCTTGTGTGTTTAGACTAAATTTCTTTCTTTTTAGTTATTTAATTATTTTTGTTATTTTTGTTGCTGAGTTTGTCTTTCTTCTTATATAGGTGTTTTTATTGGTGTATGATCACGATGCGTGCAAGTTCACAAGTTGAACTAGTGCCTTTGGACCTTGAAATCGAATAAGCTAACAGAAGGAGGAACGTAGCGAGAAGAGCTAGAATAGCTCAGGAACGTATTATGGCTAACAACTAAAAGAACGGGGTTAATGGTGGCAATGATCAAAATGCACCACAGGGTGATCAAAATGCAAGAACATTGCGGGACTTCATTGCACCCCAAGCCGAAGGAGCTAGAATGGGGATACAAAGGCCACGCATCAAGGCGAATAATTTTGAGATTAAGCCATCCCTATTGAACATGGTGACCAATAACGTACAATTTTATGGCTTGCCAAATGAGGATCCTCACCAGCATCTAGATAACTTTCCAGAGTTGTGTGATACCATCAAGATCAATGGGGCATCGGATGATGCAATAAGACTAAGGATTTTTCCTTTCCCTTTGAGGGATAAAGCCAAAATCTGGCTCAATTCGGTGCCTAGCAGGTCCATAATAAATTGGGGACATCTGTCACATACGTTCCTAACGAAGTACTTTCCATCGGTCAAAACTACCAAGCTATGAAATGATATTTCCATATTTTTCCAAAATGGGTGGGAGTCACTATACAAGGCGTGGGAAAGATATAAAGAGCTGTTAAGGAGGTGTCCCTATCATGGACTACCTAGATGAATAGTAGTGCAGACTGTTTTATAATAGGTTGGGGGCAAACACCAAGAGTACAATTGATGTAGCCATTGGAGGTTCTTTGGTTACCAAGACTGTGGACGATGCCTACAACTTGATTGATGAGATGACGATCAATAACTACCAATGGTCGGAGGAATCCACTAATCAAAAAACCAAGAAGGTTAGTTAGAGCTTAGTGCCATCACATCGCTACAAGCTCAGGTAAGCGCTCTAACTCACAAGTTAGAGCTTAGTTTTGTAGGAGCAAACATGCATGGAAATGTGTAGGGGAGACAAGCTAATAACCCCTACTCCAACACATACAATCCAGGGTGGAGGAACCACTTTAATTTCTCTTAGGGTGGTTAGAATGCAAACAAGCAACAGTTTCAACCCGGATTCCACCAGAACTATCGCCCTTAGCAAGAGAAGACGAGCCGCCTAGAGACAAAGATGGACAAGTTTATTGATGCCTTCGCGTTAAAGATGGCGTCGTAGGAGGAGAGATTGCAAAGGATCGAGGAGAAGTTCGATTAAATTACCAAGAACCACTCTGCATCCATTCACAATTTAGAGGTTCAAATGGGCCAATTGACTAATGCATTGACCAATAGAATTCAAGGAAATCTTCCGAACAACACAGAAGTTAACCCTGTAAGGCAATCACTCTAAGGAGTGGGAAGGAGTTGGAGCCACCGAGAGGGTCAAAAGTTGAAAGCAAGAAGAAGGAAGACATTAAAGAACGTGATGATGCAAAGGGCAGTGGAAAACAGGAAGGGGGAAGAAGATTGATTGAGCTCCATTGGTGCTAAAAGCAAACCCCTATGAGACTAAGGTGCCATTTCCATAACGGTTAAGGCACGCTCAGCAGGAACAACAAGGAATAAGTTCCTTAACATTTTCAAGAAGCTGCACATCAATATCCCATCTGCTGAGGCGTTAGCAAACATGCCACACTACACCAAATTCTTAAAGGAGATCATCTTGAACAAGAGAAAGTTGGAGGAATACGAGACTGTGGCACTGATGAAAGAGTGCAGCAGCATCATCTTTCAGAAGCTGCCTATGAAATTAAAAGATTCAGGGAGTTTTACTATCCCTTGTGTGATTTGAAAATTTGAGTTTTCTAATTGTTTATGTGATTTAGGTTCTTGTGTTAATTTGATGCCTCTTTCTAGTAATTGTTTGCGCACTGGGCCCTTTTTCCCCTCATCCTGCTCATCCTTTTTCCCCTCTTCTCACAGTTCTCCTTTGATGCCACAAAATCCGGAATATGCCTTTTCGGGGGAGAATGAAACCATACAAATAATTTTAGGTCCTTTCTTGACTAGAGAGCAAAAAAGGAGAACTGTGAGGCTAATCAAGGCTCGAATTAAAGCAATAGGGTACCAAACTCCTGAAATCAAGAGGATTAGGAGTTCCGTAGGCATACACGAAATCTTAGTAGCAGATGATGCAAAGTCGAGGAGACAAAACAAAGGAGTGGCACGATGCCCACATGATAAGAAAGAAGTCCCACAGGGGAGAACGAGAGGAGCATTTCATGGTGAATGACCAGTGTTTGAAGGCATATATGGGTGGAGATGTGCACCAAGCAGGGTCGATATCATACGTTGACCTCATTCAATAAAATTTCAAAAGGAGTCGAGCTAAAGACTTTAAACAAGCGGTTTTTGGGAGGCAACCCAAAATTTTATGTTTTTGAATTCCTTTAAGTTTATTTTTATGTGTGTGGGGTAGATCACTTGAGGTTTTGATGTGATTTTTGTTTGAATTTGATATGTAGGAGGATGAGACGGGGTTCTATGACGCCATCTGACCTCAGGTGTTTTCTGTCCTTTTCTTTACTTTCCATTTGTATTTTATTTTCGTTTTCGTAGTTCTTTGAGTATCAGTTGTGGTTCTTGTTTGAACTTATTTTCTGTACTTTGGGGACAAAGTACTCTCTAAGTGTGGGGGGAATTTCAGTTGCCCAGGATAAGACTTTTGAGGTTAATTGTTGTTAGCTATGTTTGTGGAATTTGAACAAGAACAGTATATCGGCTGGAAACCTGGATGGCCAGACAAAAAGAGTCATCTTTGATGATTCATGTCTTGGTATAACAACGCCACGTACTGTTCAAGTTCAATTCTATTGGTAATGGCTTATTGATGGTTTTAGAAATTTATCTTATGTTATTTTGTTTGTCTCGTCTTGGAATGCATGTGCTTTGTTGAAATTCCTTATTTGATGATGATTTTTTGCTATGAAACGCTATGTTTGGAAGGATGAGCATGCATGAAGCATTTTGTGTGCACTTGAAGAATGATTGTTGTTGGTTTGCTAATCCCCCAATCACTTTGAGCACATGATTGGAGCAATGATTGCTAAATGATTTAGAGAAAATTTATAATTTTTGTGAGAGGTTTTCGCATATGCTTTAATGCATTAGGACACTAGAATCGATTTGATTTTTTGTCGAGGTGAAATCCTAGACTATGTTAAATTGGGGAGATAACTTAGGCCATTTTTGAAAAATTTTGAGCCTTAATTGCCTATTTGTTTGTTAAACGTAACCCTTGAGTCCCCATTGAGCCTACATTGTGCTTAGTTCTCTTGATAGCCACATTACAAGCCCAAAAGCACAATGTCTACATATCTTAATCCTTTCTGTGCACTATAATTGAATTGTGATAATTGTCTGAGCTTATGTAGTGGATATATGGAATTATGAGGGGATTAAGTGGAGGGTTGTATGTATACTTGAGTTCGGGATATACTAGCTCGCTTTAGAGAGAAAAATTTGCAGAAAAAAAAGTGGAAAAAAAGAAGATAAAAATGCAGAAAAAGAAAGAAAGAAAAAAGAGAGAAAATGAACAGAAAAGCGAGCTAGCACTCTCAAACACATAATGAAAAAAAAATTACATGGAGAGTGATGGTTTTGAAGAAGTTTGGGGGAGTGGAATGCATGAATAATGTTCTAAAAACGCCAACTTGTCCAATTTAAGTAACTTGGGTGCATGAGCTACATACTTTTCTATATTTTCCTACCCTTCACCCAAGCCCTACATTACAAGCTAAAGTAAGTCCTATCGATTCTCGGTTTATCGTTGTCTACATTAGTGGATATAAGAATGAAAAACTAACTTATGGAGTCCACTTTTTGCGCCTATCGCATTAATATAAATTGATCCGAATTGTTGTTGATTGTTGCTCTTGATCATATCACACACGATAACACGTGGGATACTTGATAATGATAATTGTTTGTAGAGTGTACATGAAATTTTGATTGCTTGCACATTGAACAAACGACATAGTAGCTAATAGTTTCTGAGAAACAAAATGGAGTTTTGCTTTGGTTACGTGGTATTCCAAAAATGCATTTCAATTGTTTCCTTTTTCCTATATTGCAAATTTTGAGTTGCTCGAGAGCGAACAACATTTAAGTTTGGGGGAGTTGATAAGTCCGTAATTATAGTTGACTTTTATATTTATTTTGTAGGACTTATCATGTATTTTTCTCATTTCAGGCCTTATTATGCGTAAGTTTGAGCTAAATCGTTGTTTTGTAGTTACGAAGGGAAAAAAAGACCATAAAGGGTATGAAAAATGGAATCAGAAGCTGCGTATTTACGCAAACTATTTCGAGTAACAACCCAATGCAAGTAATTCAGAGGAAAAATGGCTGTAAAAATACTTATGTACGCAAGAAATTTTGAGTACTTACCCAAGGCCAATGAGTTTGAAGAAAAACAAATCTGTAAATTTGCGTATGTATGCAAAATATTTTGCGTACATACGCAACGTTTGCAACTGCAATTAATAACCTTCCTTATTTGACTGAGGTGCTGATTTGGAAAGATATACTAGGCATTTCTCTACCACTTTGAATCCAGATTCAAGCCAAAACCAAGGGAGACGTTTTTTTTTAGATCTAGATAGATTAGAACTCTTGGAATTTTGGTGTGGGGGGATCATCATTTTTTTTTCTTCTTTGGTTCAATTTTTCTTTTGTGGATCTTTGGAGAAGGGAAGGAGGTAGAAATCAAGAGGCGAGGGAAGAACAACCGAACGAGGGAAGTTTTCGCCTGAAATTTCCATCGAATAAGTTTAATTCTTCTCATTTCATGAATTCTTTTCTAGATGTTGTTCTTGTTTTTAGTTTCATTATGAACTAATTTTATTTAAGTGTAAGGATGGTGTAGTTCACCTTTTTCGCCATTCTATGAAAGTCCCGTGAATTTGAATCTATTTTCGTATGTCTTTTGTTGTGTGATTCTTGTTTAATGATTTAATACGTAGTTAGGGTTTGATCACCTCTAATTAGCGAATTTGAGAATCGTGATGAGGTCGAGAGACGATTCACGATTGTAGCTCTAGTTAGACGAGATCAAATGGTGTAAAAGTTGTATGAGAATGAATTTAACATCGATTGAGCCTTAAGGCAGTGATTAAGATTTATACAAATAATTTCTAATGCTGGGATTAATTAAATGAGAATTGGTTAGTCTTAGGCTTAGAGGGATTGTATGAATTAATTTCGCAATGCTCGAGAGAGATTATGGATATATTTGTTCCTAGGCTTCACACAGCCACAAAACTATTCGACTTAATGATTGGATTAGAATAGGGAATTAGGTGAATGAAACCACCTTACATTTGCATTTCTCGCCTTGATTATTTGTTTTTTTTCTTATTGTTATTCGCAAGTTGTTTTTTTAAGAAATTAGGTTTTATTTAGAAAAACAAAACCACTCCAAATTTGACCAATTTAGCTGAATAACATAAGTCATTTTCACGGGCCAAATCACAATCCCTATGGGATTCGACACTCTATTCACTTTATATTACTTGTACGACTACGTACACTTGCGTAGCACACAACAGAAGAGTCCACACTCCCTCCATCTCCTAATCCCCTCTTGTGTAGACGTAGTGTTCTACATAAGTGTGGGTCGTAGGAAAATATTGGCATAACACCCGAGATACGACCACCGGAGGATAAGACAGACAGGAGAAATGTGCTAGTTGTTATATCGACCCGGGTAGTTATAAGGGTCACTAGCAGGTGACAATAAAGGTAGAAAGTGTGAAATTATGTGTTATATGTTTATGTGCAAATCACACACATGAGCACCTTATGTGATTAGGTAATGTTTCTACACAACTATGTGTTGATTGTGGGTTATATGATTATTTTTAGTTGGAAACGAGGTCACCACAAATGAGTTAGAAGAAGATGAACCGTTTGAGGCCTTTTTACTAGAAGAATGGTTGTTAATATTCCACTGAATATTTCATATTTTGTATTTGGTATCACCTCACGATATACTTTGATAATGTTTTGCGTAGTGTAAATACAATAAAGTTTTGTAACTCTTGAATTTTGTACAAATTTTATGTGAAAGTTATTATTTATTTTTAATAGAATATAAAGGGATTTCGGGGTCCTTACAGCCCCATACCAGTGAGAAGAGCTCTCAAATATTAGAATTTTTAGTGTTAAATATCTGAAAATATTATTTCCTTTCATAACCTCACTTGTTATACATGTTCACTTTAATAATCTAATTTGCAAGTCCTCCTTGATCTCGATACCTAAATAACCATGTATTATTCAAATTAGCACAATATATCTAATTGTACTGATTCGTAATATGATAAGTCCGCAATTATACATGATTTTTATGTTTATTTTATCGGACTTATTACGTATTTTTCTCTATTCAAGCCTGAATATGCCTAAATTTGAGTTAAAGCATTGCTTTATAGGTGAGATGGAAAAAAAAAACCATAAAGGGCACAAAAAGTGGAAGTTAAGAGTTGGGTATTTATACAAGATAGTTTGAGTATCAACCCAATTCAAGCCATTTGGAGAAGAAAATAGTCTTTATGAATGAGTACATATGCAAAATATTTCAAATATATACCCAATTTCAGTCATCAGAGAGATAAACAAATCTATAAGTTTGGGTAAGCTTTGGGTACGTACGCAAAGTCTACGACAGCAATTTAAAACATTCCTTATTTGATTAGGACTCTAATTGGGAGAGAAGTTTCTAGGCGGGTTTTTGGCCCTTTTTAAGTCCAATTCAGGCACAAAATAGGGGGGACATGTTCAGCTAGGTTTTTAGAGATTAGAAAACAACTCTTTCAATTTTCATCTACTTTTCATCTAGTTTTGGGATTTTTTGGAAGAAGAAGAAGGAAGGTGCCAAGAGGCAAAGGAAGAACGACCTTTGGAGGGAAGTTTACATCTAAATTCTCCACCGAATAAGTTTATTTCTTCTCCTTTATGGATTCGTTTTCAGATTCTGTTCTTGTTTTTTTTAGATTCATTATGAACTAATTCAAATACTAAGTGTAAGGACAATATAGTTTTCCTTTTCTTTATTCCATGAAAACCCCATGGATATGAATGCAATTTCGTATGCTTTTGTGTGAATCTTGTTTAATGATTTAATGCTTGGTTAGAGTTTGATTACTCCTAACTGTTGAATTTGAGAATCGTTGATGAGGTCGAGAGACGATTCATGATTGATGCTCTAGTTAGATGAGATCAATCGATATTAAAATTGCATGAGAATGAATCTAATATTGATTGAACCCTAATGTGGTGATTAAAATTTATACAAATTTTTTCTAGAGCTTGGATTAATTGAATGAGAATTGGTTAGTTTTAGGCCTAGAAAGGATTGTATTAGTTAATTCTACGATGCTCGAGATAGGTTGTTGATATATTTGTTCCTAGCTTTACACGGTCACGAAACCATTTAATTTGGGGATTGGATGGGAATAGAGAATTAGGTTAATAAAACCACCTTGCACTTGGATTTAATCTTATTGAGTACTTGTTATAAGTTTGATTGTGAGTAGTTTTTAGCTTAATATTAGTTTTAATTTAGAAACCCACTTCATATTGTTTAATTCAACTAAACAAAACAATCACGGGTCAAATCACAATCCCTGTGGGATTTGACACCCTACTCATCTTATATTACTTGTACGACTACGTGCACTTGTGCAATCCCAACACAACACTAGCTATACTACGAATTCTCTCAATTATATTTTGTCTATTCCATTTCATGTGTGTGTATATATATATATATATATATCAAACACTACTATAATACGTAAATTCTTGGGTCTTTAGCTCATATCATTAGCTGTCAACCCAATTTCATAATTTAATCCCAAAGAGGTCCAAATCAATAGAAATAGGCTTAATACAATATATAATTCCTAACTTAATCAAAGGTTCAGGACACCCCTTTCATTGTATGATTCTTAGGCCCATAAATAATATTGTCCAATATATCCTTGAATTTTTATCTCAAATTATTCCTTAAATCAAGTCTTTAGTACTCAAATGTCTAAATAATCAAGTCCCGAGTCCAATTAAATTCATGATAGAATTTTAAAGATCAAAATGATAAAGACCAATTGTCCAATATCTTTTTCAAAAATTTTAGGCCCAAATATAAGTATTTAACAAGAAAACTCATGCCACACCAGGAGCCCAAAAGAAATAATGCTTCAAAAATCTCTTATGCCCAAGGAATTACTCAAATTGGATCAAGGTCGTATATAACCTAAACAAAATATAGAATTTCTAAAATATTTGGTCATCACCACCGTCGGACCGCCACTTGCCACCGCTAGACCACCACCTACTATTGTCAGGAAATTTTCCAGCATCAACGCCCTATTTGTTTTACCAAAAGGTACAAAAGCCCTCAGTTAATTTAACAAAATTCCAAGCCATTCAAATTTAATTAAGGAATAACCTGCTTAAAAACCCTAACTCGCGCCGTCATCGTTTCCTCCGAAATTCAACATCCTCCATCACTTATTTCCAAAATTGAGGTTACCAATAGCTTCATCGTGTCAAAATCCTCAAGTGCCACCAAGAAATCGTCAGAAAACATTGTCGGAGGTGGAGACCCATCTCCACCGCCGCATTGCCACCACTGCTGCCAATTTTTAGGTCATTGAAACACCAAAATATCACCACCGTTGCATTCCTCTCATCGAGCTAGTTAAAATATATAGTGTATTCACACTCTCGATTTGGCCAAGAAAAGAGAAAAAGTTAAAGAATGAAACAAGATTTGGGACTATAATATATATATATATATATATATATGTATGTATGTGTGTCTTGTAGGTATATAGCTTGTGTGTACGTGTTTCAAAGAAAGAAGAAGATTATAAGGACAATTTTTTGGAATTTTTAATTTCATCCCTATACTTGTAACTGCCTTATTTTAACACCCAAAACTGTTTAAATTTCCCAATTAAGCCCTAATTCATCTAATTCAGCCCCCACAACTTTCTTTTCTTGCACATTGACACATAAAAGTGAAAATTGTATACAACCAACTCTTAAATAATTTTCAATTAGGTACCTAAACTTTTAATGTGTAACAAAAATATCACTTACCAATTTTTCTCCAAATACAAAGCAATTGTGAGGTGTTACATCTTATCTGTCAAAACTGATGAACGTGAACACGTCTCGAGGGACAATTTGTAGGCTTTGAAATTTTATGCCAAATATAAATTCACATGCGTAACTGTTCTTTAAAAAAGATAATCAATTGTATTTTTATTTATATTTTGGAATCTTTCAAATTAAATTCCAAAATCAAATAGAATATTAATTGATGATTAAATCAAATATTTTCATGTTCAAATATTTGGCAATACAAGTCATATCTTGCAAATAAGGAAGTCAAATATTGATATTTTGACATTTAAATCACATCTCGTGATCAAAGTAGTAAATTGCTGGCAAATATTGAAGATCCGGTCAAATAACACTACCCAATCATGTGAATATAGCAAGAAACTCTCTCATATACCTATAAATAGGAGTCCTCTCTATAAGCCAAAATGATACAACAAGAGACGCATCAACCATAAGAAGTCTTCACAGAGCCAAAGAAGTTGGTGGGAATCCAGAAGCACTCTCAAGTCAAGTTCAAGAATATTTGAAGTGATCAAGATGAACTTCCAAACTTTCTTCATACAGATCATCCAATCTAGGTGTTCCATTTGCATTCAACATGCTAAATTCATGAATCGATGTTATTGAAGATCAAATTAAACCCCTAAGTAGATCAAACTATCAAATTCACTCTCGGAGTGTTTGAATTTCTAAATTCCCAAGTTTGAAAAGTAGAATTAGATGATTAAAGTTATATATTGTACCAACATTCTTTTATTTGAATTTTGAAATTTAATTTGTACTATTTTTCCTGTCTCTTAACTGAATAGGCACAAAAATTTGTGTTACAATTTATCCTCCTCCTTTCTCGATGCCTCCTTCTGTTTTTTGGTGTTTTTTATGTGGGACTTATAACCCCTTTATATTGATGTTGAAGTTAGAGTTGCGAGAAACTCAAACTTTCTCGACATTTATCTTTTTTAATAGATATAAACATATAATAATAAGATAACATCAACATTTTATCTCAATTTGATAGAAATTTAATCTTTGGTAATTATCCTATATATATATATATAATTGAATAAAGATAATTTTATATTTTTATGTCCACATATATATCTTGCAAGATCCGTACTCAATATATACTTGAAGGGGAAAAAAAAAGCTTGACCATTCAAAGCATGTTGGTTTTTGACACTTTGTCTTATGAACTTTTTTTTCGTTTATCTTACTAATTACCATTTTCAAAATTCTAGCTATTTGATCTTTGTAATTTATTTTTTTTGTTAATTTTGTGGTTTTTGATCTTAATATCTATACTATTTATACTATTATATAAAACACTAGCCATCTTTAAAAACTATTTTTGCTATCCTTGGTCTGTCATTAACTTTAACTTCTCATTCCTCTCTCCTCCCTACTTCCACGTTCTTTTACTTTTTCAATTTTTCTCTCTTCTCTCTCTTTTCTATTTATCTCTTACCCCACTATTCAACATGTTTTGTCTCTTTTAGTATTTTTTTTTTCTTAATTTTATATAATTTCAAATTACTGTTTCCACTTATTATTAATTTAATCAATGTATTGAAAATAATTGAAAGAAAATCATACTCATACAACAAAATTAATGAATGCTAGCGAGTGTGCTACTCTCTATGCGTGCGCAAAATAAAAGTGAAATATAATTTGATCACATAATTAATAAATTTATAATTTTATAAACTATAAAAAAAATGATTGAAAAGTAAATTTACATATTATAAACATAAAAAAAATTGATTGAAAATTAAATTGAGTTTTATTATTAAAAAATAAATAAAAAAGATAAAGTAACTTAATTATTGAAGATAAAGATATGAGAGAAGATGTAGAGAAGAAAATAAAGAGACATAATATATCACTTGGAAAGTAGGGGAGAGAAAAGTGAGAGAAAATATGAAAGAGAAAAGAGAAAAAAAAAAGAAATGAAAAGGGCAAAGGTAGACCAAAAACACCAATAAGTTATTAGAGGGTGTTGGTGCTTTATAAAAATGAATAGGTTTATAATTTTATATATTCTAAAAAAAAATGATTGAAAAGTAAATTTATATATTATAAAAACAAAACAAATGATTGAAAATTAAATTGAGTTTTATTATTAATAAATAAATAAAAAGATAAAGTAACTTAAATATTGAAATAAAAGATATTTGAGAAGATGGAGAGAAGAAATAAAGAGAAATAATATATCATGTTGAAAAGAGAGGAGAGAGAAGTCAGAGAAAAAAAGGAGAGAGTAAAAAGGAAAAAAAAACGAGAGAGAACAAAAAAACCAAACCAAAGACACCAATCAGTTATTAAAGGATATTGGTGCTTTATAAAAAGGTATAGATGTATAAATTAAAAAAGAAGATCGAATATTAGATTTATATATTATGAAAAATAAAAAATGACCGAAAATTAAATTGAATTTACTGTTAAAAATAAATAAATAAATAAATAAAGTAAACTAAATATTGATGATAAAGATATGAGAGAAGAAAAATAGAAGAAAATAAAGAGAAATAATACATCACGTTGAAAATATGATAGAGAAAAGTGAGAGAAAAAATAGGACAGAAAAAAGAGAGAGAGAAAAAAAAAGGTCAGACCAAAGACATGAAGCAATTATTATAGGGTGTTGGTGCTTTATAAAAAGCTATAAATTTATAATTTACGCAATCTGAATTTAGAGAGGGTTTGGCTAAGCTTATAAGCTCCTCTAAACAGCTTATAAGCTCTTTAAAACCGTTTGGTAATTTTTTTGACAGAAGAGCTTATAAGTTCTAAAAAAAAAGAAAAAAAAAAGGTTAGCTAACCCAAATTTTTTACACAGTTTACAAGTTGTTTACTAATAAATACTAAAAAGACATAAACACCCTTAAAATTTTTAAACATCACAATCTTAACCTTTCAAACACGTAAAACCCACTACTAGAAAAAAGGCTTTTAGCCACGGATTTGGCAAAAAATCCGTGGCCAAGGAGATTAGCCACGGATTGGCCACGGATTAGCCACGAATTTTTTCCGTGGCTAAAAGTGGTGTGGCTAATCTTCGCCACGGCTTTTTAGCAACGGCTGGGCTTAGCCACGGCTAAGCCGTGGCCAATTTTGGCCACCTTTTTGTTGGACGGGCGTGGCCGTGGCTAAGGGCCATGGCTTAGCCACGGTCCGGCCGTGGCTAATCCGTGGCCACTGAAAAGAAAAAAAGCTAATCAGATCGTACCCGCAACCCTACCCGCATCCGAAACCTGTACCTGCGTCCCCCAATCTTTTTTTTTTGCGCTCAAGGAGATTCGAACACAGGACATCAATGTTGTAATTGGAGCATGCAACCGTTGCGCCAAAGGAAATCTTTGGTTATGGATTGATTTTTTTTATACTTAAACTATATTTTACAATATTTTAAACTTAAATTATCTAATAAATTTCATTAGTATTATCAATTTTTTTAATTGTTTGTAGTAATTTTTATAAATTATTAACCAATTATTTTTTTAAAATTAAAGATATTTACCTACGACTTTATCATTCAATATTCAATTTTTCTTTTTATGAGAAATATTTAATAAATTAATATATCAAAAACAAAAATTATAACAAAAATCTATTTATATAATTTATATTTAGATAATAGCAACTTTAATTTGTGATCCTTTGTCAATATATTCGTATATGTGTGGTATTATATATGTATATATATATATATGTCAAGTATACATATCATATATATATATATCAATATATGTATCTATTTTAAACATGTCCAAGTATATATGTATCAATATATATATATATAAATGTCCAAGTATATATGTATCAATATATATATATATATATATAAATGTCCAAGTATATATATATATGTCCAAGTATATATAGATAATTAAAATATCAATAACAAAAATTTATATATGTGTGGTATTATATATATATATATGTCAAGTATACATATCATATATATATATATATATCAATATATGTATCTATTTTAAAGATGTCCAAGTATATATGTATCAATATATATATATATATATATAAATGTCCAAGTATATATATGTCCAATATCTTCGTTTATGTGTGGTATTATATATATATATATGTCAAGTATACATATCATATATATATATATCAATATATGTATCATATATATATTCGTGTATACATATCATATATATATATATATATATCAATATATGTATCTATTTTAAATATGTCCAAGTATATATGAATCAATATATATATATATATAAATGTCCGAGTATATATATATATATGTCCAAGTATATATAGATAATTTAAATTTAGATAATTAAAATATCAATAACAAAAATTTAGATAATTAAAATGTCAAAAAAAAAAAATTAGCCACAGCCTAATTTTTTCTTTTCATTTTTTTCATTTTCTGCACCACATATAAATTTATATATATATTGATACATATATATGTGTATATATATGTATCAATATATGTGTATATATACGTCCAAGTATATATATATCATATAAATACATATATCAATATATATATGTCAATGTGTATCTTATATATATTAATATATTATATGTACATTCTAATCCTCTATATATAGTCTATATGATATAACTATATATCTATATATAACATATCTAATATATGTTAGCAATGTGGAGTACGTGTATATCGATCGTATATATATATATATATATATATCTAATCATATGTACTATATATGATCAATCATCTATATGAAATAAGCATATATTAGTGTATTATATATCTAATATATGTTATATATGTACTTATATATCTAATATATATACATCTAATTATACATAAATATACATATATATAAGTATATCTAATCTTGTACGTATGTAATATATCGAATCATTTATTATATATATCAATATATATAATATACATATATTACTTAAGTATAGCAAAAATTAATTATTAAACAAAAAGTTAAAGTGGTGTAGTGGTTTAATACTCTAACTTCAATTAACATGTCAAGAGTTCGAAACCATACTTCGTGCAAAAAAAAAAAATAAAATTGCCCAGGAATTTTTAGCCACGGATTAGCCACGGCCAGATCGTGGCTAAATGGCCGTGGCTAAAAATTGGCGCCAAATTTCGCGCTAATTTTAGCCACCAAAAATAGCCACAGATTGGCCGTGGCTAATTTTTTTTTTAATTTTTTTTTTAAATCGTGGCTAATCCGTGGTTAATAGCCACGGATTAGCCACGAATTTTTTCCGTGGCTAATTTGTGTTTTTCTAGTAGTGACCCTATTCCTTCTCTGTTATTAACATGATTATCTACCAATTATTTCCCTCTAAAATCTTATCCCTCCTCGACATCGTGTTCCCACTAAAATCCTTTCCCTCCTCAATCATCGCGATTTATCTTTCTTAAAACCCTATTTCTCCTCAACCATCATATTCAACGTGGTTTCTCTCCGGATCAGTTCTTTGACATGGTTTCTCCATAGATCAGTTCCTTGACCTTCTTTCTTCGAATTAAGGTATGTATTCTCTTACTCTTTGCTTAATTTTCGTAAAGGTTCTTGACCTTTTATATTGACCTAATGAATGTATTGGGATTGCTTGAAGGGTTTGTTGGCCTTTTTATATTGACACAATGAATATTTGTATATTAGGATTCGTTGTAGTGGTTCTTGGCCTTTTTACATTAATTCAATGAATATTGTATATTGGGATTGTAATATGAATATGAACGGTATTAATAGTATTCAAGTTTGGATTTTGAGTTTGTGATATGATTATGAGTTGTGTCTCTAGTCAATACTTGATATGATTTATTGTATCATAATCATATCACATCACAAACTTAGGACTCTACATTAGGATTTATTTTTGTTAAAATACTTTAAGCTCCTAAATTAAAGTAAAGGTTAATGATAAGCCCGTTATTTAGTTTTAGTATTAGAGATATCTCTAACAGAGTGAATTTGTAATAAAAGATCGACTCTGTGAAAAAGAAATAATAATAATTTATAATTGAATAATAATAATAATAATAATAATAATAATAATAATAATAATAAAGAAAAAGAAATACTTCCTTGACAGATAGAGATATATCATTTATAATCAAAAGTCCCATATAATTCAGTCTTCATTTTAACCATTTATTTTATTTTTGTTTTTTTTTATAATTCAATCATCATTTTAAATTGTCATATTTGATATCTGGGCCAATTTTGACACTATTTGTAATATTAGAAAGCTTAGGTAGCTTCTCAGCTCTTACCAAGTTAATCGGAAAAGAATTGGCCATTTCATTCAAAAATTTTATTGCATATTGCTCCAGTGCTCGTTTGTACCTCGAAAAATTTTGCAAGTGACTATAGTTAATTGATCAACTCTTGTGCGGTGAATTAATTATCTCTTTCCTCATATAATAAATATTGGAAGGTGTGTTGTTTTGATTGTAATGCTTGAATTTCTATTGGCTACTTCCTATTGGTAAAATTCATGTATATGTGAAATCAATTAAATCCACAAAATCAAGTTGGCTCATATAAGCTAGACTTCGGTTTATCTAGTTTCGTTATTAGTTAATTGAATTGAGAAGAGTGTAGCTCAATATATTTTATTATATTATAAAATTTTACTTTAAAAACTTAACGAAGAATCTTATTATTGTTGTTGTAAGTAGATCTTAATTTCAAATGGAAAAAACAAAAAAAAAAAGATAGAAATCGAACCCATGAATGTTGCTTCCAGAAAAAGTGCTAGTAAGCATTCAAGAAAAACTACTCAAGAGTGATAATCTGCGAGGTGGGATACATTTGCTAACTTAAAATTTATTGAATTATGTGAAGAGGAGATTGGCAAATGCAACAGGCCAAATAGTCATTTCAACTTAAGTGGTTGGAATAATTTGCCCAAAAAATTCAACAAGATGGCAGGAAGAAACTACGTATACAAATAATTCAGAAATCAGTGGGATAGTATGAAGAAAGAATGGATACCTTTTAAGAAGTTGATGCACAAGGAGACAACCATAGGTTGGGATCCCATCAATTGTATGCTTTATGCAAATGATGAGTGGTGGGTGACAAAACTCAAAGTAATTTTCTTTATACAAGTTTATATATATATTTATTTGTGTGTGTGTGTATGTGTGTGTGTGTGTGTTATTTTGTTTTACCAATTAGAGATTTTATTGATTGTTTAAAAATGACAATTGCAGGAAAATAGTGACTATAGCAAATTTAGGAATAAGGACTTATCTCTAATTTGATTTTGATATGATAACCTTTTCTCTAATGTTGTTGTTACAAGGGAGAGAGCATGAGCTTCTAGTCAAAAATCCGGCAACGAATCAAACTATGGTGATGAAATGTTAGATAGAAATGTTGAATCATTGAAAGACTCTAAAGAACATGTGGAGTTTGGTGATACTCATGGTATGGAGGAAATAGGAGCTAATCACCATACAAATTTTTGAAATAAGCAAGCTACTACTACTGACTATGAGATGTTTCCTCTAACCAAAACTAGTAAATTGAAATGCGTTGAGGAGAATAGTAATGTAAAGAAAAGTTATCTGGGGCTTCATTAAAGGGTGATATTCAATATCTTCTACAATGTTCGTCCGATAAGATCTTTTCAATATCTACATCATCTATAGAGGTTACTATAAGTACTGCAATCGAGATGCTTAGTATTATTCCTGGAATCATACCTGGAACAGAATTGTAGGACTATACGTGCAACCTTTTAAGCAAAAAAGAGATGCAGGAAGTATTTGCTAGTTATCCTTGTCATGAGTCTCATTTGGATTGGCTAGAGTTTAATTATGATCAATTTAAGAAAAATAGTTTGTCACGTAGTGGTTGCGATAGTTATTTTTTTTTCACTAAACATTTTCTTAATTTAAAGCGAGTTGGTTTATTTTGATTAGAATATTGGTAAGATCATAACTTATATTTTTATGTGAACGGAATTCTTATCCTTTGGTGTTTTTAAGGTTTTACTTCATGCTATTGACATTTTATTTGCTTTTCTATTTGTTATGTTTGTTTTGTTACAATATTTTTCTCTTGTAAGCAATTTTTTTCCCATTTTACACGTAATCTACAGCTAAATGGAGCATTGGGAAATTAGAGATTGTTCTTCAATAGAGTTTTTGGATGTTATAAATGGTGCCAGAGTTCAAGAAAATCTTCCAGATGATGAAGAAGATGAACATCGAATTAAAAAGAATTTGGAGTGGATAATGTTATGTAAATTAACGACTAGTCTTATTTTGACATATTATGAGAATTACATCCATAAAATTCCATGCCGAACATCTATGCACACATGCCATAAATTCATTGAAGAGATACTAAATGAGCATAAGATGCGTTGTTATCGGAATTTTCGTCTGACAAAATCTGTGGTTGTTGATTTGTGTCATGAATTAACTCACAAGTACGAACTTCAACCTACTAGGGGAATGCCCATATATATGATGAAGTGGCATTTTCTTAATGCTTTGTTCTCATGGCGTTGATAATAGATTGATGCAGGATACCTTTAATCATTCAAGTAAGACTACCTCTAGACACTTTCTTAGAGTACTGAAGGCTATTGGTAAGTTGGCGAGTGATATAATTCAACTTCATCCAAACTACAATGAGGAGTAGATTACCACAAACCCCAACACAATCGATTCAAGCCTTATTTCAACGTAAGTTATTTTTATAAAATAATTTGCTTTAAATTTTTTCAAATGGTTTTCCTATTAAAATTGTGTGACACTTTTTCATATATGTTTATAAGCATTGCATTGGAGCAATTGATGGTACTCATGTTAAGGCTCGTTTGCCTCAAGGACAAGCGATACCATATATTGGACGCAAAGGTTATGCTACTCAAAACATTCTTACAGTTGTTGAATTTAATATGTGCTTTATGTTTGTATGGGCTAGATGGGAAGGAGCTGCATATGATAATACAAATTTGGCGAAGCTATTCGTAGAACGGAGCTTAACATTCCCCACCCCAAAGGACAAAAAATATTATATGGTTGATGCGGGCTATTCACATATGTTGGGGTATATGGGTCCATTGAAAATATAAGATACCATCTTGAAGACTTCCGTCGAGCAAGAGCAAGCCATTTGCGTGCACCAAGGAATTACAAGGAAAAGCACAATTACCTACACTCCTCATGTAAAAATATTATTGAATGTACTTTTGGAGTTTGGAAAGCAAGATGGAATATTTTACCTAATATGCCTTATTATCATATTGATACACAAAGGGAAATCGTGCTATCAACTGTGGCAGTTCACTATTGCATAAGGTAAAAGAAATGGAGACCATGCATTCCAAATAGCAGATGATGAAAGTTACGAACCACGTGTTGAGCAGAATGAAGCCTCTAGTGGAGTCATGAAAGGAGCAAATGAAAATGACCAAAATAATACTTACTGGATGGCGATACAAGATTTAATTGCAATGGAGATAACTTCGAGCGGATGAACAATTTATGAATAGGAAGAATTTTTTTTCTCTTTTTTTCTTTCTCGAAATGAATTGTTAATTAGATATTTGATATTTTTGTTGTAATTTTGACTATGATGACTATTAACATTAACAAACTGTATTGCTGATATTATGAGGATAACGTCGGTGTCCATAAGAAAATTTATTGTTGTAAACTCTTTTTTAATATAATGATAATTTTTTATAATTAGGTCTTGAGATTTAATTTGACATGAAATGGGAACTAGAATATGATGTTTAAAAATAATGACCTGCATGTTTGAAATTTTTACTTTCTTTTTAATACAATTGGAATATTTTTATGATAGAATGATGATATAAACGCATAATATATAAGTACAAAAAGTTTCCCATTTTAAGATGTAGAAGTATGTAAAAAAAAATCTTATTTACATGGCACTAATGATCATGTCTTTTTTGGTCATTGTCATATTAAAAAGAGCTTATAAACTTATAAGTTTTTGAATCTTATTTTATCCAAATACATTGTACAACTTATTTTAAAATAAGATTTAAGAGCTTATAAGCTCCAAAAATAGATATAGGAGCTTATAAGCTCTTAAAAATAAGTTTAGCTAAACACACTCTTAATAATATAATTATATTTTACTATTTTTTTTATTTTGCACATGCATTTAATGTGCCAAAATGACTAGTCAAAATAATTTTTCTTGGATCTATGCTTGAGGAGGGAAGAGCAATTTTTTTCTCTACAATATACTAATTATTATATACGGCGTGTTTGTCAACAAGGAAGGCAGTAATCTAATTGTTGAATCTCAAAATTGCTTCAGTAGAGTGGCCAGGTTAGAACTCCATTACTTGCAATCGAACAAATTTTTTTGAACAGGTTTTAGTTAAAAAGATTATTATGCCCTTAAAAAAACTCACATGCTAGTTATGTGAATGAATCTTGATAGAATGTTCTGTCATAATATGAGCGTAGATGGCATTTTGTAAGAAAAACAAAGTTTAGATGGTTACTTGTTAAAGTAAAATTCATTTAGCAAAGTGTCAAAATCCGTATACTTTGGATGGCAAAATTTTTTTTTGCCATACTTAAATATAATGAATGTACATTTTATCCTAGGAACAACAAAAGTTCCTCTCTTTCCACTTTAAAGTAAATATAAAAAATAAAGATTACCGACAAATCCATCTAAATCCAATACATGGATGGGCTGGACAGAGGGTTTTTTTTACGGATTTATTTATTTATTTTCCTTTAAAGGTGGTTGGGCTACATAGTTTGTTTTTTCTTTTTCTTTTTTTTTTTTGTTTTTTTCCTTTCAAGGTGGTGGTACTATATAGTTAATTAGTACAATAATTTAAAATTTATATTGTATAAGCTAAGTTTTATGGCTACAGCTTATTGATACAATTAATGAAGTTTTTTAATCATTGAATAGAAAATTTTAAATTTGCAAAAAGAATATATAATAATGACTGATATAAAAGAAAATTAAAATCAAAGAGCTCACAAATAGTATGGCTAAAGACGAGTCTAAAAAGTATGCATTATGCAGATTAAGAATTAATAAATGAAAATTCAAAAAGAAATCAGACGTCAATATACAATGTTTCCCATTCAATTTTTTGTTTGGACAACTTAAATAAAAAAAGGGCAAAACAAAAAAGCAAATGGAAAAATTAGATAAGAGTCATGGATGTGTAATGGGTAAATTGAGAAGGTGATAATCATTTCACATATTCTCATGATTTAAGTTTCTCTACAAATAGGTTTAATTTTGAGTGTTCAAATGTCAAAAACAAATAAGGTCTGATATTTTGAGTGTGCCATTGTTATTGTTATTATTATTATTATTATTATTATTATTATTAATCTCTGTTTTCGCCCACAAATTTAATGTAATTATGTAGTCTAGACTTTTTAATTATAACTTTTCAGATACTATGAATTCCATCATTTCTTCATCGTTCCACCAATTTGTAGTAGCAAATATTGCTTCCCAAATACAATAAGCAAGAAATTGTACTCGTAATAAACAACTATTGTCCATATAACAATGAAAAAGCCATGTTATTTTTTGGCTATTCAGTTGAAAACTTCTCGTCTTATCATTCTAGTGGCTGAAACTTAACATGCTCAAAAATAACAAATACTCGATAAGTACCCTATTATGAGGGAGATTATATGATTTACAGCCACTCAATTTCAAGTAAGTTATTATGAAGTACGCTATTATGAGGGCATATAAAGGTGTAAGAGGAGAACGGACAATAACAAATTCAATCATGTTGTCCAAGCAATTTCTGTTGGTGTCACTCCTCTTTGGCCTAGTGCTCTTGGCCACCCCGATCACAGCAGATCCAGACAAACCAGACAAACCACAGCCGATGTCGCGTGATGCACTGATCAAATTAGCGTGTGAGGGCCTCGAAGCCGAATGCGTAACGATCCTACAATTAGCGCCCCATTACATGACGACTGATGCCAGGAAACTCGGCCTGTTCATCCTCAGGTATAAGTAGCATCATTCATTAGAAAGTTAAATGGAAATTAGTCTCATTGTGCAACTTTCTAATCATATCAAAATTAAAAACTCCAAAATGTGATAAGTTTCTGATTTCTACGGAAACACATTTACTTGGATTGTTTCGATTCGGCTTCGTTTCAAAATATCTCGTACATAAATATAAAAAAACATAAGTACTAGTATATATTTTCATTAATGCCTATTTCCAATTTATCTAGGTTCGTAGAAGGAATGTCGTATGGTAGTCTGCATGAGACACAGATTAACCATGCGAGTCCAGTGCTTCTAGAGGCTTTGCAAAACTGCGAGCAGGAGTTCTATTATCTCAATAGTGACATGATGCACGCAATCAATTCTTTGGAAGAAGGTAAATTTGGTGATGTTAAATCTTCAATCCAGTCTGCCCTTAAACAAGGTGAGAAGTGTCGTGCAAAGATTGAAGCCAGCAGAAAGGAGAAGGTATCAGAGGAACAATTGGTGAATGAGAATTACGCCAGGGATATATTGGAAAAGTCGGGCAACCTAGACAAAGTCCTATTGCAATCCGCTTTTAACCTTGTTAAAAAACTGGGCGGGACGCAAATATAGTTCAAAATCATGTGTAGGTTTGATGCCAGTACGCTCCCTCTATGATATGTTTTTTTTGTGTTAGAAAATCCACCATCCAGCCCATCCGTGTATTTGCATTTAGATAGATTAGTTGCTTATGTAAGCTTTCTTTACAATGTTTATTTTTTATTTTCTGTTTTTAGTTTAAAGCAGAAAGAGAGGAACGTCCGTTGGTCCTAGAATAAAACGTACTTTCATTAGATTCAAGTATGTACAGCGCACGGATCTTAGCAAGGTATATATGTTGACATAAAAATTTGAAGTTATCGGTTGTAATTATATATATCTATAGGATAATCATCGAAGATTAAATTTCTTTCAAATTAAGAAAAATTTTAATGTTTTCTTATTATACATATATATATATATATATATATATATATATTAAAAAGGATAAATGTCAAGGATATTTGAGTTTATGTTAACTTTCCTTTCATCGCCTATATAAAGGGGTCATAAGTTCTACATAGAGAACACAGAAAAAATAGGAGATACCCAGTTTAGATCTTCTATTGCATAATCATATTATATCATTTATTATACTCATTAATATACGCCAAGTGTATTGGTGAGCGGTTGAATAAGGAAAGAAAATCTTTATATTTTTTTTGTCATATCACCAGTTTTTCTTTTTCCTTATCTCAACCGCTCACCAATAAAATGGTGTATATTAATGGGTGTAATAGAAGATGTAATACGATTACACAATTAAAAATCCAAACTGGACACCGAAAAAAGGAGGAGAAGCTGTAACACGAATTTCGTGTGAATTGAATTAAGAAACAACAAAAAATAGTAAAAACTAAATTTCAAATTTTAAATAAAAGAATGTGGGTATGTCTCTAACTTTAATCCTCTGATTATTCCTTTCAAATTTGGGAATTTTGAAATTCAATCACTTCGGGACTAAATTTGGCGGTTTGATCCCCTTGAAACTGACATTACAAGAAAAACTAATAGTAGTGACAAGATATAAAAATGATAATATAAAAGTTGTCACCAATAATTGTATTACGTAATAATATCTTCTATTTTTTGTCACTAATTAAGTTTCTTTAGATACGACAACTTTTATCTTGTCATAATAAGCATTATATGGTGGCAATAATTAATGTTTTAATGATAATCATTAACAATTAGTAACACGTCTATAGTAAAACCTTGGTGACAAAACAAATTGTCATTAGAAGTTTGTGACAAAATTTCATTGTTACTAAGTTGTCACCATACGTGTGTCACCAATTATCAATTTTACAATATGTTGTCACCTTTTTGTATTAGATTGCCACCATTGATATTGTGCAAACTATGTTTTGTGACGCCATAATTTTGTTTTCATTAAATGCATAGAATTAATGACAACTAACTTTTTTTCCCTAAAAAAAAGATGACAACTTTTTCATTATTACTTGTTAAATTATCACTAATTTACTCATTTTCTTGTAGTGTGAATTTGATCTTAAATAATGTTGATTCACGAGCTTAGTTAGTTCACTGCGGATGGAACGATTTGCGAGCTTCGCATGTTAACTGTGGATGAAATACTTTGTTTGGATGATTTGTGTGAAGAACGCTGGAGATTTGATGTTGACCACTTTGAATCTTCTTGAGCTTGGCTTGGCATAATTTGGGATTTCCTCCAACTTCTCCGGCTCTGGGAAGACTTTTTATGCTTGTTGTTTAACTTTAGCTTATATCAATGACCTTTATTTATAGGTGAAAGAGAGAGTCTTTTACCATATTCACCTAACGAGGTGGCACAATTTGATTGCATCTTCGATATTTTCTAGTAATTTACTGTCTTGATCACAAAATATAATTTGAATTGCAAAAATATCAATATCTAGCTTCTTTATTTTCAAGATACGACTTTTATTGCCAAATATTTGAATAGAGTAATATTTGATTTAATCACTAATCCATAATTTATTTCATTTTAGAATTTAATTTGAAAATTTATGAAATATAAATATATATATATATATATATATTTGTGTGTGTGTGTGTATACACACATATATATATATATATACAAAATTAATTGGTTCCATTTTGTATATGTTCAATCATCAATATTGTATTAAGAGTAACTAATTGTTTTATGAATTTGAACTGACTTTTTAATTTTCATATTATTTTGTCATATCTTTTAGAGAACAAATCTCATAAGAGATTTTTAAATATTAACATAAAAATTAATATTTCATTGTTAACAACATATGCTCCTTTAGTATTTATTTTGCCTAATAATAATAATAGAGGGTTTTTAGTCTTAGGGTTTTTTCTCTCTTATGAGAACGTACTTCCTCTCCTATGAGAGTTCTTTCTCGAGGGCTAGGGCGTCGCGATGCGACTTTCCGTTCATCAGTTTTGCCTAACCAGGATATTTCTCCATCCCTAAGTTCTTTAGTTTTCTTTCCATTAATCATTCTCGTTCATCACCGGGGTTTCCCCACTTCATCCTTTTCTTTATTTCGTTGTTTATTTTTTTTCCATGTGTTCTATGGCATACCTTTGTTCCTTCTTGTATACCAGGGTGTCTTGGCTCACTTCGAAGTACTTGGGATTGCACTTATTAAGGAGGCAAAAATAGTTCAGATGTAAAAGGTTCTATCATTAACAGAAGCGGAAGATGACGATGACGAGATCCCTACCGAAATCTGGGGCAATAGTAGAGCGAACGAGGGTTTTTGTTTGGTAGGATGAATCCTCTCTCATAAATCCAACCATATTGATTCTATCTAGCGGACGTTCCTTGCCGCGTTCCACACTTTAAAGGGATTTTCGGTGAGAAATCTTTCTGGTGGACGTTTTGTTCTTGAGTTCAATCATCAGTATGACCGAAGCCGAATTTTGAAGGGGGGACCGTGGGCTTTTGAGAAAAATCTCATGGTCCTGAATCTATTTGAGGAAACTGAAGATCCACATGCAATTGATTTAAATCTATGTGAGTTCACGATGCAAGTTGCTGGCCTCCCATGGAACAAACGTACTAAAGAAGTTGCCCAATACATCAGCAACAAAATTGGTGTGTTCCGGGAACTTATAGAAGGTAAAAGGGGCCCCCATGGTTCATCAACAATGAGGATAAGAGTTAGTTTGAATGTGAATGTTGCTCCCCGGCGAGCGCTCAGAATTCGTAGTGCAACAGACGACAACATCATTGTCAACTTTACTTACAAAAGGCTTCCCAACTTTTGTTATCTCTATGGAAAACTGGGACACATAAAGGATTTGTGTTTGAAACATGTCGAAGAAGGTTTCGCGGACCCGGGTGATGATCTGCAATATGGTTCATGGTTAAGGGCATCAACTGATTCTCAAGATAGTCACCGAGTGATGGCAACAGAACAAAATCAAGTCAGTGGTTAAGGCCTTACCGTCCAACAAGATGGTGCAACAGTTCGGGGAGGTGATATTTTTGGCAGTTTCTTGACCAAATCTCCAGCCCAAATCTATTCCAAGAACACGCATGTAGAATCTGGCCAAGATCAATCTATTCTAGGTATGAATTCTGATCCCCGCGATAATTCTATTAAATAGGGTAACTTGTCAAATGTTCCACTGATAAGTCCGTAATTCTACTTAATTTTTATATTTATTTTGTCGGACTTATCTTATATTTTTCTTCATTTGAACTTTATTGTGCCTAAATTCAAGTTATATTGTTGTTTTGTAGATGAGATGGGAAAAATACCATCAAGGAGACGAAAAGTGCAAGCCAAGAGTTGGGTACTTACACAAGATATTTTGGGTATCAAACCAATTTCAGCCATTTAGAGAAGAAGCGAATCTGTATATTTGGGTACGTACCCAAAATATTTCATGTATGTACCCAGTTTCAGTCATTGGGGAGTTAAAACGAATCTGTAAGTTTGGGTACGTACCCAAAATATTTTGGGAATGTATCCAAAGTCCGCTACAGCAATTAACAATTTTCCATGTTCGATTAGGATTCTATTTTTAGAAGGCGGCGCTAGGGTTTTTTTGCCCCTTTTTAAGTCCAGAAACATTGGTACAACTGATATTCACGTTTTTAGCCAGGTTTTAGAGTTGAGAACTTTTCTTTTTCATTTTTTCATCTTTTGGGGATTTTTGGGGAACGAAAGAAGGAAGAAATCAAGAGGCGAAGGAAGAACAACCGAACGAGGGAAGTTTACGTCTGAAATTTCCATCGAATAAGTTTAATTCTTCTCCTTTTATGAATTCTTTTTTCAGATTTCGTTCTTGTTTTTAGTTTTATTATGAACTAAGTCAATTGTTAAGTGTGAGGATGCTGTAGTTCACCTTTTTCGCATATCTATGAAAATCCCATGTTTTTGAATCTGTTTTCGTATATTTTTGTGTGATTCTCGTTTAATGCTTTAATATTTGGTTAAGGTCTGATCACCCCTAATTCATGAACTAAGGATCGTTGATGAGGTCGAGAGACGATTCACGATTGTAGCTCTAATTAGACGAGATCAATTGGTGTTAAAATTGCATGAGAATGAATTTAACATTGATTGAGCCTCAAGGCAATCATTAAAACTTATACAAATAGTTTCTAAAGCTGGGATTAATGGAATGAGAATTGGCTAGTCTTAAGCTTAGAAGGGATTGTATGAATTAATTCCGCAATGCTCGAGAGAGATTGTGGATATATTTGTTCCTAGGCTTCATACAACCACAAAACCATTCAGCTTAAGGATTGGATTAGAATAGGGAATTAGGTGAATGAAGCCACCTTACACTTGCATTACTCGCTTTAGATATTTTGTTATTATTGTTATTCGAGAGCTGTTTTTATTAAAAAATTAGGTTTTATTTAGAAAAACAAAACCACTACTCAATTTGATCCATTTAGTTAAACATAACGAGTCATTTTCACGTGCCAAATCACAATCCCTGTGAGATTCGACACGCTACTCACTTTGTATTACTTGTACGACTGTGTGCACTTGCGCAGCCCCCAACAAGTTCCACATCCTTCCAATCACTATTCTATGTCTTCCTTTACCGACATCCTAAGTCAAAGCCCGTCCAATAAGCTACTAATCCTAGAAAATTCTGATATTAATCTTCATACCAGCCCAATCCACTTTTTAACCAACTCTTTGAAGCCCATATCCAATAACAACACACCGACGGGCCCAGTTAGCCAACCACTAAACATGCACTAGAAGAATCTAGCCCAACACACTCCTGATCTCCCCCCTAGTCTTGATGAGCAGGCCCTATCTAATGCCACCAAGTTAGCGGCTAACCCATAAGTCTCAAGCCCATTTCACCAATCCAGTCAATACCAAATTTTAACAACAACCCATTTACAATCCTGGCCAAACCCGAACTCTCTCTACCCCACTCAATTCGTAATGGGCAAATCCCACTCCCTCACCCTATCACCTTCTCGAACCTATAAAAAAAAAGAAAAAATAGTCGACCCCCAAACCGACCCCTTCCCATGACCACCCTACTGAACGTAAATTAGAGAACAACCCGAGACAGAACAGTGACGATCTTGGCTTACGATTGGCTAAACGCATTCATATTTTGGCTTCGCAATTAGAGGACATGGATGTGGTATTTTCAACGGTGGTGCCTGCTTTGCAGGACCGCCGAGCACATGAGTTTGCTATTTTGGAATTGTCGAGGCTTTGGGGCATCCCCCAACAATTCGTTTTCTCGGGAGACTAATCCGAGAGCACCGCCCCACTTTGTTCTTCCTCTTCGAGACCAAGGTACGGAATAAAGAGTTTGATTGAATTAAGGAGAGGGTTAATCTTTTCGATGTATGTATTGATTCCATTCGACGGAAGAGGGGTCTCACCCTCCTCTAGTCTAAAGAAACGACAGTGATATTACAATCTTTCTCTGAATCTCATATTGACGTTACAGTGAATGATAGTCCAACTGGGTTATCTTGGCGATTCACTGGGTTTTATGGTAATCCCAATCCAGCTAAAAGGAAGGAGTTTTGGTCACTCCTTAAGAAGCTAGAGTCTCTCTCTATTCGCCTGTGGATATGTGTGGGGGACTTCAATGAGACACTTAGTCACGATGAAAAGCAGGGAGGGCAACGTCGTATGGAATCCCTTGTTACGGATTTTAGAAATACTCTGGCATTATATGACCTCCATGATCTAGGGTTCAACGGAAATCCATTCACATGGTGTAATAAAAGAGAGGCCCCTAACACCATTTGGGAACGTCTTGATAGGGCTTTCGCTACACCGGTATGGTCTGAATTATTTTCCCGAGCTTCATTTATGCATCTTGACTCAATTTATTTAGACCATAAGCCTTTCATCCTTATGTTCAATGGTACTACCCATGGATCGATCAGAAAAGTGAAAGCTTTTAGGTTTGAGGCTAATTGGATCCGCACCAAGGATTTTAGAGATGTGGTGACCCAGCTTTGGAGTGGTCAGTCCGCAAATACTGCCATGGACTCAGTTCAATATAGGCTAGCGAAATGCAAAAAGGGTTTCACTGCTTGGAGTCGTGTTAACTTTGTTAACCCACGTAGACAACTTCTAGAATTAGAGAAGAAAATAGAAGATTTTGGGAGGAGGCCGATTTCTCATGAATCAGTGGGACTGGAGAGGAAGTTGAGGGCGGAATTGGAAGAGAGTTATTTGCGAAATGAAGTGGCTTGGAAGCAATGGAGTAAGGTCCATTGGCTCTAAAAGGGTGATCGTAATACGGCTTTTTTCCACAAGGTAGCTTCGGCGCGCTACAAAAACAATGACATTTCAAAATTGATAGATAATGAGGGGGTATGGGTTGATGACGAGGTAGGAATCCAAGAGCCTATCTTGAAATACTTTAGTGCTTTGTTTGATTGGGACTCCCTTTCGGATTTAGATATTGATAGTGTTCTGGAGAAAGTGCAATCCTGGGTTACTTCGGCAGTGAACGAGTCACCCCAATCACCCTTCACTCCCAATAAGGTAACATCTGCCCTTTTTCAAATGTTCCCTTACAAATCCCCTGGCCCTAATGGTATGTCCCCTATCTTTTTCAAACATATTGGTCTATTCTTGGTGCAGATATTATTTCCTGTGTTTTGGATTTCTTAAATGGTCGTGTTTCCCATCCTGATTTTAACCATACGAATATTGTGTTCATTCCTAAATGTAAATAACCGGAGTATGTGTCTCACTTTCGTCCTATAGCTTTGTCTAATGTGGTTTACAAATTTGCGTCAAAGGCTATAGCTAATAAGCTAAAACCTATGCTTGACTCCATTATCTCACCGTCCCAGTCCACTTTCATTCCCGGTAGACTAATTACAAACGATGTTCTAATTGCTTTTGGAACCAACCACTTTCTAAAACTAAAGAAAAAATGCAAAAAGGGATTCATGGCGATTAAACTTGATATGAGCAAAGCCTATGAACGGGTGGAGGGGCACTTTTTAGAGAAAACCTTTCTTCATCTGGGTTTTGCTAGTAGTTTTGTGAACCTTATTCTTCTTTGTGTGTCGTCAATTTCTTACTCTTTTGTTCTGAGCGGGCGTGAGTTTGGTTTTCTTTGTCCCAGTCAGGGTCTCCGACAGGGAGACCCTCTATCGCTTTATCTGTTTCTTTTGTATGCAGAAGTCTTTAGTTGCTTGCTTTAAGATAAGGAGGCCAAGAATGAGATCTAGGGCATTGCGGTTTGTCGGAGTGCTTCCAAGATATCGCGCCTGTTCTTTGCCGATGACACCATAATTTTCAACTAGGCCTCGGTGGAGGCAATGCAGCAAGTGTGCTCGGTCCATGCTTGTTATGGGCATGCCTCGGGTCAACTCATCAACATAACCAAGTCTTCGATGGCGTTCAACAGTAATATCCCCCAGCAAGTGAAGGAAGCTATTGCAGATATAGGTTAGATGTAGATTGAAGCCAGCTTTGATCACTATTTGGGTCTCTCTGCCGTTGTTGGGTGGAGTAAAAAGGAGGTGTTCTCTTCCATTCGGGAGCAGATGTGGAAATGTATCTAGCGGTAGAATGGACGCTCCCTTTCCCAAGGTGGGAGGGTTGTGCTTATTAAGGTCGTACTCCAGTCTATCCTGGCGTATTCAATGCCCTGTTTTCAACTTCCGGATAATTTTCTAAGAGAACTCAGAGGTCTTTTAGCTGATTTTTGGTGACATAACAAGGGTTCTAGGAAAATACATTGGGTGGCTCGGTCCAAGTTATGCTCTCGAAAAGACGAAGGGCGCATGGGCTTCCTGTCCCTTCAGGATTTTAATGAAGCTTTTCTTGCAAAACAACTTTGGAGAATCATTAAGGATCCCCACTCACTTATCAACCGCGTCATGGGCGCCAAGTACTTTGGCCAACTTTCTGTATTCGACGCAAGGCTAGGTAGAAACCCCTCTTATACATGGAGGAGCATATATGGATCTTTATCGCTTCTGAAGGATGGTTGTCGTTGGATGGTGGGGTTGGATCAAAGTATCAAAATTTGGGAGGATAAGTGGATTCCCCATCCCCTTTTGTTCAAAGTTTTCTCACCAAGATTCGCCTCACTATCGAATGGATAGGTCTCGAACCCAATCGTGCTGGAGTTGGGTCTATGGAATGAAGGTATTGTCCGTTCTAATTTCCTTAAAGAAGATGCCGACGCAATTCTCGCTATCCCCTTGGGGTCTCTAAGCTGTAAAGACATCCTTGTTTGGCATTACAATCGAAATGGTTTGTTCTCTATCAAGTCTGCATATCATCTTTCGAGGACTTTTCGATCTATTCATGTTACTGGCGTTCATAACAAAAGAGTAAATTGGGATTTCGTATGGAAGCTCCCACTCCTGGAGAAGGTCAAAATTGTTGCTTGGAAGGTGTGTCACGATGCAATTCCGACGACGGTTAATCTGAGGAGAAGAAAGCTGTTGATCTCTGTCAGTTGTTCGCTTTGTGCAGACCCAACAGAAGACTCCCGACATGTGCTGTTTACGTGCCCCTTTGCTCAACAATTTTGGGCGCTCTCAAATCTTCCGTGGTTCTCCATTGACGTCTGGCCCGATAATGCCGAATCCTATCTTCAGCAGGTGTTTTCAAAACTGGATAGAAGCGAGTTCTCTTTCTTCCTTGTTATCTTGAGGTATCTGTGGTTCAACCAGAATAAGTCAGTGATGGAGAAGTGTATCTTAGCTCCTATGGATGTAGTATTGGCAGCTAGGAACCAACTCCAAAACTTCTCGATGGGTCAATATAAGCGTGTAGTAGCAATCCCTCCGGCAGTGGCAACGAGTTAGTCTTGTCCCTCTTCCAGCTTTATCAAACTAAATTTTGATGGCACGGTGTTTGCCACCAATGGTAGCGTTGGTGTTGGAGTCGTTGCCCATGATCACTGCGGTAAGGTATTAACATGGTTATCGGTTAAGTTCAACATTCCAGGGGACGCTCTACATGCAGAAGTTCTTGCAGCTCGTGAGGCAGCTCGATTGGCACGTCGCAAGGCCTGGGAACTTGTTATCTTTGAAGGGGATTCCAATCTCGTAATCCCAGCTTTGAAGAGTCCAGTCCGTGATGCTTCGAGGATTGGAAATCTGATTTTGGACATTAAATCTACTTGTTCTAGTTTTATTTCAACTAAGTTCATGTTTATCCGTCATTCTGGTAACTCAGTTGCTCATCTATTCGCTCGTCACGCACCGATCGATGAGGGTGAATCGGGTTTCATCCCTTCTTTTGTTAAAGATGTATCGACGTTGAAGCCTCCTTCGTTTAACGCTTTTATAAAGCTTTTGCTTAGTTTCAAAAAAACAAAAGTATTTATTTGGTTCATTTCCACTATAGTTTCGCCAATAGTTAATGATTTTCTTTCTTCTTGTTCTGTTGTCCATCATAGAATACACCAATAAGGGAGAGGAAGAATTTATTAATTTTCTTTGAGAGTTTTGAAAAGAAGCACAAATATTAAAAGAAAAAGATATCTTACTTAATAGAGTACAGAGAGAATATAGGGGAAAAGACTAGAAACTTGCTCCATAAAAGGCCATTAATCAAGTCTGACATATTGAAAATTAGAATTAATGACTATTGAGTATTAATTGAAAAGGATAAAAAAGAGATTGTCTCCAAAATTTGCTCTGGTGATAGGAAATTCGCTCTGGCATTATCACTAGGCACTAGCCTATATAAAAGGGCAAGTTGTTTCGTGATTTGTTCCATTTTTGTAGGTGCAAAATATCCTTATGAAAATCGTGTTATAAAATATAAATAGAAGGGTTAAAAGGCAAAATGATACCCTCTTAATTATCTTTATTTAAAAAGTATAGTAAATGAAGTTGGTTGTTTTGATTAGCTATTAAGTGAGAGTGAAAAGTTTGAGCCTTAAATCCATCATAAATATAAGATTTCAAAATATCCCTATAAAATTTGTATGACAAAACATTGATAGAATAGTTAAAGTTAAAATTAATCTTGCTTAATTAATCATATTTAATTAGAATAATTGATTAAATTCAACTAACCATTAATTGAGTTACAGAAAAATTAACGATGTGCATATCTATATGTATATATATATTATATAATGTAAAATAACCCCGATGTGATTCACAAAATATTAATAGAATCATTAAAAGTTAAAATTACACCACCTTAATTATTTATATTGAATTAGAATAATAAATCGAATTATTTAATTAACCATTATTTGAAAACAAATTGATAAAACTTTCATAACATTGATAGGGTTACAATGACAAGTTTTGACTTAAAATTAATTATACATTTTAAATTGGATAAATCAATATTACATCTCATGTACCAACCAAAATAGTGCACAATAATGTGCACTACTCACTACAAAAAAGAAAAACGAGGCTTTTTTAGCTAAATTTCAGCGGAATGATTCCACTGCGTAATGATTTCGAAGGAGAAATGCTCGGAGGAATTTTGACAGATTTTGTTTCGCCAAGAATTTTTCATCAATTTTTGTTTTTTTGCACTGAAACCATATTTTTTTAAAATTAAAATATTATCTCAACTTCGCCATTCAAGAACCAAACCCAAGTCTACACCTCGCCCGCATGCCTACACAGAGGGGCAACCACACGCATGCATAATTAGCTCATATTTTGCAAAGGCAAACGTTCGAGCCCGCCCCACATGCAAAGGCAATACAAAGTCTTACATCTAGATCGTTATTATTCTTTGTTCACGTCTTTTTATGTTTCATATTTAACATATGTTTATAAAATTATCAATTTATTAATTTAACTATCATACATCCAATTTTTTTATTTAGCCTTAATTGTAGTAATTTGAGATTAAATTATCTAATTATTTGTTTTAAATCAATAGAATTTTAAAGTGTCGTTGCATTCAACGAGTAGCATAATAATAATAATAATAATAAGGGATGATTACTCCTATTACCCCTGAGTTTAGGCTAAATTACAAATAACACCTCCTTGTATCGGTAATTACCGATACCCCCTAAGTTTTGTTTCCGTCTTTCAATTTCCAACTTCATTCGAAAATCCAATTGAACTTTCAAAATTGCCTCTTTGAAGGAAAAAATATTATTTGGCCGATTCTGAATTGATTTTTTACCCTTGTGGCTAATTTTATGTTTTATATTGAATAAATAAGAAAATATATTTAAATATTTTTTATTTATAATATCTATATATACACATATTTACACATAATAAATATTTATACATAATATAAATATTTTACTGTGATAAAAAAGGGGAGAGGAAGAAAGAAAGGGAGATCTCTGCTGTCGCCAACCGTCCTCCACCGCCGTCGCCTGCCCTTCGACAACATCTCCACCAGATTCAGATCTCAAATCTGAGATCTGTGAAAAAAAAAAGAGAGAGAACAAAGAAAAAGGAAGAGGAAGAGGAAGAGAGCTTGAGTGGGAGCTAGGGAGAGAGGGAGAGCAAGGCTGGGGAGGGAGTGATGGAGTGAGGGCGGCGGCGACGGTACGAGGGCTGGTGATGGAGTGAGGCGGCGGGGCCGAGGAGGGGGGGGGAGTGGTGCAAGTGAGGCAGCGGTTGCGTGGGGGAAGGTGCGAGTGAGGCACCTACGGCAGCCGGGGGGAGGGGGGTTGCGAGTGAGGCAGCGGCAACAGTGGGGGTGCGAGAGCGGCGCTGGCGGCGGCAGGGATGCGAGGGCAGGTAGCAGTTGGGTAGTGGGGGTGGTTGGGAGGTGGGGTGAGGTAGGGTTTTGTTTGAAGGAGATGATAATTTTTTTCTCAACATATCAATGAGAATATTTTGGTCAATTTAGTTATATATTTATATTTATATTTTTTTAAATCAAAAATATTTTAAATATTCAAGAGGCAAAATAGATATTTCATTGATTCCGTTTGTTTTACTAATAAGTCCACAAAACTCAAGAGGGTATCGGTAATTACTGATACAAGGGGGTGTTATTTGTAATTTGGCCTAAACTCAGGGGTGGTGGGAGTAATTATCCCTAATAATAATATAAAAAGGTTTATATATACATTATTTTCAATTATAGATATGTATATTCACGTGTTTATACCAAATATTACATATGTTGCATACAACATTTTTTATTAAAGTTTAATCATTGCAAAAATTATTAATTAATACCTATCTATGTTGATTAATCTCTATATACGTTTATAGGCAATGATTATACTAAAAGTTATTTTAGAAATTGTCACATTTTAGACCCACATTTTTTTTATTTTAACAGCACATTAAACATTTAAGTTAATATTATTATCTTTAGTTTTTGCAAAATATTTTTGCTCTTATTATTAAAATTAAAAATTAATATTTGTTCTTCTCAGCAAAACTTTTTGCCGAAATACTGTCCAAAGTTTAAAAATTAGTATTTTTAGTTTTTTGAATTTCAGCAAAATTTTTCATTGAAATTATGGCGAATATTGAAAAATTAGTGCTTTTTAGTTTTTGCAATTTTTGGCGGATATTTTTGTTGAAATTCCACCAAACAATTTTTTAATTTCTTATTTTTCATTGGAATTTTCTACCAAAATTTTACTTAAAATTTTAAAATTAATTTTTTAATTTTCTTAGTTTTTGATAGAATTTTCCTGTAAAATTCCGTCAAAAAATTAAAAAATATATATTTTTTAATGTTTTAAAACTTTTGTCAAAATTTTTGACAGAATTTTTCACCGAAAATGACAGAATTTAAAAGGCCACATTTTTTTTTAGTGTCTTAGGACAAATAATGTACAATATACTTTATCCATCAAATTAACGGGGTAAAAGAGAAATATATATATATATATATATATATATATATGTATAAAGGGTTAAAATATTCTTGACAAGAAACTCCAAATTTCTTATTAGGTGGAATTCCTAGGTCGAAGCACAATTTGATTTCAGATTCACACTTTAATTGAAATTAAAGAAAGTAAAATCATTTTCAAGCAACACATTGAAAACTGTCCGTAGATTTTCTTGTCAAGAAATATCAGTAAATTTTCTTGTCAAGAAATAACACCATAACCCTCTCAATTTACTGATTTAAAAAGAAGTGTATTCTCTTAATTCAAATATTGTAGATTTGTAGGGCATATTACAAAATTGCATGACTTGTAGAACTATTAAAAAGATTATCTAGATGCAATTACTTCTTTATTTTCTTATCAAATGATGTTATGTTACAATTAAAAAAACGTAAAAAAAATGTTAAGGAATAATTACATCTACTACCCCTCAAAAGATTGAAAACTACAATTGGTCCCCCAAAAATTTTTAATATTACAACCACATTCCCTAAGGAATTTGAAAATTACCAAAACCCCCCTCGTCAGCAGGGGGTTTAATTTGATATCTCACTTTCCTAAAGTATGTGAAATTTGTGATAGCAAATACACGGCAAGTAAAATAAGATTTCATAACAACAAAAAAAAAAGTAAGATAATTAAGATTCAAAGCTATAAGTTTATAAACAATACCGCCATGCGCAATTTCACCACGTGCAAGGTTTGTTGGAATTGAGCTTCTTGGTGCAATGTTTGTGGGCATTGAACTTGTTGCTTATTGCTCAAATTGCCTATTTCGACCTTGCATGTCTTCATTCTCTTCTTCGATCGAGTAAGGAAGGCACCAATGTGAGAGTCCGTGTATTGGGCACCAATAAAACAATTGTTGGCATTTCTCGGCATCTCCACAATCTTGATAGTTGTTTTTCTACCACAATTTGATTGCTTGCAATTTTCTTTCCTATACTTTAAGCCCAAAACACTAGAGGAACAACTAGAAGAAGCCATTTCACATATGTAGTAAAGATGTGGTGAAAAAATGCAATCTAGCAACACACACACACACACATATATATAGAGAGAGAGAAGTGAGCAACAATCAAAATGAAGAAAGAGCAACGACTATTTTCAAATGCCAATGGCTAGTCTTTCTAAGCTCAGAAAATTTGAACCAAAAATTACAATTACCTCCCTCATTAAAATCAATATTACAAAAAACACCCTATATATATAATTTTATTACAAAGGGTAAATTTGGATTTTCATTCATATTTTGGCTGACGTCATCCAAAAATGACCGGGAACCAGCTAGCGAGGGGGGTTTTGGTAATTTTCAAATTCCTTAGGGAATGTGGTTGTAATATTGAAAATTTTTGGGGGACCAATTGTAGTTTCCAATCTTTCGAGGGGTAGTAGATGTAATTATCCCTTTTTTTAATTATAAATTATATCTCCTAATTCTTAACTCCTAAATGTTCTTTTTTTTGAGGGTTTGAAAAGTGTGTTTCTTGGGTAAAAGAAGAAACGATTGAGATTTGATAACTTAATAGATGGATGGATGCCAGAAAATTGAAATGGATCTCGAGGAAAAACGTAAGTTGACCAATTCTTCTTCTCGGGCACAAATACTTATTGAACTTGGTGAATTTGATTTGCAAGATTTGTGTAATCAACTTGAAGGCTTGGAGACCGCATCCTAGATATTTGTAGAGTTGGCCTTGCAGTCGATTCAAAAGCTTGTTGACTGTAGCTAGAGATTTGTGGAAGTCACAATCGGCTCAAAAGCTTGTTGACCTTATCTTGAAAATTTGAGGATGTGACTGTGTGGCCAACTCAGGAGCTTATTGACCGCATCGAGATTTGTGGTTTTGACATCAGAATTAGCTCAAAGGCTTGTTAACTACATTCGAAGATTTGTAAAACTTGAAAAAACACTTATGGAGATGCTTGATGATTCTCTTTCTTCAAGTTTGTAGAATTTTGGGAGAGCTTCTCCAGGTGTTTAAGGGAGAATTATGATAAAATCAAACGTTTTTTATGTTTACCATTTTCAATAAATATGTACATGTAATAATAACATAATATCAAGGTCTGATCTCAATTTAATAGAGATTTACTCTTTAATAATTATCCCATAACATATATATAATTGAGAAGATAATTTAAAATTTTCATGTCAACATGTCTATTTAATGATTCTCAACCCTTAATTCTTCTTAATAGAAACTAAGTTACTTAATTAATCAGTGGTTCCCATTAAGTTCGCAGATATAAAATGGAAATTTGAAAGATTTGTCTTTTTGAATCTCACAATTATATATAATTAGGAGTTAAGGAAATTTTTTCAAATTTAATAACTCATGAACTACCATGAGAACCAAGCAATTAAGTGTATAGTAGTTATTAGCATTCGGAACAAATATCCATACTTTCTAGTATAGTGTGTTGTATAGACAATTAAGTTCAATACACTTCAATGTCTATGATCATTTCTCACCTGAAATTTTTTTAGTCTTTTGAATCATAAACGCAGTATGCAAATCTAAGCACCGAAAGGGTTTAGATTTGCCAAATTATGTAACTTAGAGAAAGAACTGACACTTCCATCCTATATTTGGCACATTGTATCGAGTAATTCGACAGATAACATGTGTGCAACAACGATATAATAATTTTGATTTAATTAGTGAATAAAGAAAAAATAAATAAATTTAAATGCATACATATTATTAATATAACCACACAATATATTGTCTCAGATGCAGGACCTACAAGAATTTGTTACTCATCCAAATTCAAGCCAACACTTTGCATTTAATTTTTAGATGGATCCTATATTAATCGCCAAAGTTCATAAATCTTGTCACTGAGCCAACAACCGACCATGGGCTTGCACTTAAATATCCAATTGTTTGAAAATGAGAGCATGTAGAGGCAGGAGCGGAGCCAAAAAAATTTATTTAGAGAAGCATGATCAAATTTTTATAAAATATTAAAAAAAATATATTATTTAAAAAAGGAGAAATCTAATTTATTTTTTAAAAAATATATATAAAATTTAATATAATATCAATTTGAGGAGGGGCGATTGTCTCCTCCAACCCCCTCCTAACACTGTATTTGAGTGGAGGAAGAAACCTCAAGGACCACTCAATAAACACGTTGTCATTGTGAGGGTGGGGTACATGGGGAGTAGATCAGTGGTCGTATCAATCTTTAGAGTCCCACTTTTATGGTGGATTATTAACAACTCCAATTGTGAGTATGGACTAGGGCCCTACACAAAGACTTATGGGTGATTTTAATTGAAGCCGTTTTGTTTTCTTGTGCAGGACAATTTTAGGCTATGTTTGCTGTTGTTTTCGGGCATTTTCCGATATGTTTTGAGTGTATTTTTAGGTTATGTTTAGAACAAAGATTTTGATAAGAAAAAGTGAGAGAAAAATAAAAATGATCAAAAATAAAAGTATGGAGTATTATTATTTGAAGTAAAAAAAAAATTCATCATATTTTCTTTACCAAAATTTAAAACCAAACAGAAGGTTACAGTCAAATGGGAGAGTGAGTCGAGAATTAAAATATAAATATATATATATATATATAGAGAATTAAAATATAAATATATATATATATATATTTTTACTTTGAGGAGATAATTTTTGTTGAAGATGTTTTTTATTTGAATTTTTATTTATTTAGTGATGTTACAGTAAAATGTCATATTATTATATATTATAACTATAGTGGTATAATAATTGAAAAATATATATTTATATTGCAATAATGATTGATAGATTTATATATATATATATATATATACATATATCTAGTTGATTGATATAATGATTTGGAATGATTAAAATTCTTGAAGGACGAATTGCAGCTATCTCATTCAATATAATGTAATTATAAATTAATTCCTATAATTTTCGAAATTATAAATATCCTTCTGAAGTATATATTAACCTAATAAAATTTATCCTTCATATCAACTAAACGTGATGGTGAATTGTATTTCTGGTGGTTCAAGTGGGATTTTGAAATGGGATTTGCATGGTTTTGATGGGTTAAGATGTAGAACTTACATGCACTACGAGAATGCATACTCATCAATGATGAACGTATACACTATAAATTAAGTTTCTATGATGGATTTAATTTATAAAATTTTCATTACTAAATGCATTGTTACTGACTTACTGGTTGTTTCTTTAATTCTATTTACTTTAAATTATGTCACTAATTCATCACAGATTCCTTAAATCCATGACAGAATCTCTTCATCACAAAATTTGCATTAGTGAATAAGGTTTTTTTTTTGTTATGATATGAAGTCAATTTCGAAAAAAACAATAGCGGTGGTATCGGATTATAGATTGTGATGCACACCGGTGGTTGTACGTGGTGATATAAAGTGATATTACTTTTTGAAAGTTGATAGAATCATAAAGCCGATTGAGAACTTTTCTCGGGCTAGACGAAGTGTATCTATTGGTGGTCGTGGTGATTACTTTGGTACAAGAACAGTTATTTTCTGTGCACATCCGTCAATGTTTATGAGAACGACGTAAATCTCAATAGGACATTTGTAATTTTTAAAATGAAAATGGCTAATACGGAACTACACTATAACTTGAGAATCGTAGACGTAATTTGTCCAAATTTTAAAAATATTTTTAAAAAAATAAAATGAATTTTAGATGGATGTTTAGTATTGTATTGAGAGTTGAAAATCATCTCCCAAAGACAACACTAATCATAGCCTTAGTAATTCGAATTTGGTTTCACCTCAAGACTTTTTGTTATACTTCCGTGCAACATTGTTTGTTATGTTTAACATGTAAGTTTCACTTCCTTAAATGTGCTCCAATATAATTCATTAAAATACAAATTAAAGTTTCAACTTAATCTTTATTTATAACATTAATTAATAAAGGACACTGTTACATGCCAGGTAGTGCTTCATTACATTTTTTATGGGAAATTATATGATATGCCTATATATAATGAAGTTCATAAGGTCCTTATACTTTAGCAAGTTGAAAATTTACACCAAATAAAATGAAGTGTTAAGAGTGTAGAAGCATCTATCCACAAGAGAACGTGATGAAAATATCAATAGTCGGAGGTTAATATCATATTCCGCATTAAATTATTTTAAGCTATATTATTTAGGAAAAATTATAATTTTAGGATTATATGTTGTACCCTCTAACAATTTTAGGACATTAACTTTTTCATTCACAATTTCATGACATGAATGTAAGATTTTGTGGCACATTTAGGACTTTTCACCTTGATATTTATAAATTTGTTGGAAAATTGACGAAATTGGTCGGACTTTTATCCTAAATGTGCCACAAAATCTTAAATTCATGTTCTGAAATTACAAATGAAAAAGTAATTGTTCTAAAATTGTTAGAGGGTACAACATACATTCCTAAAATTATAATTTTTCCTATTATTTATGAAAGCATGTTTATCTTCTAGAATATCTAATATTATTTATAGATATCCAACATAGCATACTACGTGTATTACTGAATAGTGGAGATTAGGAAAATCAATAGAATACAATATGAAAATAGAAGAAACAAAATTGCAAATTCTTTTTTTTTTTATTTGAACTTTTTTTTTCTTTGTTTTTTTATCGGCAAGGATCCTCTTGATTAGTCGTCAATACCTCTGTAACATTTTGATGAGTGTAAGACAAAATGTTACACATAATAAAATATCATTGAATTCACTCCTGTAAAGTGAAAATGTAAAACAAATCTCAAAATTGAAATGATTGAGCTAACAAGGAAGATCTTCATGACTTTGAACACACAACCGCATCAAATTCATATCTATCACTAATTCTATTGAACATTTCTTTTTCCTTGGGATACACAACTTATCTTCAGGATTTGCATTGTCGAAATTGATATGTTTGAAAAGATAACAAAGTTCATCTGTTCTTTATTTTGTTTTTCTTCTCTTTCTCGTTTTCGCCTAATAGTGACATTAATGGTGGGACCAAGAGTTTGTAGGAGTTATCATCAAAGAAAGCAAACAAAATGGGAATGAAATTTGTTAATTAGAGGATTATGATCCACCAATCTAAATTGAAAGCAGTCTTTCTTTCCAGAAAGAATAAACTACAAAAAAGGAACAAATTATTCAAAAACATTTATTTTTAAAAATTTTAATTGATGTTTTTTCTTTTTTGATACAATCAACTCAATACATTCTATTAATATCAACTGGAATATCAAACACGCACGCGCGCGCGCGCGGCACACGCCCCTAAAGGAAAAGGGAAGAGAATAAGAATGTTTGTATTTTGGAATTCAACGGTGCTAGTTCGGATAGACAAAACACTAGCAGAAAATCGATTAAAAATTTAAATAAAAGAAATCAGCATAACGACCAGTTTAAAAGGTTTTTTGTAAGGAAATAAATAAATAAAATTTTGAAAAACAAACCCTTTACTAAAGAAAATTGGTGTTTGATTGAACTTTTTCAAAAAACGAAACAGTATATTAAAAAAAAAAGGAAAAGAAAAAGTACTTTTATCTTTTTCTAAAATTATTCAGAGTAGTTAAAATAATTAAACACATTTTAAGACATTGTAAAATTATTGTATCGAAATATAAAATAATTTATTTTCAAAACAAAATAAAAACTGCTAAAAGAGTAGAATTCGACAGTTACTATGTTTTAAAGTCCCTCAAAGATCGTATAAATTAATCATCGCTTCAAACCAATAATCAAGACAATATCAAAAAGACGCAGCAACATACAATCAAATGATTCAAATTTAAGTCTTTTTGTTGCTTCATTTTGCTGTTAGTGTATGTGAACAAGAAAATTTTATTTCAAAAAAAAAAAGAAAATTTTATTTCAGATTGAGTTAGCATAATTAAGAAGCAAATTATTATTCCCTCTTTTTTTTTTTTTTTGGTCAATTATTATTCTCTTGTGTATGCATAGGAATTTTGCCAATTGGTGTATGCCCCACCAATCCAAATGCCGATGCGCCTAGTGTGCGGTAATATTGCAGCGAGATATGGATGTCCAATAGAGAGATTTTATCTTAAATTTATAATGCTGAGTACCTTTACTAGGTCAATTAATATATATATATATATATATATATATATATATATTGTGTGTATCCAAACTCAACTATGAATCTGACAAATTCATCAAAAATTTTCTTGTCAGATAATCTAATAAATATAAACAAATTCAGATCAAGAATCATCAATTTGACCGAAAATACTAGGCTTTCTAAATAGTTTATTCATATCCAAAGCAGATGAAATCATCCTTGGACAACCAAGATAATTCCCCAACAAAGCACTTTGTTTTCTCTACAACACCAAGAGTAATGTCCTACATCGTGAATACATTAAAAAAAATGGTGTTCCATTTGAATTTTGGTTATAGTATTTAGGTGCATCAATTAAATATTTTTTTTAACATAGTTTGATTTCAAGTTATACTTGACAAGTTCAAAAGTAACTCTGTCATCACTTTACAGGCTCAAATCATGATAAATGGTACAGGGGTTCAGGGAACAACTCTCACATCCAATAGATTCGCGGTTGCAAATCATGAAAAATGGCAATTCTACAACATCATAGTCGATTTTGAATTATGTCATCCCAAAAAGGAGTCCTTATAATGTTCCACATCGAGAATACATTAAACAATAAAAGCTCCATATACTGTTCAACTATATCAAAAAGGGTGCTTAACTTGGAATTGAATGAAATCTAATATTTGTCCATAAAAGAATTTCATCCTTTTTTGTAAAAAAACACATCTCAACTTAGTTTGACTCTAGATCTTCAAAATTTTGTCTAAATTTTCGTATGAGTTAAAATCTTTTTTTTTTTCCTTTTCCACCCAGATCTCAAAATTCTAACTTTGTCATGTGTCTAAATATAATCTAAGAGATCCTCATTTTGATTGGAGATCCAAAAATAAATAAATAAATAAATTCATGGACTGAGGTGACTGGTAGATAAGTCCACGAATAGTTCCCATAAATTCCCATCTGACCAATGAGAAAAGGTTAAATAGACATCACACCAGTCACCATCTAACATTTGAATGGCGATCACACATCAACTAACAATAGTGAGCGATGTGCTATATATCAAAACAAGCACGATCAAATACAATTCACCTCACCACAGACACACACACACACACACACGCACACAAATTTTACATATATATGATTTGGTTGTGGCCTTTGAGGGCCAAGATTATAAGATCGTTTCTTGCAAAATGGAAAATTGCTATTGGGGTGGAGATCAGTATGATGAGTCCTGGATTAATTACAGCCGAAGTGAGGCGGCGGCGCTGCAATACAATTGTTACTATCCACCGCCGTGGGGGCCGCCGTTAGGACTGGTGGCGGAGGACAGGACAGCCGCTGCTTCGAGAAGCCACAGTGAAGCAGAGAAGCGGCGCAGGGACAGAATCAATGCCCAGCTTGCCACTCTCAGGAAACTCATCCCAAAGTCTGAAAAGGTTCTCTCTCTCTCCCTCTCTCTCTCTCTCTCTCTCTCTCTCACACACACACACACACACACATCCAAGAAGCACTTGAAGAAATTGGTCATAGGTGCATGGCTAGATAATTTTTAGCATCAACAAAAGTCTTGCCTATTGTGAACCTCTACCACAAACTTCGGATAATGCCGTCCTATCTAAGGGTGTATACGATTGGGTTATGAATTATTGTACTGTGTCATATCAATATTTTTTTCGATATTAATTTAATATATCAATAATTTATCCAGTAGAGTTGGGTGTCAGATTTGATCTGATTCGGCACTAATTATAAATACATTGAATTATCCTTGTCATGTGAGTTAACCGACAATTTAAATCGGGTTTATACAAGAATTTTTCGTATATACACATTCAAATTCATGAAATTGCCCACAAAACCTCTATCTTAGCCTAGTGTACCATCGTCAATTATTCACATCTCAAGTCAATCACAAAGTCCAAATTATGGAGTCATAGTTAAATTATTATAGAAAATTTGATTCGAAGAAAGGATGATAATGAACTTTTAGAAACAAAATGTCGAATTGATGAAGAAAATGCGATAAATCCATAACAAAATGTTTACTGGTGGATGTGTTATAGATAATATCCGTCATAAAAATAAAATCTCTATTGAATTAAGGTATGCATTCTTGTGGTGAATGCGGCTTAACTTATGAGCAACTTGTAATACAGAATCAATAGGCTTATGCCGATCAACATACAAGTAAAATGCTCCACACAAACACATTAAAAATGATTATTTCTTTACTCGCAGATGGACAAGGCATCTCTACTTGGACATGTAGTAGACTATGTCAAGGAACAGAGCAAGAAAGCAAAAGAAGTGAGCAAATTCTCCACAATCCCAACCGAAACCGACGAAGTTACAATAGATCACTTCAACACAGATGAAGAAACTAAATCGGAAAGCAATCACTACATAAAGGCTTCGATTTGCTGCGAAGATCGGCCCGAATTGTTCGCAGAGCTTAACAGTGCCATAAAGGGCTTAGGCCTCACCATTGTTGAGGCTGAGATCACAAGTCTGGGGGGCAGATTGAAGACCAGATTTCTTCTTTGTGCAAAAGATACGAGTTCGTGCGATGGCTCGATAAAGCAGTCATTGAAACTAGCGTTGAGTCGACTCGTGATATCGTCGGGAGCGTCGAGTTACAGCATGAGGAGCAAGAGGCAGAGGTTTTTTTATCCTAATAATACTCGTTGATTGATCTATTGATGGGGGATTTTCAGTTTGGGTCCTTATGATTTTGCTCTTATTCATTTTTTGGTCACTGATTTATTACGAATGTCTAAATTTAGTTCCACATAATTTTTATTTATTTTTAATGAGATAAAATCATAATTAACCCATGTGGTTACTGAGATAATATATATGATTTTTTTTTTGGCAAATACGGAAACCATCCCAATTTTAGGGAGATTTGCACTTTCATATCCAGTTTTTGGGGATGTGTACTAGTAGCACTTAATTTATTGAAAATATGCTCCGCCAGTACATTTGCCCATCTTTCAACAAATCACACCAAATATTTTGTTGAAACACATTTTCAATAGATTGGATATTACAAATGCACCCTCACAAAAGTTGGATATCAATATGCAATTCACTTCTAACGATTGGGGTTGTTTGCATTCAACCCTTCTTTTATCTACTAAAACACAATAGTTAGCAGTTACATGTGTGGTCTACGCATTTTTGATTGTCAAGATGTTAACGAAAATGTGCAAACTGATTAAATTTGAGAAAATATGATAAATACGAAATTAAATTTGAGAATTCGTGATCAATGAGATTGAAAATGACTACCAATTGAATTTTAGGATCATTTTGGAATTCGTCATTGTTAGGGGGGTGTAAAGAGAATTTAATATCCTTCTATGTCAAAAACTTAAATTTTCTTTTTTTTCAAGAAAATCATCAGATAAAACTTGTACAATAATTGAGTAAGAATGATACTGTGTTTCACAAGATTTGCGTAGGATTCCATAATCATGTTTCTTGGTTGTTGCCTCTGACACTTTGTCTGGTTAAAAGGAATTTGATGAGGGAAAATGATAATGCTAATATAAAAAATTGTTTAATTATTTGATTGCAGCAAAGACAACTATAGAAAGAAAATTTTTAAATAAAAATTCTATATTATAAGTTTTTTTGTTTTTTGTTTTTTTGCTTATTTTAATTCCTTATCAATATATGTGGCGTGTATTGATAAGTGTAGTAAAAAATAATGCACGACTATGTAGCAGGAAATCCGAAATGAGCTCTCATTGCCACCAGTCTAATCAGAAGATTAGATATATAATGCATATTAATCGAGTAATTTGCGTTATACATGTATCATGCGTTTTATATTTAGAAAATAACTAATACAGGCCTGGATCTTTGCATCAAGAATATGTATTGGCAGAAACAGACTGTTAGTGAAAAATTCATTATACTCACTTTTCTCCACTTTTCCATTTATTTTTTAGAAGAACAAAGTATAGGGCTGATTTTATTCTTCTTCGCCCTTCGTAATAGCTTGTATTAAGCAAAATTTCAGAAGAGAAAAAGGGAAACACCTTCCAAGAACTGTTGAAATTGCTCTTGATTTAATTTCCCGTAACAAAGGAAGGAGAGATCTCAAACTTATTTGGTAAACATAGCATAAGGTTAAAATTACATATGATTTTAGTTCAAACACGATCGAACTAAATTAGTGACAATTAGGCAACGAATGTATTATATTTGCATTCGGTGCACATGTGTGTGATAAAATATCCGAACATCGCACCGCATACAAAGGCACACGCCCAAGTGCATAAAATAGGCATTTGCTTACATACGCAATTGATGCATATTTCAGAAAAATTAACCAATCACATGATAAGCATGATATTTTCATTATATAATTTGTTGTTCGATGAAACATAGTTGAGGCAAGATATTTTTTTTATGATGACATTTCCATGATTTGTAGCTTAAATATCCAAAAAAAAAATTATAATTTTGATTTTGTAAATTATATGTAATAGCACTTAAATACGACTAAAGTCCAAATTTGTAATTTTGGACGTTAATTTCGAAAAAGTCACCTATTTAGGTCTGAAGTTTCAAAAAATTCGCCAGTGATTCTTCAGAAAGGAGATTCCGTTAGAAATGCCTACGTGGAAACTACAATTGACAAGGTGGAAATAAAAAATAATGACATGTAAAAGGAAAAACAAATTAGACATATTTAGGAGTTTTTCTTTTTTTTTTTTACAAATTGATGCGAATATATATATAAAAAATAGATAAAGAAGGCATATAAATAAGTAAAATATAATTTGTATATCTAATATCATAAAATATATACACACATATGGAATTTATAAATTAATGGAAAATAAGATATATTTTTATATAACTAAAACATAATAAAATAAATAATACACGCATACGTACAACATAAAAATACATGAAATTCTGTATATTATATCATAATATATATACGCATATGAATAAATTATAAATTAAAAAAACAAATTAGTATATAAAACATAATTTGTATATTTCAAATCAGAAATAATACACACATATATAATGTATAATATATATATATATATATATATAAACAATTTTCCCCTCCTACTTTTCTTTATCTTTTTACGTACTAGCATCTTCACCACCCACCACCCAACCCGGTAACCCCTCCACCCGACCCGGTTGTACAATTATTAGGAGGATGAACAATATTCGTTATAGACCCCAATCATGACTTTTGCGTCTCAAATATTCGATAAAAAGATGCTGGACAAGATTGCTAGCGACCAATTATAATTGCTACGAGAATTATGTATCAAATTATCAATCCTCACCAACATTCTAGCGTGATGAACTCCTAGTTAATTGTTCATCAAGATTAAAAATACAAAATGATTTCAATCTGATGCGACCGTAAGATCCGCACACTAAACTTTTTCCGAAGGAATTTTTAATTATTTTATCTTAACACACACACACACACACACACATACATATATATGCCTTGAAGATCCGTCCTCGTCGCTGTTGTTGTTGTTGTTGTTGTTGTTATCAATGGCGGAGCTAGAATTTCAAGATTGAGGGGTAAACCTAACAATTACGGGATATTGATAACACACATAATTAACTAAAAAAAAAAAATAAAGGGTGCACTAGAGGTTGATTAGGGAGTGGTCCAAAGGACAACTAGGGGAGTCGCTCAAATTTAACAATATATTAGCGGTAAGCACATATTCAATGCGTTTGCAAAATAAAAATTAAAAATAAATTAATTTTTTATTTAAATTTATCATATAGAATAATAATTTTATCAAAATAACTATAAAAAAAAATCAAATTAGATTTAATTTTATAATTAAAAGTAACTAGGAAAGAGAAAATATGGGATTATGTTGAATAATAGAGAGAAGAGAGAAAAATAAAGGTGATGGTAGGAGAGAAACAAGAGGATAAATAGTGAAAAGAAGAGAGAAATCAAAAACACAGATCAAAGACACCAAATAGTTATAAAGGGGTGCTGGTGCTTTGTAAAAGAGTATATACACACACGCACTAGCTTAATCCTTGTGCAATGCACGAATTTTTAAAATTACATCAGCATGAATATTTTTGTAATGTGTGACTAAAAAGAAAAAAATAGTGTGAAAATTTGAATACTAAAAGAGAAATAAAAATCACAAAAAGTATGATCTAGAGAAATGGAGAAATATGCAACATATAGAAGAAATATTTAATTATTTGAAATGTGTACATACACGAAATAATACAAGCTTTATGCATATGCTTTCATTTTGACGAAATTCAATATTATCTAGTTAGAGGCCGAAAATTAACAGCCCAAAAAATAGAAGTTTATGAGAAAGACACCGCCACACCCCCCCCCCACCCCCAAAAAAAAAAAAGAAAAAAAGAAAGAAAGAAAAAAGCAATTCAAAATTGTAAAATTATAGATTTAAAAGATGACGATCAATGTAACTGAACATATTTATGAAGTACAGTGTGATGAAATAGGCTACAAAAGAATCTAGAAAAAGCTATCATATATTAACTTTTACCTAAATATTAATAAAGTTAAGAAAAAAAAATATATGATAGTCAAGTAAAATTATTTTTAAAAAAAAAGCAAGTAAATTAATAAAATAATTATAAACCTAGAATTTATTTTAGGATATAAATTGATGAGACAAACGTGTAGGTTTCGATTTCCTTGCTTGGTTATCAATTAAATAAAAGGAAGTATGATATAGCAACCAAAACTAAAATAAATGTAGATTCATAAAACCATTATAAACGCATATCAATTTCGGAAAATAGCCACTGGGGTTGTAGCCCAGTGGTGGGGGTTCACATCAGTACCAGTGAGGTTCTGAGTTCGAATCCTCTTGTCCTCTCCCCCTTTCCCCTTGAGTGAGTGTGTGCGTGTGTGGGGGTCCTTCCGGTTGACATCTCTAGGGCGTCCCGAGTTGATTGTAATCGAAAGAAAAAAAAAAAAATTCGGAAAATAAATCAAGGGCGGATACAATGAAACATAATTAGATAATCATAGTAGGATAAAACGATCAAATCTTAATTAATATTGTAAAGAATATATGGTAAGAGGAAAAATCAAGCAAATAAAAAATACAAGAATATTTATTAAACCTTCCAGCAAAACCAAAATTAGAAGAATGAAATCGCGTACGACTATTGTTATACAATTAATCTCTATAAATTGTCAAAGAGCATGAATGGTTTATATATATATGTGTGTGTAATAAAGGAATCATGGTTTAAATGATTTATATCTATACAAACAAAAGATAAAATACAAATGACTAATTCCCTTTTGAAATCTTAAATAACCAAACAATTAAAAAAACAAAAATATGTAAATAACAATAAAAGACTGATCTTTTGAGTCATAAATGATTAAGACTGTAATTAACTTAAAAAAAATACTAGAATCACATGGATGTAAAGACAAAATGAGAAGTTGAATTAAATTATAATGAGTAAAGCAATATAAATGATGTAAAACTTTCAACAAAAATAAAAGCTAAATAACAGGTTTTGTCAATTACTGAAGAGATCATGAATCTATTAATTTGCCATATCCCTTCCAGCATATAGCAAAATTAAGCGAAGAACAGCAAATTCAAACACGAAAAAATTTGTACAATGAATAAATTAGAGAAAAAAAAGGCTAGAGAACAAAGAATGTTAACAAATTAACTTCCAAAATCCAAATCATCTAATTGAAAATTTAAAACAAAAAGTTAGTTTGAAAAGATTAAACATAAAAACTATAAAAAAAGATTTAAAAAAATAATAAAGAAAAATCAACTTCTAAACCATCATATACAGAAAATTATAACAAAAAAGTTAGTGTGGAAAAGAAATACATCAAAACTGTAAAGATGAATGGAGACTGAAAAATGGACCACTTAGTTCTATAATTACTTGGTATAGATGTCTGGTTGGAGAAATTTTGAAGATGAACATATTTGAAACTAATTAACTACTTGATACTCGCCACAAAAGGTCTCATATGCATATTGAGATGAACCATAAGATATTTCTTGATTTATTGTTTATGGAAGAAGACTTCGTGATGGAGATCTAAGAGAGTGAGTTTCATGTAGTTGGGTAGAAGAAGGGTCTTGAATGGTGGAAAAGTTAAGTTGGAGTGGATGAGTAGGGACGGCAATGTTTGGCCAAACTTGGGACCTGCCCCACTGGGGAGTTTTTGGACTCAGACCCAGTGGGTTCGGGTTGGATCCGATAGACCTGATTTATATTTTAAAAATATTTTTTAAAGAAAATTTATATTATCATAACCTTTTGAATATGAAAAATAATAGTATTACTAAAGTACTAATTATTTACAAATTTCTATGAACATGTTTTGATTTTTGAAAAATGAAACATAATTATCGCATATTTATTTATACATATTTTAAAATCATAACTTAATTACTAATATTATATAGTTTTTTTTATACAAAAGTATCATATTTATTTTTTCAATGTGACTATTTATATAATATATATACTTTTTTATGTGAAGTATAGATGTATATCATATATATTTATATAAAATAATAAATAAAACAATATATATATAAAATATTATTGGGGCTGGTTCGAAAAGGTCCGAGTTTTAAAATGAAAATGCAGGATTTGGCCCTGACTGATTAGGAGTGGGGCAGGTCTGGGTCTGAGTTCGGGTCTAACCTGCACCCATTTCCATCCCTATGGATGCGTGAGGGGTATTTTATTTTTTGTTTTTACTTTTTTAAGTTGTGAAGTTGTTTTAAAAAACAACCAATCAAAATTTTCTTTTCAATTAAAAAATTTCAAAAAAATGAGAAATTCTATTTAGTCAAAATTAATTAAATTGCGGTCAAAGACTGCGGTCAAATATATACAAGTATATATGGGATAATTTTTGAATTAGTGCACCCCCTAACTATATGTAGTTCACCACTTATTATTATTATTATTATTATTATTATTACTATTATTATTATTAGGACGAATTACACTGACCACCTTTGAGATTAGGTTAATTATAAAAAAACCCCTGTTGTTTCAAAATTTACCAAAAACTCTATGAGGTTATACCCATATTACAACTAGCACCTAGCCTTAGGTTGACTTCTGATGTTTGTCGAACACCGTTCTTCCATCATCTTCACTATCACCGGCATATTGAATGACCATTTCATCATATTTATTTTGGACGGTGAAATTGGCTTGTGATTGCCGGCGTGTGGAGCCGATTTCACCTCCCAAAATAAATATAATGAAGTAGTCATTCAATATGTTTGATGGAAGACGATGGAAGAACGGTGTTCAACAAGCGTTAAAAGCGGCTTTGAAGGGTAAAGTATCCAAATCTAATTTTAACTCTTACAATAAATCCCCTACTAATTTATTAAATTACAATGAACTAGTTTTTATTTTGAGAATATATAATGAAATCCACCTCAGGGGTATACCTATGATGCAGCTGATGAAGATGACTACTATGAAATTTTGAATGAAATATTAGAATTGGAGTACACTAGTGAACTAACAAAAAGGGTTGTTTTATTCAAATGTGAGTGGTTTGATTCCACGCCTCAAAAAGGAACCCGTATTGTACATCCAGAATGCGAGATTGTTGAAGTAAAACAAGTAGGGAGGTATAGAAAACACGACTCTTTCATAATCGCGCAACAAGCTTGACATGTTTACTTTGTTAAGTATTCTGGAAAAATTCATGAAAATATACGATGCATCGCTGTCATTAAAAGTAAAGTGAAAGGCCGAGTTGATGTTGAACACACGTTAGAAGTTGCTTACCAAAATGGCGAGGGTGCAATTGTGCGAGACATCATTGCTGATGACGTTGTAGACTCTTTGTGTGACCAAAATATGTCATTAATCCCAGTTGATGAAGAAGAGCTTAATCAGGTTATACATATTGATGACGAAGAAGACGATAATGAAGAACTTGATAGTGACGAAGATAAAGCGGATAATGCTTAAATTAAGATATATTGTAAAATTTAATATATAAATTTTATAAATATATATATACATGTGAGGGATATCATTGATTTTGACTTATAAGAATTAAATTACATTATTGTACATAATTTGATATATGTGTTAAGCATTTAAACTTGCATATAATAGTGTTGTATATAATTTGATCAATAAACATTGTACTTCACAACTTTTATATTATTTTTAATGCAACTTTGAAACATATAGATGCGTTGTGGGAAAACTAAATCTTCATATGGTAGATTTTCCGATAAACCGGCATCCAATCCGGGTTCTTCTTCTTCATCCCGTCGGGGTACCTCCCCAACATACCATCCGGGTTCTTCTCCTTCGTATCATTCCACTCACATAGGCCATCGTCCACCGCCCACCATTTCATTTCAATTTATGCCAACCCTCTTCGATACCTAGTGGTCATAGTCCACCTGTTTCATCACATCTCCCAAATCAGCATGTACCCCAGCAAGAACCACAATTTCAACAAGACCGGTTCAATCAGGCCAATCTAGAAGAAATTCAGGAAACATATAAGATGCCTGAACTACCTCCTGTACCTGGAAGTGAGATTACTATGACGCCAATTGGTGAGAATCGGTTAGTTGATAATTAACATTCAATAAATTGTGTAACAAAAATAAATGATTAAAAAACATATATGTTACTAAAATTTTAAATCTTATGTAGTTTTCTTCTTGCCATTCAATAAATTGTGTAACAAAAATAAATGATTAAAAAACATATATGTTACTAAAATTTTAAATCTTATGTAGTTTTCTCCGAGGCAAGAAGGGAGGTAAGCACATTATGCATGTCATAAAGATCCAGTTAGACTAACCATACTTCACTTATGGCAGGTTCCTAAAAACGTTCGGCTGCAATGGTTTGCTGAATGGCAGATAAATTAATTCCAATGTTTAATTAAATATATTATCTTAAAATGGATGAGATGATTATTTTTCATGTATATTTGAGTATTTTAATTTTTTTTACATGTTTGAGTGATAAAGTATTGTTTTATTTTGTTAGAAATATGTTTATCTTAAGCCGGAGTATACGAGACATATGAAGACGACTTTTGATAATCGAGCAACCAAAAAAATGGTTAACATATATCGAGGCATCAAAAAAGGGCAAGCGCGTGGGGATGAGCGTCCACCATGGATGCCGTACCTGATATACCATTTTCTAACCACGTATTGGGCTACCCCAGCATGGAAAAAGAAGAGTGACCAGAATAGGATAAATAGAAATGTCAGGGAGGTTTGTTGTATGCCGGTGGGTCCAAATCGATATATGAACGTGAAGCGGACTTGGTAAGTACCTTTTTGTATTTGTTTTTTACATATTTAATATATTTAATTATTCTCTTATGATGTAATCTTAAAAAAATTTATTCTTATTCTTGTAGAAGGCGAAGTTAAAGAGGCATATTCTTAAAAGTGAGCTCCACCATGATTGTTACACGAGGAAAACAGATAAGGGAAAAAAAGAGCTGGCACATGAGTTCATCCGAAGCCACAACAAATTAATGTAAGTTAGATTTGTTTATTATATACAAAGTTTGTCTTTAAATTCTAACATTACTTGAAATAACAATTGCAGGATAATTATGAGAGTCTATTGCAAACTCATCCAGTTATTCAAGATGTTGACTGATTGGATCCCTCCATACAAGAAAGCTTGAACGAGTTGTTTGATCAGGTTGTCGGTGAACCTAACAAGATGGGCCGAAGATACAGGAAAAATTATCAGGCGACACAGACCACTAATTACTATGGTTATTCTAAATCCAGTCTGACCCGACTATGTTGGAGTTATAGGACTAGGTCAATCGATTGGAGAACAAACTTTCTAAACTGAACACAGAAATGATGCACCAGATGTACTCGATGTTGTCAGGGAAGTTAGCGAGTGGCTCTAAGCAACCATCTCAGGCGCCTCTGCTGGCTCAGTACGGTGCCAATAACGAAGACGACAACGACGACAATGGTGATGATGATATAATAATGATGATGATGATGATGATGCCCGGGGTAATGAGTATGACTGTGATTAGTATGGCTTTTTATTTGAAACTACTTTGTTTTTTATGTATGCTACTAATTTCGGAGGATTATGTTATTTATTTATATATTCGGATGAATTATTGGGGTTTGTTACTAGTTTATTCGTATAAATTGTGGTAACTTTGCATTTGTATTTTTCATACATTTATCTTATTTGTGTTTATAACAAGGATAAAAATAACAAATAAAAAGAATTTTTTAAAAAATAAAAAACTAAAGTTTTTTCGACTAAATTTCGATGGAAATTCGGCCAAAAATAATTTAAAAATAATAATTAATTTTGGAGGAATTTCGACAGAATTTTCGACAAAAATAATAATTATTTTTTAAAATATTAAAATTATTTTTGGCGAAAATTCGGCCGAAAATATATAGTTTTTAAATATTAAAATTAATTCTGCCTAAAATTGAAAAGTGACGAAGGGTTTTACGGTAGAACAATTCCGCCGAAAATCCGCCTAAAATAGTAAATTTCGGCGGAATTCCACAAATATTCCGCCGAAAATTCTGCCGAAATTTTAGCATTTTCTTGTACACATGAATTGTGATTTAATATGGTACTTCCTCTTTTTCTAATACATGTACTACTAACTTATAAGTCACATACATTTACCATATAATTTTTCAAATTCTTGTTACTTGAAAATAATAAATTATTATTTTCAACATGCCTCCTTAATTTGTTATTTTATATTTTTCTTCGACAATCGTTATTATGTCTCAACTCTGGAATGGTGCTAAATCATCCGCCATTGCTTTTCATGTTTGGAGGCTGCCCAAATTTCTTGGACTGATATTTATGACTTTATCTTCAATTCTATGCTCATTCGTGGAGCTCTTTCTTGACATAACATAAAAATTAATACAATTCTCCATCAGGTTCTTAGTCTTGGCTGTGGAAGACACTTAGCGTTTTTCACTTAATCAAGTCTTTTCATGAACCCCTTATGCCTGTCTTCATACTTCTTATACTTATATCTCTTTGTAAGACACTTGTTGTTTTCACTTGTTGGTTTTTTCACAAACTCGGAGAATAATCACTTATTTCTCAACAAGTTATTCTATTTAACCTAGAAATCACAAACTTTTCATTTCTCTTTTGACGGGTTACTCTATTTAACCCTAAGGTCTCAACGCTTTCAATGTCAATAGCCACTTCACTAGGTTTAGATATGTAAATGTGGAGACAATACAACAAAATGCACTTTAGATAACGAAAGTTATTGTAACAGAGCCGAAGTTAGTTACAAATAATAGTTTATGGTAACCAAATTATTTATTGGTTACCATATATCAACCTTTTGGTAAGCAAATACAAATTTTGTTGCTTTTGATATTTATTCGTTACAAAAAAATATTTCTATTGTAACAAAAGATAAAATGCGTTACAAAAGCTAAATTTTTGTTACTATTAGTTTTTTGTGCCAGTTACGAACATGTATTTGTAACCAAATTTTTAACATATGGTAACACTAAAATATTTGTTATTATTAACACTTTTTGTGACAAATAACTTAGTTACAAACTTGATTTTTTACTTTGGAATTTATATATTTATTGTTCATAATTCATCTTTTAAAAAGAATTATAGTATTAACAAATATGATTACCATAGTATTTTCCTTTTGAATTTGATAAAAAAATCTTACGAAAAAGTAAATATTTGTCACAACTAATAACTTGAAACCAACATATTTGTACAAGTTTTTAAACCAAAGCATATTAAGAAAAATACTTCCGAGTTGTTCATAATATTTGATGTTTGTCCTATAATAAGATCATTTTGCTAAATAATACTAATTGTGCCCAAATATACTTGAACCATTGACCTTACAATGCAAATACAATTATAAAATCACAATACCAAATCAAATTTTAGTAATGATGTGACTAAATATTAATCTGTTTGCACATATCATTTTACTAAACAAATTTGGTAATAATAATAATAGTTAGTGTATCGAGCATACTCATTGTGTGTACAAAATAAAACAAAGATATAATCTAATCAAATGATTAAATTTAAATAATATAAAATTAAAAATGTTCTAAACTCTGTGTAAATATATCTTTCTTACCTATTTATCATTTATACTATTTTTTTAATCATTATAATATACTTTTTACTTATGATTAGTTAAAAAATAAAATTAAAGCAAAATAATTTTTGAATTGAAAACATAAGTAGAAATATGAATTATAATGAAAATTTGAAATTTTCTTAAAAAACTTAAAAAGTTGATTAAGTAATTAAATGAAAGGCTAAAAACACAACATAACAAAAGAATTTTGAAATTTTCTTAAAATTGAAAAAACAATGTTAAACTATTACATGTTTATGCAATTTATTTCGTTATAACAAATTTGTCCCGAAAATTCATGTAGCATCAAAATAAATCCAAAAATACAAACAAATTGAACTTTAAAAAGATGTATGAACAAGATAGATTGATCGAAATTCTATTAGCAAATATAAGTATTTAAAAGTGCAAAACAAATATATAATAAGTATACAACAAAACAAAATATATGACAACTTCTTGTAATAGCTTTGTGGTGGAGTGCTTGCTAATCAACTGCCAGGTCACGAGTTCAAACCCTCTCAATTACAAAAATTTGCACATTTTGAAGGACATTATTCCAGCGGTGGTGGGGGCGCAGGTGGTGGCGACCGGTCTGGCATGTGGAGAGGCCGGTGAGGATAGCGGCGGTCCCGCAGAATTTCGGCCAGTGGAATTCGGGCGGCGTCTGCTTGAAAATCGATGGATTTCTTCGTAACCATTATGTAACTATTGGTAGCCAATTATATTTTTACCCTCCAAACTTTTCGTGTTTTTGGACTTACCATATGAACTTTTTTCTTTTACCGTTTGCCATCTAAACTTTGCATTTTTTTACACATTACATTTTTTGGTTGAGCTAAGGGCAAACGAGTCGTTTCAGCTGGTTAAAGTCACATAACATACATGTGAATGCTCTTAGATGGTAACATGTAAAAACGTAAAGTTCAGATGACAAATGACCAAAAACAAAAAAGTTTATATTGTAAAGTCCCAAAATCCGAAAAGTTTGAAGGGTTAAAAGTATTTATCCCATGTAAAATTGTGACGACCCAGGTAATCCATGCTTTATTAATATTATTACTATGTACATACAAGAGTCTATTTAAACTCAGTACATATGAAACGCCAAAATCAATACAAGTTACATCGTATCACTAAACAACTTGCAAGCGACAAGTAAAAACCAAAGGCGAGTACGCAGCGGAATCTAACATCTTTCTTTCTAATAAAATGCCTCGAACGGTTCTTCTTCTTCCACAATTTCGGTCTCATCTAAAACATAATACATATTCAACATCAACACATGTTGAGTAGAAACACATACTTCAATTACATAAGGTGCTCGGGTGATAGTTGCACATAAAGCACATATAAAGCACACATTTTGCACTTTTCTACCTTTCGTCACCTAACAGTGACCCTTATGACTACCCATGCCGAATATACAACCAGCACATTTCTCCCGCCTGCCTTATCCTCCGGTGGTCGTATCCCGGGCATACGCCGAATATTTTCCTACGACCCTCTCTCTTGAGTAGAACACTCCGTCTACCCAAGCGGGGGATTAGGAGATGGAGGGAGTGTGAACTCTTAAAACCGGCTACTCAATAGTATGTCCCGGCGGAACACACCCAAACCACTCCGGCACATTTGGGCCCATTCACATAATATCACATAATCACATAATCATGGAAGTTTATGAAAAAATTGGTATATGTATAACAAATCTCATTTCTTTTAAGAAAAACAAATATGTGTATAAGTTTGATATGTTTAATAAGAAAATTAGTATACTTATGTAACTACGAACTTACTTTTAAACACTTTTTAAGATCAATATGTTTTCTTCTCAAAAATACCATTTTTGCAAGAAAATTAGTTTACATACTTAAAAACAACTACTTCGTATACATAAAGATAGTAAGATTTGTGATCTAACATATTTGCATAGATTTGCTAGCTAACAAGTTAACCATAACATATCTAATAAGCCTTCCTAAGCACATCACAAACACAAAATACCTATCAAAGAGTAAATCAAGAGAGAATCCTAAGAACTAATCACACTTTATGAGCACAATAACAAGACAATCATTTCATCATGAATAAAGCATATAAACATGGAGCAAATATCTCTAAGCCCAAAAATTGGAGGGCATGTTTGGCAAAAGCTATCACTCAAGGCCAATCAAGCTTGTGTATTTTACATAGCTTGGCACAAGAGTATGGAAGCTTGCCTTGTAGGAAGATCCTACTCAAAAGAAGGAAAGAAAACACTTATGAAATCAAAGTAGGTTTCTACCTTAGCTTATACTTGAAAGGGGTGTAAAGAAGAGTGAAAGGATGATGTTTGTGGAAGAAACTTGAGAGAGTATAGTGTGTGAAGGTGTGAGGACGTTTTTGGGGGTGGGGAAGTGTGTGGGAGGTCCTATTTATAGTGGAGAATGAGGATAGAAGCCAAGACTTGAGGACCAAGTTTTAATAAATGCAAATCTCCCTATTTAATGCAAATCTCCCAACTAGGCTTAAAATTAAATGCCTAATTAAATGAAATCTTCCACCTCCCTCATCTATTTCTAGCCTTGGTGTAACCCTAATCCATGAGTCATGAATCTAAATGATAGAAGACCACACAAGTGTATAAATTCTAGAAGAAATTCATCTTCTATTAGTGTAGGATATTTTAATAAAATACTAAAGAAAATCAACCAAAATCTGATTTTATTTTATTGCCATAATTGTATAAGATCTGAAATTATCTACTTGTTTTAGATAAAATTCGAATTTGCCTTTATTTTATTGTTAAAAACCTAAAATTAGGGTTTTAGGGCATAAAATTAGGGTTTTGGAGCATAAAATCCGAAAATTCATAATTAATTTAGAAAAATTCCAAAATTATGAAATTTAATCTTTATAAATCAAGAATTATATGTATACTTCCCAGAAATTACAAATGTTTTAGTTAAGTTTTCGAAAATTGCAATTTAGGACATAGAAAGTTCGAAAATTGTGTTCGAATGTCAAATTCCTCTAAAATTTGGAAAATCATGTAATTCATTCAAAAATTGATTTTCTCCATGCATAAAAGTATAGAATACTTAGTTATATTATTTTTGAAACTCATAAGTATTTAATAGATGAATTTTTCCAAGAGTGGTAATCGAAATTCAAAAATTGGCACTTTACCGTTCAAATTATAAATTGATCTAAAATTTGACTAAAATGTGAAAATGACATTTTCAAGAACATAAGACATTATATCAATTATTTAAATATTAAAGATTACCAGGTCGTCACATCCTCCCCTCCTTAGAAAATTTCGTCCTCGAAATTGGGTCCTATACTCAATCAAACAATTGTGGGTACTTTTCTTGCATTTCCTCCAATCGTTCCCACGTACTTTCTTCAATCCCATGGTATTTCCATAAAACACGTACTAACGGAATGATTTTGTTCCTCAGAGTACGCTCTTGGAAGTCTAAAATCCTAACCGGTTCTTCTACGTAGGTCAAGTCTGGGCCAATATCGAGAGACGCATGATTTACAACGTGAGAGGGATCAGGATGGTATTTCTTAAGCATAGAGACATGGAATACGTCATGCACTTCTGCTAGAGTCGGAGGTAAGGCTAATCGATAAGCAACCTTTCCCACTCTCGCTCGTATCTCAAAAGGTCCAATATAGCAGGGGTTTAACTTGCCCTTCCGTCCAAACCTTAGAACACCCTTTCTTGGTGAAACTTTCAAGAATACAAAGTCACCTACTCCGAATTCCAAGTCTTTTCGTCGTCTATCGGCATAACTCTTTTGACGACTTTGTGCCGTTTCCATTCGTTTCTTTATCATCTTGATAGCCTCTGTCGTCTCATGAATTAAGTCCGGACCTATAAGTTTACTCTCACCCACTTCGCTCCAACATACAGGGGATCTGCACTTTCTGCCGTAAAGAGCTTCAAAGGGAGCCATTCCTATCGTAGCCTGGTAACTGTTATTGTAGGCGAATTCTGCCAGGGGCAAATGTCGATCCCAACTTCCACCAAAATCTAGGGTACACGCCCTAAGCATGTCTTCCAAAATTTGGATAACTCTTTCAGTTTGTCCATCAGTTTGTGGGTGAAAAGCTGTACTGAAATTTAACTCAGTGTCTAGTGCTTTCTGTAGCCCTTGCCAAAATTTGGAAACGAACCGAGGATCTCGGTCAGATACTATGCTTACTGGAACGCCATGTAACCTGACAATCTCACTCTTATAGATGTCTGCCATCTGATCCAATGAATAAGTCTTAGAGAATGCAAGAAAATGGGCACTTTTCGTGAGTCTGTCTACTACCACCCATACTGCATCATGACCCTTTTGTGTCCGTGGTAGCCCCATAACGAAGTCCATCGTAATGTGTTCCCATTTCCATTCAGGGATTGATAGAGGTTGTAGTAACCCAAAAGGCTTTTGATGGCTTGCTTTAACTTGTTGGCAAGTTAAGCATTTTGATACGAACTCTGCGATTTGCCTTTTCATCTTGGGCCACCAGTACTGCCGTTTAACATCTTGATACATCTTATTTATCCCTGGATGTATCGTGTATTTGGTGTTGTGGCTTTCCTCTAGTACTTCTCTCTTCAGCTGCTCATTATCTGGAACCCATACTCGGTTTCGGAATCTTAAGATCCCATCATTTGGCAAGGTAAACTCCTTTTCTAAGCCGAGGTTAATTCGATCTTTAACCCTTTGGAGTTCTTTGTCGATTTCCTGAGCTTCTTTGATTCGCTGAAGTATAACGGGTTGTGCATGTAGTTGCGAACAGATAACTCCAAACTCCCGTTCTTTAGGCTTCCAACTCGCGATATCTTCCAAGAATGTCCATTCTCGACTCATTAAACAGGCAAGATGAGCCTTTCTACTTAATGCATCTGCTACGGCATTCGCTTTTCCAGGATGGTATTGAATGTCACAATTGAAGTCAGCTAGCATTTCCAACCATCTTCGTTGTCTCATATTTAACTCTTTCTGAGAGAACAAGTACTTGAGACTCTTGTGATCGGTAAATACTTCGAATGAAGTCCCATAAAGATAATGTCTCCATTTCTTGAGAGCAAAAACGATGGCTGCAAGCTCTAAATCGTGCGTTGGATAATTTTCCTCGTAAGGTTTTAACTTTCGTGAAGCATAAGCCACTACCTTCCTGCTTTGCATAAGCACACATCCCAGTCCTTCTTTGGACGCATCTGTGTAGACCATGAATCCGTCAGTCCCCTGTGGCAGAGTCAATACAGGGGCAGTGACCAATTTATTCTTCAGTTCTTGAAAGCTATTTTCGCAATGATTATCCCAAGCGAACCGCACGTTGGACTGAGTTAGCCTAGTTAAGGGGCGGGCAATCTTGGAAAAATCCTTGATAAATCTCCGATAGTATCCCGCCAATCCTAGAAAACTTCGCACCTCTGTGACAGTCGTGGGTTGCTTCCATTCCACCACTGCTTTGACTTTTCCTGGATCAACTGCAATTCCATTCTTTGACACTATGTGTCCTAGAAAGGCGACCTGTGTCAGCCAAAACTCACACTTGCTGAATTTAGCATACAACTTTTCGTCTCTCAGTGCCTGGAGTACTATCCTCAAGTGCCTTTCGTGTTCTTCTTTCGACTTAGAGTAGACCAGTATGTCGTCTATAAAGACAACTACAAATTGGTCTAAGTATGGTCGGAATACCCGGTTCATCAAGTCCATGAAGGTAGCAGGGGCGTTTGTTACACCGAATGGCATCACCACAAACTCGTAGTGACCGTACCTGGTATTAAGGGCGGTTTTGGGGATATCTTCTTCTCGAATTCGCACTTGGTGATATCCGGATTTCAAATCTAGTTTCGAATAAACTGAAGCTCCTTGTAGTTGGTCAAACAACTCATCAATGTTTGGCAAAGGGTATTTATTCTTGATGGTGACTTGGTTAAGCGGACGATAGTCGATGCATAATCTCCAAGTTCCATCTTTCTTCTTGACAAATAGTACCGGAGCTCCCCAGGGTGATGTACTTGGGCGAATAAACCCTTTATCTAGCAACTCTTGTAGTTGGGTCTTGAGCTCTTTCAATTCAGCAGGAGCCATCCTATAAGGAGTTTTAGAGATCGGGGCGGTTCCAGGTAATAATTCAATTACAAAATCGATCTCTCGATGTGGGGGTAAGCCCTTTAAATCATCAGGAAATACGTCCGGGAACTCCCGTACTATAGGCATTTCTTCAAGCTTCTTTTTGTCTTCAGATTTATTCATAATGTGGGCCATGAACGCACAATTGCCCTTTCGTAATAATCGGTTGGCTCGCACAAAGGAGATAATGGGTATCGCAGGTGTGGTCTTGTTCCCTACCATTTCAATGACAGGCTGATTTGGAAAACATAACCTTACGACCTTGTGGCGACAGTCTACTTGAGCGTAAGATGCGGCTAACCAATCCATACCCAAAATAACATCAAAGTCATGGATGGGTAGTAATACTAGGTCAGCTGTCATCTTTTGACCACTCATTTCTAGCTCACAACCTTTAAACACTAAGTCCGTCTTCCATTTAGTCCCAAGGGGCGTTGTGATTTCTAATTCGTAAGGCAAAATCTCAGGTTGTACTTGCAGACTAGTAAAGAAACCAGTTGATATGTATGAATGCGTAGAACCTGGATCGACTAATACTTTAGCAAAGTATTGATTGACGAGAAGCGTACCTTCTACTACCGACGAATTCTCGACTTCAGCCTGATTCATGGCGAAAACCTTCCCTTGGACTCGTGTTTTTCCCACTTGATTCCCGTTGCCCTTTATATTCTTTCCAGGATTTGAGAGTTGCGCTGGTTTTGCTTGAGGGCAGTTTAATAGAAAATGCCCACTATTTCCACATATTGGGCACCTTCTGGCCTTATTCCAACATCGGTCTTCGGTATGGTTCAGCTTCCCGCAGTAGGTGCAAGTCTCATTTCTTTGAATTGAGGGGCCAGAAAAATTTCCTCGGTTCCCTTGAATATTCGGCCTAAACATCTTGTTAGGGCCTCCTGGGGCTCTTCCACCTAGTCCTCCAGTATTCGGTGCTCGTGTCAACTGTCCTCGTTTCATCTTCAACTGTTCCATCGTAGTTTCCACCTTAAGTGCTGTTTCGACAGCCGCTGTGTAGGTTGGCAACTGGACCGCAGATAACCGATCTTGGATTTCTAATCGAAGTCCTCCAATGAACTTCCATATCTTTCTCTCTTCATTCTCGACAAAGTAAGGTGCAAATCGAGCTAACTTGGTGAACAAGGCTTCGTACCTTGCCACGTTCAAGTCACGTTGAGCTAAATTGAGAAACTCTCTCTCCCGCCTCTCTTGGATAACTCGAGGGATATATTGGGCGTTGAATTCCTTAACAAAATTATCCCAAACCGAAGGGGTTTGAAGGGCTGCCCACTTATTACTTACACGTTTCCACCAATGACGGGCATCGTCCTCTAGACGAAAGGTAGCTAACATTACCTTCCTCCTCGGATCACAGTTGAGTACCTCGAAAATCTTTTCCATCGCCTCCAGCCAGTTTGTTGCTTTAGTGTCGTCGGGTTCACCTTGGAAAGGTGGGGGTCCTAATTTAAGAAAGGTGGTCAGGGCATCGGTAGCAGACTCATCATGATTGCGATCATGGTTGTTGTTGTTATTAGTTTGGTTCTCGAGAATAGTTGCTATCCGTTCGAACACCACAGAGAATCGATCGTCTTGGGATTCAGTCTCATTTCTGGTTCGTTTCGACATCTATATCCAAAATAACTTAGAAGTGAGGAACTTAGATCATAAGTAGTCTCAAAACATTAGTAGTCATAAGCCAAATAGTTACATCAAAAGGTTCGGCACACAGATTCACAACAAGATCACGCTATCTATGCACAATCAAAAGACTAGCGTGATATCATCTATAGCATCTTACTAGGGCCTCAAACTCTTACTATAATACTTTACACTATAAACATGTAGATATAGATACTAAAACAACTTCAGTCAAGGGGAATAGGGTCGAACTCAGTTCCCAGAGACATGTCAGGGATTACAGCATCCTTTATCGGGCTAAGGTTCAGTAAGGTAGCGGAAAAGCCCAACAACTCTGTAATCCTAGTATGGATTATGTCGATGACATTTTGAAAACGGGTTTGGATATCATAAAGACGGTTTTGAGCAATCTGCAGGCTAGCCTTCAAGTAGCCCACTTCCTCCTGCAACTGAAGGTTCTCATCTCGCAACTGTACTAACTCCAAAAATAGGTCATCAGAATCTACTTCCGTAAACTTAAAAGTCGAAGGACTAGCAAAACAACTCATACGGGGCTTGGAAGTATAGGAACCTTGCGAGTGCTCCATCTACACACAATAATCAAATATTAGTCCCGATAACCATCGAAGCATAGGTTCTCCCAAGAACCACGCTCTGATACCACCTGTGACGACCCAGGTAATCCATGCTTTATTAATATTATTACTATGTACATACAAGAGTCTATTTAAACTCAGTACATATGAAACGCCAAAATCAATACAAGTTACATCGTATCACTAAACAACTTGCAAGCGACAAGTAAAAACCAAAGGCGAGTACGCAGCGGAATCTAACATCTTTCTTTCTAATAAAATGCCTCGAACGGTTCTTCTTCTTCCACAATTTCGGTCTCATCTAAAACATAATACATATTCAACATCAACACATGTTGAGTAGAAACACATACTTCAATTACATAAGGTGCTCGGGTGATAGTTGCACATAAAGCACATATAAAGCACACATTTTGCACTTTTCTACCTTTCGTCACCTAACAGTGACCCTTATGACTACCCATGCCGAATATACAACCAGCACATTTCTCCCGCCTGCCTTATCCTCCGGTGGTCGTATCCCGGGCATACGCCGAATATTTTCCTACGACCCTCTCTCTTGAGTAGAACACTCCGTCTACCCAAGCGGGGGATTAGGAGATGGAGGGAGTGTGAACTCTTAAAACCGGCTACTCAATAGTATGTCCCGGCGGAACACACCCAAACCACTCCGGCACATTTGGGCCCATTCACATAATATCACATAATCACATAATCATGGAAGTTTATGAAAAAATTGGTATATGTATAACAAATCTCATTTCTTTTAAGAAAAACAAATATGTGTATAAGTTTGATATGTTTAATAAGAAAATTAGTATACTTATGTAACTACGAACTTACTTTTAAACACTTTTTAAGATCAATATGTTTTCTTCTCAAAAATACCATTTTTGCAAGAAAATTAGTTTACATACTTAAAAACAACTACTTCGTATACATAAAGATAGTAAGATTTGTGATCTAACATATTTGCATAGATTTGCTAGCTAACAAGTTAACCATAACATATCTAATAAGCCTTCCTAAGCACATCACAAACACAAAATACCTATCAAAGAGTAAATCAAGAGAGAATCCTAAGAACTAATCACACTTTATGAGCACAATAACAAGACAATCATTTCATCATGAATAAAGCATATAAACATGGAGCAAATATCTCTAAGCCCAAAAATTGGAGGGCATGTTTGGCAAAAGCTATCACTCAAGGCCAATCAAGCTTGTGTATTTTACATAGCTTGGCACAAGAGTATGGAAGCTTGCCTTGTAGGAAGATCCTACTCAAAAGAAGGAAAGAAAACACTTATGAAATCAAAGTAGGTTTCTACCTTAGCTTATACTTGAAAGGGGTGTAAAGAAGAGTGAAAGGATGATGTTTGTGGAAGAAACTTGAGAGAGTATAGTGTGTGAAGGTGTGAGGACGTTTTTGGGGGTGGGGAAGTGTGTGGGAGGTCCTATTTATAGTGGAGAATGAGGATAGAAGCCAAGACTTGAGGACCAAGTTTTAATAAATGCAAATCTCCCTATTTAATGCAAATCTCCCAACTAGGCTTAAAATTAAATGCCTAATTAAATGAAATCTTCCACCTCCCTCATCTATTTCTAGCCTTGGTGTAACCCTAATCCATGAGTCATGAATCTAAATGATAGAAGACCACACAAGTGTATAAATTCTAGAAGAAATTCATCTTCTATTAGTGTAGGATATTTTAATAAAATACTAAAGAAAATCAACCAAAATCTGATTTTATTTTATTGCCATAATTGTATAAGATCTGAAATTATCTACTTGTTTTAGATAAAATTCGAATTTGCCTTTATTTTATTGTTAAAAACCTAAAATTAGGGTTTTAGGGCATAAAATTAGGGTTTTTGAGCATAAAATCCGAAAATTCATAATTAATTTAGAAAAATTCCAAAATTATGAAATTTAATCTTTATAAATCAAGAATTATATGTATACTTCCCAGAAATTACAAATGTTTTAGTTAAGTTTTCGAAAATTGCAATTTAGGACATAGAAAGTTCGAAAATTGTGTTCGAATGTCAAATTCCTCTAAAATTTGGAAAATCATGTAATTCATTCAAAAATTGATTTTCTCCATGCATAAAAGTATAGAATACTTAGTTATATTATTTTTGAAACTCATAAGTATTTAATAGATGAATTTTTCCAAGAGTGGTAATCGAAATTCAAAAATTGGCACTTTACCGTTCAAATTATAAATTGATCTAAAATTTGACTAAAATGTGAAAATGACATTTTCAAGAACATAAGACATTATATCAATTATTTAAATATTAAAGATTACCAGGTCGTCACAAAAATGACGCATTTGCCCTTACTTAAAGTCACGTGACATGCGTGTGATGGAATTCCGGTGGAATATTCCACCGGAAAATGCCCTTAAATGGTAATATATAAAAAAAACGTAAAGTTTAGATGACAAACGGTAAAAAAAAAAAAAGTTCATATGGTAAAGTCCAAAAACACCAAAAGTTTGGATGGTAAAAAATGTTTATCCCTATTTTGTTACTATAAACGACCAGTGGTAACGAAACTGCTTTGTTGCCAAAGAAATGGTAACGAAGTCACATTTTTCATTACCTAATACAATTGGCGACGGGTTTTAACTAACAAAGCATTTGTAATGAATGTTTCGTAACAAATTACCTTCGATAATCGAATTTTGAGCTTTTGGTAACCAAATCATTCGTTACCAAAAGTGTAATTTGTTGTGGTGAGATCCACCCGTTGTCTTCTACTCTCTTGCTTTTTTCTTTCCCACTTTTTCAATTTTCTTCTTATGGCATCAAGATCGTTTAAGGATCTAATTCCACTTTGCTGAAAAGCATGGTGAGCATAATTATACAAATGCTTTTCAGCATAATTATACAATTCATAGTAATAAGAGAATAAAGAGGGAGACACTCTCAATACACACACACACACACATATAATATTTTAATTTCATAAACTATTTAGGCATTTATAGAGTTAGCCTAACGGAACCTCGATTTAATACATGAATTGTGACTTAATATGGTACTTTCTCTTTTTTTTCATACATGTTCTAACTTATAGGTCACATACGTTTACCTTAAAACTTTTCAAATTCCTTTTACTTGAAACAACAAATTACTATTTTCAACAGTAACAACAAATATTTATTGGCAAATCCTTTTTTTTTCTCAATACGTATTCGATTTTTCCCTTTTTGGGTGAATTCAATCCTTCTTTTCTCTATGGTGTCACTTTCTGATGAATTTTCACTCAAATAATTAATGGTGCCTAGAAGTTGGTAATAGCAGGACCTATAGAAATAGTAGAAAAGTAGAGATGATGAAAAGTTACGTGTGTTAGGGGAGAGAGAAGTGGATTAGTGGAGGAGTTATTTTATTTTTGTTATTTTATTTTTGAAAACTAGTTGATTAGAATTTTTTATGTGTAAAAATCCATGATTTGGTAAAAATTTCATTAAGTCAAAATAGTGTAACTGCAGTCAACGAACTGTTCTCAAATATATCATAGTACTATAGGTAGATGTATGTATTAACACAAAAAATGATACATAATAAAGTAAAAATTATTTCTATGATGTATTTATATATTGAGGCTTTTTTTCGATATAATATACATTAATCCAATCATGTACACTTGGTAGGATTTGAACCCTGGTACTACACTCCACCAAGCCTTTAAGGTGAGGCTTTTGAATGCTATGTTTTGATATATCAGAATAATATTTAATTTTCTTCATTTCACTATATCATATTTTAATTTTTCTTCCTTCCGGCGTTATACTTCCTTAGTGAACTTTTTTCTTTTGACTAAAAATCTATATCACGTGTTTATTCTACTTAAGTCATATCTGCACTTGTGAACTTTACAAAATTTGTTAAAATACTTGAGGTGTACGAAACTAGTTTGGAGAAACATCTCTGACTTCATCTGGTTGGTTTGTTTCGTAAAATTTAATTTACGTATTTAGCACTAGTGACTAATCAGTAATGTCTCGTCACAGTTACCAATTTGAAGCATTGATCTAGTGCATTCTGTGGTCGACAAGCTAGGCGAAAAGCTAACCCAAAATTCCAAAAATAATCAATCAATCTAATGAAAGTTAAGCACGTGGTTAAGTTATTGCCACACTAAGTAGGTGAAAAGGTTACGAAACTTAAGAGCAATTAAAATATGCCAACTCCAATCAAGAAAATTCTTACCCGCATCGAATTTGGCCACACCAAAATTAATTACGTGGTGAGTATTTTACATGTATCATATGATTGGTGTATAATTTAGGGAGAGTGATCAATCACATGACAAGTATATTAACACTTGTTATATGATTGGTTGGGTACAACCTGGCCGAGTTTGGGCAAAAATTTTCCCTAGAATCACGATTTTCTGGCCAAGAAAACTTTGATATGCGGCAGGGAAAATTACAACAAAACCCCTCAAGTTTGTCGTAAATACTACTTACACCCCCCAACAAGTATAATAACGAAAATACCCTCATGTATTTCTCCGTTAATCAAATAGACCCTTCTATTAGTCACATTTAGGAATAGATTTTTTTACCCACGCCGTTAGAATTTAGTAGTGTTGCTCTGAGATTTCCCTTGGGGGAGGCGAGGTATTTGTTATACTTTGTTTGACAAAATTGCCCTTATGGAGTATTTGTAATATCTTTTCTAATATACGCTGAAAATTCACTGCCAAAAAAACACCATTTAGACTTTCAGAGATTAAAAATATAGATGGATTTTTTTTCATTGCCATTAATTAACAACGGAAATGAGCCATCATTTAATCAAAAAAAACTAGCGATGGCAAAACCCGTCATCAAATATATGGAATTTAGCAAAAAATTTATTTGTTTGATGAGGTTTTGGAGACGAAACTAACTGTCCTCAATTTCACTGTATCTTTAATTTTGCTTTTATTTCCTTTTTTTCAATTTCCTGATAAAAAAATATATGTTGACTAGAAACAGAAGGATGACACGGGTAATCCCTGTCTTTAATGTTTCTATTGCTCCTACTACGAACGGTTTGCTAGAGGTTACAGGCAATACACCTCCAGGATGTATGTCAAGCCTCTAAGAAAATGGTTTCAGCAATAGCAATTTACTAAAAACAAAAGTGATTTTTTTTTTTTTCTGAAGGACAACTAGACAAATCAGGTATGAAGCATATTTATACTAATCAGATATTGAAGGCTGGATTTAGGGGTGTGCATAGTTCAGTAACCGGCCGAACCGTACCGCAACCAAAATTTTGATTCGGTATTCGATATAATTTTTTTTTTTAAATTTCGGTATTCGGTTCGGTTTCAGTATTGAGGTTCAACATACCATACCGAACCAAATACTGAATTTATATTTTTATATATATTAAATTTATTATTTATATATACATATATATACTTTATATATAAATTTAATATTTTCTTTTATATTGAAGTAGATTTGGTGAACATTTTAATGTTTTCTTTCATCTTAATCTTTCATTTGTTGGAAATATATTAATATTGATGGGATTTCAATTTTATGTTAAAGCGTATCATTGTGCACTTTTTTTTTTTCAAAATATTCGGTATTTCGGTTGGCAACCGAACCGTATCGAAAAATTTTTTGGCACAAACCGAACCGAACCGAACCGAAAATTTTGGTTCGGTATTCGGTACACTTTTTTGGAGTACCAAAATTTCGGTTTGCCGAATTTTCGATACAGTACATGTCGTACCGGTGGAATGCACACCCTTAGCTGGATTTGTCGTTTTGTAACCTTCAGCAGTTTCAGGTTAGTAGTCTGAGCATTCACTACTAGAAAAAAGGCATTTAGCCACGGATTTTAGCCACGGATTTGGCAAAAAATCCGTGGCCAAGGAGATTAGCCACGGATTGGCCACGGATTAGCCACGGATTTTTTCCGTGGCTAAAAGTGGCGTGGCTAACCTTCGCCACGGCTTTTTAGCCACGGCTGGGCTTAGCCACGGCCAAGCCGTGGCTAATAGCCACGGGCAAACCGTGGCCAAATTTGGCCACTTTTTCCTAGACATGGCTTAGCCGTGGCTAAGGGCCACGGATTAGCCACGGCCAGGCCGTGGCCAATCCGTGGCTAACAGCCACGGATTAGCCACGGTTTGGCCGTGGCTAATCCGTGGCCATTGGAAAAAAAAAAAAAAAAGCTAATTACACCCAAACCCGCGGCCCAACCCGGACCTGAAACCCGCGCCCCAACCCAAGCTTTTTTTTTTGCGCTCAAGGAGATTCGAACACGGGACATCAATGTTATAAATGGAACATGTAACCGTTGCGCCAAGGGAGTTCTTTGGTTATTGATTGATTTTTTTTATACTTAAACTATATTGTTACAATATTTTAAACTAAAATTATCTAATAAATTTCATTAGTTTTATCAATTTTTTTAATTTAATTTTAGTAATTTTTATAAATTATTAACCAATTATTTTTTTAAAAAAAATAAAGATATTTACCTTTGACTTTATCGTTTAATATTCAACTTTTTTTTTATGACAAATATTTAATAAACTAATATATCAAAACAAATATTATAACAAAAGTCTATTTATATAATTTATATTTAGATAATAGCAACTTTAATTCGTGATAATTTGTCAATATCTTCATATATGTGTGGTATTATATAATATATGTCAAGTATATATATCATATATATATATATCAATATATGTATCTATTTTAAATATGTCCATGTATACATGTATCAATATATATATATATAAATGTCCAAGTATATATATTGATAGATATGTATCTATTTTAAATATGTCCAAGTATATATGTATCAATATATATATAAATGTCCAAGTATATATATGTATCAATATAAATATGTATCCAAGTATATATAGATAATTTATATTGAGATAATTAAAATATCAATAACAAAAATTTATCCGTGGCTAATTGTTTTTTTTCATTTTTTTTTGCACCACAGATAAATTTATATATATATATATATATATTGATACATATGTAAATTTATATTGATACATATATTTATATATCCAAGTATATATGTACCAATATATATATATATTTGTGACTAATCCATGGCTATATTTATATATATATATATATATCATGTATATATATACATATGTTCAAGTATATATATATCAATATATGTGTATATATATATTTCCAAGTATATATATCATATATACATATATAAATTTACGTATATGTCATTGTGTATCTCATATATATTAATATATTATATGTACATTCTAATCCTCTATATATAGTCTATATGATATAAGTATATATCTATATAGAACATATCTAATATATGTTATAAATGTAGTGTACGTATATATAGATCCAATATATATATATATATATATATCTAATCATATGTACTATATATATGATCAATCATCTATATGAAATAAACATATATTAGTGTATTATATATCTAATATATGTTATATATGTACTTATACATCTAATATATATACAGCTAATTATATATAAATACACATATATATAAGTATATCTAATCTTATACGTATGTAATATATCGAATCATTTATTATATATATCAATATATATAATATAATATATATATATTACTTAAATATAGTAAAAATTAATTATTAAACAAAAAGTTAAAGTGGTGTAGTGGTTTAATGCTCTAACTTTAACTAACAGGTCAAGAGTTCAAATCATATTTGTTGCAAAAAAAAAATAAAAATTTTTAGCCACGGCTAGGCCGTGGCTAAACCGTGGCCCTTAGCCACGGCCAGACCGTGGCTAATTTAGCCACGGTCTGGCCGTGGCTAAGGGCCACGGTTTAGCCACGGTCTAGCCGTGGCTGACTTAGCCACGGTCAGGCCGTGGCTAATCCGTGGCCCTTAGCCACGGCCAGACCGTGGCTAAATTAGCCACGGTCTGGCCGTGGCTAAGGGCCACGATTTAGCCACGGTCTAGCCGTGGCTAATCCGTGGCTCTTAGCCACGGCCTGGCCGTGGCTAGACCGTGGCTAAGGGCCACGGCTTAGCCACGGTCTGGCCGTGGCCAAATTAGCCACGGCTAGGCCGTGGCCAAGCCGTGGCTAACCATTAGCGGCAAAACTGGCGCCAAATTTAGCCACGACATTTAGCCACGGCTTGGCCGTGGCTAAATTAGCCACGGGTAATCCGTGGCCAATCCGTGGCTAAAGCTCAAAAAAAATTTTCACCGAAAACCGTTGCTAATCCGTGGCTAATCCGTGGCTATTAGCCACGGATTAGCCACGGATTTTTCCCGTGGCTATTTGCTCTTTTTCTAGTAGTGATTTAAAATTCACTACCAGCCAACAAATCGATCGATTCAAATTCAAATATTTCATCTCTAATATTTGGCTTATTTGCAATTTGGGTCAAGCCCCGAGCAAAAGACATGCTCTTTGCTCGTCTTGTCGCGACGATGCGTACATGCACCTAAAGCACGAATGCAACTAAGTGAACGCGAAAGCGGCTTGTGCACCGCACCGCATGTGACCTCTCAAGTCTACTCTTAAGTTCCACAATTTAGTATTAGTAATATCATTTATGCTTATAAGTAATGGTGGCAATTCGGGTTGGGTTGAGGTAGGGGTATAAAATAAAATCTCACAACCCTAACTCAACCCATGAACCTCAACCCTAATGCAACTTGGCTGGGTTTGTGCCAATTTGAGTTGACCTGTTTTAAATAAAATTTCAACTTTTTTAATGAAAAAATTAAAGCAATTATAATGTACTAGTTAAAAGTTGGTGTTTTTTTCCCCTAAATTTTTATTTGGCTAACTATACTATATATATATATTTATTTTGTATGCACTATAAAAAAGCAGTCCTTCACTAAGTCTACCAAAAATTTTGTGACAAAGAGATTTTTACATTTTGTCACAGTTTTAGAGTATCATCACATCATGTGATGATTAATGACAGAATTCAATGTAAATAAAACTAAATAAACAATTAGTAACAAGAAATTTACTAACAAATTTGTTATAAATGAAATATAGCATAGAAAACTAAATTTGTAATTGATTCGTCGTTAAAAGGTATACATTCTTGTAGTGATGGTCGATCGGTTGCGTACAAAATACATGTGTGAAATTTATATTAGAAATTAACGAATTCATTTCCTACTCTAGTTTATTTAAATTTTAGTTATAATATACTGTAAAAATGTTTGATAATTTTTTTTATTCAATATGAAAATAAATCAATATAAAACTTCAATGAATGCAAATAAACAATTAAAGGAATAAGATATGCTATTTTGAAGAGAAGAAGAAGATGATAACTAACATAATTATAGTTTTTCATTCAAATTGACTTTTCACTTATTTAAAAGATTTAATGATCTCTATCTTTAAATATCTAAAAGTTTTTGTGTGTTTAATAATCAAAAAAATTTCCTATTCTCATTTTCATAATTTGTCCTATATTATGTTATTAATGATTAATTATAACCCATTAAAATGTTATGATTTATAATTTATATACAATATATTTTCTCTAAACGAGAGGGAAAGAAAAAAAAGATTAAAAAAATGATTTGGGTTGGGTTGGGTCATGTTTGGTCGGGTTGTTGGTTGACCCATAAAAGGATTCGACTCGTCTAGTTAACCAACGAGTCAACCCAACCTAACCCATATTTTTCAAGTCGCTTTCGGGTTCGACCCATTTTCAACGCAACTTATGAATTCTCAGTCTTAACCCGTTATTTTCGTGTTAGGTTCGAAATTGCCACCCCTACTTATAATAATGCAATAAATATTACATAATAAATTCAATGCGAGATAAAAGACGTTAGTTTTGCAAATAACTTATACACCTTTCATATAATCTCTTCTATTGCAAGGTGTATATCAACATTTCCAAGTATAGGCGGGAGCATTTTCCATAAGGACGCAGCAAATATTTCCAAAAGCTCGTAAGTTTCTTTTATGAAAGTGGGACACATCTTTGGCGACAGAATAATTCGTCGCAAGCTTGTTAATAGCTTTGGCGACAGACTTTCCATAGATAAATCCATCACTAGGTCTTTTAATTTCTCTTTTTAATTTTTTATTGTTATTTTATTTCAACAGTTGTAAATTTTTAATTTTATCATCTTACTTAACTGAAATAGACAATAGCTCTCAACCAATTTAAGCATAGTGATTCACTCCAGAGAGAGCTATAATCAACCAGTTGACACCTTTGGTCAATTATATTCCCACTCAATTATTTCAATTGATCATTTACACGTAATCAAATGAATTTAAAATTTGATGTTTCATATTTAATTGAATAGGATAATATTGTATACCCAATTTGATATTATATATGAGTCACGGATAATAACATCATCTATAACTTATAATTAATTGAATTTATTTAGTCAATTTCCCTAATTGAATTGAATAGAATTATTTTCGCCATTAATTTAAATCGGTCGACATAGTTAGCAAATTATTTCATCAAAAATAATCGTATTTGGTCAAAATAATCTTTCATTGAGCTAATTATTGTTCATATATAAACATATTTTGATAAGTTAAATTACATAGCAATATACATATTACGTATTAGGGTTTTCATCATGGGGCAACTTCGTGTTTAGTCTAATTAAATTGAAAAATCTTATGAAATAATAATTAGTACAAAAGACCCTATGAAATGTGAAAATCACCAGTGAAGACCATTGATCAATAGTGTATTTTACACCCACCATTTCTGCATGTATGATAGTGTTTAAGCAAGCAAATTTACACTTTTAACCTTGATTTAAATTTACAAAACGCTTTGTGTTAATTTTAATTAGCATAAAAAATCTTGTGTTTAAAAAATTAGTCTAAAACCCCTCATGTTTTTAAAAATCTGCCCCTCATATTCTTAAAAAGAAAAACCCCAAATGTAATTAGAAACCCATTTACCAAAAAAAAAAAAAAAAGAAATGATTCAAACAACAAAAAGAAAAAAGTGAAAATGAATGTTCCCTCTTTCATTTTTTGGACTAGGCCTTTCCCTATTTCAAAGAGACAAAATCATATTATTTTTCTCCAATTTTCAAAAAAGTGGCAAAATAAAAAATTCGTATTCAAATTTCAAAAATGGAACTCAGGGATGGTGTGTTAGTTTTTAAAAATACGAGGAATTTCAGATTAATATTTCTAACATAGAATTTTTTATGCTAATTAGAATTAACACAATAAGTTTTGTAAATTTAACTCTAACGGGCTCGTTTACTTGAGCGGATAACGTATGTCAGGAGGTGCTTGACTGAAGTTATCCTTTGTTTACTTTGTTAGTTGCTAAACCCGGGCTATCTTTAGTGACCCGGGTTAATGGGTGTTTGTAGCCGTCAATTTTGACTAGTAGGGGAGGACAGTTTAATTTGACTGGCCTTTTGACAGGCTTTGTTTGAGTTGGGCTGACACATTTAACCCCTCCAAACCAATTCAAATTCAAAACGGTAGTCAAGTCCACTGGACGAAGTAAACGAGCCCTAAGTATTATAGTGCTTCAGCAACTGGACATCTCCTTGCCTTGTGTAAATTGTGGGTTCAACGCTCTTTTGGCACCTTTGTGCGGTATCAAGGTCTCTGCGCACGTGTACCCTGCCATGGCACAAATTCGAGCTGGACTCTCGATTGGTGACAAATGCAATTGAGGGCATGTGCAGGGGTTATTTTTATTGATTTTTCTTAATATTGGAACATTTGGCAACAGAATTTGCTGCTGCCCGCAAGAGGCAGAATCTGTGCTCAAGCGTCACCACAACCCATCCAAAATAATCACCGAGACCTATATGTGGTGGAGGTTTTTGTTGAGAAATAAAAAGTTTAATCTTGATTTTTGAGAAGTCAAAGAGCCATTGAAGATTGTGGTAAAGGTTATATAATTAAGTTTGTAACTTATGAAATTAGTATTCTAACAGTTATGTCATATATTAGGAGACTAGTATATATAGTGGTCATATTTATACATTTGGTGTGTGGAGTGTGTGTGTGTGGTGAAGTGAATGTGAGTGAGCGAAAGAATTAGGAGAATAAAAGAGTTGTAAAAGCGTGTTTTAGTAAAGATTGAGTGAAAATAGAAGTGTTGATTAAGTAGAGTAAATTGTGTGTTCATCTCTTCACTTTCTCCTCTCCTAAATTTAAGTATTCTTCTACACCACCCCACCACGGTTCCGCAACAGTTTTCGGTATTATACAAATCATTGGAGTGCAACCCGTAGTTACGACAAACTTGGAATTTCGACCATGTGATTTTTCCCGAAGAGGTATTAAGATTTGCCCAGTTCTCACTTTGGGGTTTCTAATAAAAGATAGCTCTTTATGGTTGTTTGGGCCTGAAAAATAAATTTTTGTATAAATTCGAAATGGACTGATTTTTGGTCTTTTTGCCATGCCGAAATGAATTAATGAGGCCCAAGTCACTTCGACGCATGCGGAACAGTCCATGTTAGAGGCCTAGGCCAGAATGAGTTGAAGGCCCATGGCCCAATCAGTAGAAAATTAGAAAATAGAAAAATAGAAAAACAATAATAAAGTCAAAATTCAAACCCCTCACTTTTAGGGGTTGTTGGGAGGAAAATAATAGAATGGCTAAAAGATAACCAAACATGTCTAAAATAAAGGTCACGTGCTGCTTAATATTTGAAATTCAAATAAAATAGTATAACTGCCATAACCTAAAAGCGAGGTGGCCATCCATTTCGAATGGCCAGAGTCTGAATAAACTTGCCAATTCCAAGAATAAAAGGATTCGGTTGCAGCTTGAAGCCTATTAAAGGAAGTTGGATTCACCATTTGGAGGGCATTCAACGATCAATCAATCAACACAATTCTCAATCAAGAAGTAGTAGTAGTAGCAGTAGCAATAGGAGGAGAAGGAGTAGTAGCAGTAGGAGTAGTAGTAGCAGTAGGAGTCGTAGCAGCAGCAGTAGTAGCAGTAGCAGCAGCAGTAGTAGTAGCAGCAGCAGCAGTAGTAACAACAGTAGTAGCAATAGTAGCAGCAGAAATAGTAGCAGTAGTAGCAGTAACAACAGTAGTAGTAGGAGTAGTAGCAGTAGTAGTAGCAACAGTAGTAATAACAGTAGCAGTAGCAATAGCAGTAGGAGTAGTAGCAACAGTAGTAGTAGCAGCAGCAATAGTAGCAGTAGTAGTAATAGTAGTAGCAATAGTAGCAGCAGTTGTAGTAGGAGCAGTAACAGTAGTAGCAGCAGGAGCAATAGTAGTAGAAGCAGTAGTAGCAATAGCAGTAGCAATAGCAGTAGCAGGAGTAGTAGCAGTAGTAGTAATAGTAGCAATAGCAGTAGTAACAGTAGCAGTAGTAATACTAGTAGTAGTAGCAGCAGCAGCAGCAGTAGCAATAGGAGCAGTAGCAGTAGCAATAGGAGCAGTAGCAGTAGCAGTAGTAGTAGTAGTAGTAGTAGCAGTAACAACAGTAATATTTTCCAATTATATATATGTGTACACACAAATGTTACATATATGTAGCGTACCATAATTCAAATAATGATGATGATGATGATGATGATGATGATAATAATAATAATAATAAGTTTAACATAAATATTCCTCCAATTATGTATAAATATAATACATGTAGCATACAACAATTAAGATTTTTTTATTTATTGAAATTTTAAAAAATTAAGATTATTTATTTTTTAATTTTTGGCGGAATTTTATGCCAAAATTTCACCGAAAATTGAAAAATTAAGAATTTTTATTTATTTTTAAATTTTTTGTGAAAAATTCTGCCAAAATTTCGTCGAAAGTTGAAAATTTTAGGTTATTATATTTTTTTAAATTTTCAGAGGAAAATTTCGTCGAAATTGAGCTGAAAATTGAAAATTTAATTTTTCATTCATTGAAAATTGAAAATTTAAGTTTTTTTTATTTTGTTTAATATTTGCCAAAAATCCCACTTTTTTTTGTAGTGATAATAGTAAAACAAGTTGTCATAAATTGTCATTAATTTGATTGAGTCATTTTCTCTCAAATCAAATGATTATAAGTCAAAACTGTTAATTTTTTCATTTATTTTTTATGAACTTAACTTTGTGCTATTTAATCTAAATCTTATTTCCATAAGATAATTATCAATTACATTCTATTTACTTTTTTAATTATTTACTTTCATTGTCTTTGCCTAATTTTTTTTTAAATTTCTGTCAGTATTTTGTATAATTTTTTTTGACTTCCCACGTGAAACCCAAGATATGCCCAAATTTTTTTCATTCTATTCTATTTTCTTTTTTGATTTAGTTTGCATATAGAAACTTCTCACACAGGTTTCTCCCTTCAAAAAAGTATTTCAGTTTCATATCTAAAGATGCAACTAGGAGAAGCTAATAATTTTTGCAGGAGTATTTGATTAGGTTGGTTTTGAATTTAATTTGGCTAATCAACATTTTTAACTCGTTGATTAAATCTCCTGAGTCATAAGTTACTCTTGCCAAAATATACCTTTGTCAATTAATGTATCATACACTTTTCTCTTATCATGAGAACCCTACACATTGTCGAATGAGATACAAGGAAAATAGACATGAGGAAGAAAGTGACAAGAAACTTTATTAGGTCCTTAATTTTTTGAATGTTTTTCTAATTTTATATTTAGCAAAATAAGTCCCTTATTATTTTTTTTGTTGTTGATGTTTTCTTTTACTTCCATTATAATTTATGATTGAACAATTCTGGACCATGCCACATTCGCATAAAATTTTCAATCCTTTTTGTCCCGTTAATCTTTTCTTTTTTCTTTCTTTATGATCTATTCCCTATTTATTTTTTTAAGGCAAACAAGTTTTTTTTTTAGGACAAACAAGTTGATATCTTCTAAATATCTATATATTCCTTTTTTTTTTGATGGTCAGATGTCTATGCATTCTATTAGTGACTTTTGGGCATCTTTGAGCAAAATATTGTCTATCCTTCTTCTTTTTAAAATTATAATTATCATTCCTGTACTTTTTCCAATTATATTAATTCTCTTCATTTATTTGTCATCTTATATACTATTCATTTATGTATTGTAAAAAATTTTTGTTGATTTTTAATTTTATATACATGAAACCAAATAAAACACAAGTCTTCATAACTCATGGAAGAAATTTTTAAATTATTTTATTAAGATATACATCCTTTGAAGGAATGGTTTGTAAATGATATGATTATGAACATGTTGTATTTTGAAGATAATGGTTATTGTTGTTGTAGTTATTGCTATTGCTAATATTCAAGTTTAAGCATTATATGCTCCTAGAGAGGGGGTATCTTTATTCCTATATGTTAATACATAGCAATATCTTCTCAACTTTACAATTTTATTTTTATTTAGTAATATTTACATTATTTAAAAAATAATAATATTTGTGATGTAAAAGGCACCTCTTCTGCTTTACTTACAAATGCCGTTAAAGTTAATATAAGTTTTGTATGCTAAAAATATTTCTAAAAAATCTATTATCAAAATATGATTTAAAACTACAAGAGTATATATTATGACAAATTACTTTTTTCAGAACACTTTGTTAAAAATGTAAGTTGTGACCTATTATTTGCTATTTAGTTTCATGATTTTATATTCTTTTATGTTTACTTTAATATCCATAAATAATCCCTTTGCGTTAAAGATTTTTCACAATTTTGTTACATATATATTTTTGCCCCTTTATATATCTTATAATAAACTGAAGTTAATTTTCATTTATGTGACAAATTATTCTTATAATAGAAAAAAACTGTCTATCCAAAATATGGGTTAATTAACTAGTTAAAATCTAAAAGTGTAGGTAAACAATAAGTGGCAGGTTATTATGACCTGCATAGTAGGTTACATGTAAATACAACCTACAAAACAAGTAGCGGGTTGTCACGCTCCAATTGATTAGCACCTAACATGCATCAGGTAAACAGAATGGGCGTAGAGAGGTTTTGCTATTCTAGTAGAATAGACTTGCATATGATAGAATACTTAGAATATTTTAGAATGCTTTCTAGAAGGTTATATTTGTAACTATCACTTTAGAAGGTTCTATGAAAAATATCTAGAGGAATTCTCTAGGATATTCTAGAAGATAGGATTTTCGAATGCTCCATTATAAATATCTAGGGGAATAGTTGAGTAGGTAGATCTTAGCTGTAGGATTGGAAATGATCCCCACCGTCCATTGGGGGAGGTGGTTAGTATAAATAGGTGTAGGCTCTTCATTTGTAGATGGTCCAAGGATTAAGTGTTAAAGGATACAAAGGAGTATTCTGGCAACCCTCTTGTGTAGTTGTGTTCTTTGTTCTCTTGTGCCATCTTTCTAAGTCTTTAACACACACGAGCACGTCCTGGAAAAGGTTGACATAGCTAGTTCGCGAGAGGCGATGAGGGCCTAAGTGTCTGCACACAATCTTGGAAAAGTCTAAGTCCGTGACAGAGTGCTCTAATAAAATAGAGTAACTAATGTTAAACTTTTTCCTTTCCTACCTTATAATAAACAACCCCCACTTACTTTTCTTTGGTTCTTCTCCTTTTTCTTCTCAGTAAAATAGAAAAGAAAAAAAAAATGTGCAGACAATCATATTTTGTCCTAAAGCAGGGATGAAATCAAAAAAATTATTTAAGGAAACGATATCGAATATGCAGAATATCTAAAAGATATCTTTACACTTCTAGGGTGTAATTAATTTTTTTAATTTTCATAAAAATATACGTAAAATATAACAATATTTAAAATTAAATGTAGGGGATGACTGTTATTTCAATCCTCGCTCCATATCTGGTCTCAAGTGATTGGAATTGATTCATGAATGGGTTAAACCAAATGGGTGTTGTTAAAATACGAGAATAAATGATCTTAGGGCTAACAACTAAAGGAGTGCTCGAATATATAATTTTTGAATATAATATTCGCATTGTGATATATGTTGTTTTATATAATGTCTAAATAAATGAAAGTTACCTTGGATGTCTTAATATTTTTTATGAGATTTCTGCCACGGCAGCATTACATAAGTTACATTTTTTTTTTCTCGTGTTAACACAATTTCTCATTCTATAGTATGGCACTTATAACACTAATCGTTTCTATTTTAAAAAATATCATTTGTTCGCCTTAAATTAACAAATGAAGTAGTAAAACTCAACTACAAAAAGAACATCTCTTTTGAAGAACCGAATCAGACATTACAAATTTAATAAAATATGCCACAGTGTATTGTGACAAATTATTATTTGTCATGAATTCATTAGTAAATTTCTTCTAACCAATTATTGCTTTAATTTTGTTTTAACTAAATTTTATCACAAATCATCAAAAATTGCTTTTATCTATATTATAGAGCCCATTTGGATGGACTTTTCTTAGAAAAGAAGAACTTTTTTCTTTTTTTTTTTTAAAAAAGCACTTCACAGCAAAAAAATTGTGTTTGGATGGGCTTTTTAAAAAAAGCAGAAGCCAAAAACAAAGCCAAAATTGGCTTTTTTGAGAAACTACTCCAAAGTAGCTTTAAATGAAAGCACTTTTAATTATTGTATCTAAACGCAAAATTGCTTGACTTAAAAAAAAAATCTACTATAAAAAGTATCATTGGAGAAGCACTTGTTTTTAAACCCATCCAAACGGGTCCATAGTCATCTCCATTAATTTTCCGTCTCTTAAGGAAGTGTTTTCTCCTAGCATTTTAATGTGACAAAAATGCCTCTATTGCAATATATATATGTATATATACATATATATATATACACTAGTGTAAAATTAATGCTATGCCCGATATCAGTTTAAAAGTATAATCTCGTTAAAAATTTTATTAATATACATAAATTTGATTAATATAAATTATAATAGATAAGATAAAAAGGGAAATGGATTACAAATATGAAAAGAAATTATGTCTTGATCAGTAGAATAGATAAAATAAGTGATTGTATATTAATATTATCAGTGATAACTTCTTAATATTTTAAATTTATTTATTCTCAAATTTCAGGTTAATTCTTGAGTATAGACTATATAATCCAACTTAATAAAGGTATAATAGATCAAAACTTCTTCTGAAATTTAATTATGAAACTTCTAATATCTCGTAATAGGCGAACCATTCAAAATAAAGAAGGAGAAAATAATATATTTAATCTATTTGATTTTTATCTCACTATTATTTAAGTCAATGTGTTTTATTTCGATTATTATTAATAGAGTGACTCATAAAAAGAAAAAGAAAATTGTACAACACAAAAACAAGAATGCAAATAGGAGGGAAAAAACAACATTAAGATGCAAAATAAAAAAAATTAGTATTGCATATGTATTCAAACTTAGATTTTCTTTTGGGAAAATATGTTGAAACATGATGAAAAATAAAAATATGAGAAATTCAAATATAAGATGGGGTTTATCTTATTATTTTAATGTTAATTTTTTATTTAAAAATCATACTTCAATTTTTCTCATACCGAATTAAATTTCAAGTATGTCATTAATTTAAAATGTACTATTAGATTAGTCAGGAGATAATAAATAGTTCGTAGACTTTTGACTTAATAGATATACAACCATATTAAAAGTGTGGAGAACACCACTATAGAGTTTGAATATATTAGTGCGTGTAGGTTAACAATGTATGTTTTTATTATTGTAACAACAAGAACAACAACAATAATAATAATAATATATTAATGCTTTTACATAACCCCCGATCCAATTTCTCAAAACACGCTTAGTGTTTTCTTTTTCTTTTGAGTTCGGTGCAAATGAAAATTATGAAACTTTATGTCTAGTCCAATGCCAAAAGAGGCTTGTTTGACCAATACATCAATTAAAGGCGACAGCTTTACGCTCTGTTTCCAATCATTAATGACAACATGAACAGAAATAAAGGCATCAACCACAACTCAACAAACGCCTAATTATAATTAAATTTAAATAAAATTAATTGTATCAACAATTTACAATTTCCCAGTGCAAATTCTCCTTTCTTTTAATGAGAAAAACCAATTATTCAAGAAGCCCAAACAATTCGCACAGTTTCTTTTTTTTTTTTTTTTTTTAAGTATATCCCCCCATTTTAGGAGATCAAAAGAGAGTGGACGCATTAAAAAAAAAACCGAGTCAAACAGGAGAGTCGACTCGGAGCGACGCGCGGCAAAGCGGGCAACTCGACTGAGTGGCGAGCCACTTATCCACACACTCCGAGTGAAAACAATGGTGGCATTGTGGAAGCATCTTTACTTTGTCTCCATCTCCAAAAATCCCGAGGCATATGCAGCACTCGGAGTCAGTCGAGTTATCGGAGCTCCGGTGCAACACGATCGGAAAGCTGTTGAGCGTGGCGGCGTCAAGGCCGCGCGGCCGCGGTGGCGGAGGCGGCGAGTGGGCCAACTGGGAGGAGGTGGTCGGCGGCGGAGGAGGGGGGCCGAAGCGGCAGACCCACCGCGCGTAGAGGAAGAGGAGGGCCACGAGGAGGATGACGGAGAATAGGACGACAACGAAGAAGAGTGTCCGGCCTCGGATTTGGAAGTTGCCGTCGTCGAACTCGGCGTAGTGCCACCGGAACGGCCGCGGCGACGTTTCTTGCTGGAACGACATATTTTGCCGGCGAAAGAGTGATTATTAATATTGTGTATACATATACTGAGTTGCTGTTCTGATTGATTGGATACGAGAAATGGGGTGACTATTGTGGTGGAGGTGGCGGAGGGGATTGGATCTGAAGTAGGGGGAAAAGTCCTGAACACAGTTCAGTACACTTGCATAAGTAGTTGCACCTAAGAGTCGGGGCAAAGGGATATTTCATTATTGTTAGAAAAGAGGAACTAAACGACTCGCACCGGAGGCGCGTTGGGCGCGTTGTGGTGTTTGGATTGTAGAGTATAGAACTTGATCGTAAAACGTGAGAATTATTGATAAAATACACCAAACTTTGGGCGCCTTAGATAGGGTAAAATCTATTTTAATTCACCAGCTTTCATTTTAATTTCAAAATAGTTCTTGTATTTTAAATTGATTTTACTATCATCTTTGTATTCATAATTCGGTGATTTTTCCTCTAAATTATAAATTTTTTTAATAATTTGATACCTTATAATAACTAAATAAAATTACTAATAGATCTTAACAATTCATGTATTTAAATTCATATTTATTTATGAGAAGATATTGACTTGAGAAAGAATTTACAAGCTATTTAGTGACAAATTTGGCTTTCATAACCCTTCTCAAATGTATTTTTTTTCCTTTTTTTTTTTGGTCTTTTGAACTTCAAACAAATCATAAAATTGATACAACATTTTGAATGTCAAAGAGATACAAGATTTTGACGTCCAGAGAAAAAATTAATCTATCTTAGGGAGTCTCATCAGAAAAGGTTTGTTTTTCTTTGCATTTTTTTTTCCAATAAAATTCATAAATTGTTTTAGGAGTCAAGATGTTGGTGCAAATTGATTTAGTTTATTGAAGCTCATATTGCAGGAAGAAAGAAAATAATGGAAAAAGTAAGGTTGTTTTGTGATATTATGCTTATTAATGCAACTATAATTGTTATTGAATTTAATGTACAAATACAAAATAGTGTTTCTTCTTATAGACTTGTTATTGGGTGCTCAATTCATAATTTTATATTCATTACTGATCATCATAACCCACTTAATGATATTGTATAATCTTAGGGCGCTATTATAAAAGATTTTGGTTGTAAAATACCAAAGTAATAAGGTTACTACAAAATTTTGATTAAAGAGGATGTTGGAGAACGTTTTTAATGTAATGAGGATGCACAATTTTGATTCAGTTACATTTTGAGTCACTTAAATGCTCAAAAATATTGTAAGAATTAAAATATTTCGTATCAAATTTGAGGACCTATTTTACTTTTATTTTGAAACGTTAGGGATGTGTTTGATCTTTCTTTTATGTGAATAGATATTTTTAAGATTTTCTTGGTCAAATTTATATTTTATTGCCATAAATATTTGTTGGAGGATGATAAAAGGACAACATTGAAGTCAATTAAAAATGTAAAGATTATTTTGAGATTGGAATCAAATTTCAAGAAAATTTGACCCTTGCAAAATATGAGCCCAAATGGAGATATTATTTTAGAAATAAATAAATATTATATAAGTCAAAAGACCAAATGAAAGCTTGATTTGTGCGTAGATTTTTTCGGATAAAATTAGGAGCTGGTCTATTCTTTGTTGACATTTTTAAAAATATAAGGACAACAATAATTTTTTTTTTTCTTAGGACAACAATAACTTGAATGAATAGATGTATACGTAGATATGTGTGTATCTCCACCAAAATCGTATATCTTTGTGAACCAAAAGTCTATTCTTATTCGGCGCTAAAAGGTTAACCATAGACTCCTGCAGTGTTGGATGTGTGTCGCACACGGAAAGGGCCTAACGGCTGACACGCGTGACACATGCCTTACGCGTAAATATTGTGTTTAATTTTTTACTTTGTTTTTTTTTTTTCCTGAAAAAAAGAGAGATGCAAAAGAACAACATATTAGCGGCACAAAAAGAACATGATATATATATATATATATATATGTATATATATATTTCCCTATTTTGATTAAAGGTTAAAATAAGAAATATGAAATGTAATTAAAAAAAATTAAAATATTCTAAGAAAATATATTACGATTGTCCATTTCACTTTTTCAATCTTTCTTTTTCTTTAAAATCTACTTTTATCATGCAACATCAAAGGTTACAAATTATATTTATATAGATACAATACTGAATAATGTTGGGATTTTCTCTATTTTGGTGAGAAATATGTCAACGAATTGTACAATCTTGTAATAAAGTAGAGGTCCTTAAAATTGGATAAAAATCATTTTCATCCCTTATTGTTTTACCTCAAAATTAAATTCGTCCCTCACTTTTCAATTTACCTCAATTTCATCCATTTTAGCTATGTTTTGGTAGCTTTCTTCCTAAAATTTAAGGGCATATTAGTAATTCCATATTTATAATAATTAAATAACCAAAAGATGAAAGGAAATCAAAGAAGCAAAATTTATTTTAGTCCTTCATTAAGTTCTTAATTCATGGATAAATTTATTCATGTTTTTTTCAACTATCTTCAATTTCATCCATCATCTATTTGGTAGCACTTTTACCAATTAAATAGTAATTTTGTAATATTCCCATGAAAGGACAAACCATGGTTTGTTTGTTTTTTTCAATCATTGGGGGTAATTTTGATTTTACACCTAGTCATCTATGAGGAAAAATGGTTACCATCTTTGTCTTTTTCTTTTTTGAAAAGAAAATACTTTATAAGAATTTTTTTAAACAACTTTACAGGAAATAGTTGATATAATGTTTTCATATACCACCATTTTGTTCTTTTACTTTTATAATCAAAATGAAAGTTTTTGTTTATCGAAATATTAATTAAAGATGTTATTTTCTTAAAAAAAACACTCTAGGTCATCATAAAATATATTTTCTTAGCTATTCCCATTAACTCACTTGTTTGTGTTTGTGTGTGTGTATATATATTACTTTATATCTAAAATCTTAAATTATGATAAATAAAAGTTTACATACAATAACAGATGAAAAAAAAAAAAAAGGAATTGCCCTTTATATTAAACAATGGAGGCTAAAAGTACGACCATAGAGCATATAATCGGAATGTATCTAATGGTGATTGTTTTGCATAAAGTGTTGCAAGCTGTTATGGGAATTTTTGAGTCATAAGGTGGGATCCAATTGAAAATAGGCATGATTGAGATCACGTTACATATAATTTCAATATTGCACATCCATACTTGATCTATGTCATTAATTTGATTGATATTGTGACCATTGTACGATTGAATTACGAGTTATGTGACGAAAGCTACTTTGATCCTATATTAGCACAATTGACGGACCAGATTGTTTTTATAATATTTTGAGCTAAGACTTCATAATGTTTGAATGCACCAAAATTTTAGCTATGTACAATTTTTCGGAAACTTGTGCCAAGTGTGAGATTGTTAGGATTTCTTCTTTTTTTTTTATGGTCTCACATGTTAATTTATTGTACATAGTGTGCTATCCCATTAAAGGAACCCAATTATGTAAACCATTAATAAATCAATTTAATGGGCTCGTTGAAATATCATAATAACTAATGAGTATGGAGTATTTTATATGTGTAGAAATTCAGTCACATTTTAATTATATTTGACAGGTTTCATATTAAAGTGTTTGACCTAAAGTATATTATGATAATGGTCCCTAAACCAGAAATAACCAAAGATAATTATTATTTTTTCTGCCACACCTCAAAGAGAATAGAAGTGACAACATTTCTTGGCTTAACAGATCACAGCTACCCAATGTTTGATTCTCTTCTGCATTATGATTGATCAAGGTTAGTAATTTACATTTAATCGTCTAATTGTGATCTTGTTTAATTCGATTGATGGGAATCATACTTTGTATTTTGTGTTGTGGATTATCATGTAAAAATTCCAACATATAAAACTTTCATTTATTTTTGTACTTTTATATCTGTAGATCACTTACCAATTTATACATCCATTTATGGATGTATAGTTGTATTTTATACTGTTGTAAAGAAAATTTATATTTAATAGTTCCATAGGAGTCGTGTCATATATATATATATACACACAGACACATTTGTGTGTGTGTGTGTGTGTGTGTATTAGTTATTGTTCTCTCCTAGTGGTGGAGATGGGGGATGAGAGGGTGCAATCGAGTTCCCTCTAGTTTATATCAAATTAAATTTTATTTGTATATTGAATTAAATTTTACCCTGCCACCCCTACTTGATAAAAATAACCTTAACGTTTATCAAAATTTGATTTCAACCTCCAAACAAATTTTTTTTTGACTACCATTCTTGTATGTTCCCATTTTCATATTATACTTAAATAGAACGTTACATTAGTTTTACAGTATCAAGAACTAAAGAGGGTAACCCTTTCGGTTTTACCTACTATGATATCTCTTATACGAACTTAAAAAATATTATCTATTTTTTTTATAATTAAAAATAATGCTATCTAGTCAAATACTATAAAATTCCTTATACCAAATTTTATTTTATTGTATCCTTCAATTCTATTCATATACAAGTCACATTTCCGTACGTTGTCAAATTGATCTTACATCTATGTATATACTATTATATATTTGAAAAAGTTGTTTTGATTAAAATATACAATTTTGACCAAATTCTCAAGTCTTAAAATTTCTAATTAATTTTGATTGTTTAGAATGAATTATTTAATTAATTTGCAATCATTGTAAATTTCTTTATTTTTCCCCTTAATCATTTAAGTCCACCAATTATTCATAAATTATTTGATTGGTTTGTATTAATTGTAATTTTTTTTATTATTTCTCCTAATCATTCAGGTCCACCAATTATCCATATTTAATAATATATTTCCTCTATAAACCATCTCTCTCTCTCTCTCTCTCTCTCTCTCTCTCTCTCACACACACACACACACACACACACACACACAAAACCAAGGATGTAATCTATATCTATACTATTATATATTTGAAATGGGTTTTTTGACCAAAATATAAAATTTTGACCAAATTCTCAATTCTTAAAATTTTGAATTAATTTTAATTTTTTTATGATGAATTATCTGATTGGTTTGCATTAATAGTAGATTTATTTATTTTGTTTCCTAATCATTAAACTCCACCAACTATTAATAAATTATTTAATTGAATTGCATTAATTATAATTTTTTTTATTCTCTCTACTAATCATTCAAGTTTATTAACTGTCCATAAATTATTTAATTGATTTGTATTAATTGTAAATTCTTTATTCTCTCTTCTAATTATTCAAATCCGTCAACTATCCATATTTAATAATTTTTTAATCCTCTATAAACTCTCTCTCTCTCTCTCTCTCACACACACACACACACACACACGAAAACATGGATGTAATTTATACTATTATATATTTGAAAGTGATCTTTTGACCAAAATCTGTAATTTTGACCAAATTTTTAATTCTTAGAATTTTGAATTAATTTTAATTATTTATAATGAATTATCTGATTGATTTGTATTAATTGTAAATTTGTTTTTTTTTATCTTTCATAATAATTCAAGTCCATCAACTACCCATAAATTATTTGATTGATTTGCATTAGTCGTAAATTTTTTTATTCTATTTCCTAATTATTCAAGTCCAGCAACTATCCGTATTTAATGTTTAATCCAACTCTCTCTCTCTCTCTCACACACACACACTCTCTCTCTCTCACTCACACACACACACACACAAAAGAAGAACGTAAAAATAGAATAATTAAGTAATAGTTTTAAATAATAAAATAATACATATATAGATAAGGAAAATTTTAACTTAAATATTATGTAATGCCATAAAAATAAATTCAATTTAAGAAATATTAGAAAAGTCAATGTGATAATGTCAATTTTAGTGAATTTCTCTTCAAAATTTAGTAAAAACTTTCAACTAAAACGTATGTAACTCAAACTTGAATAATATTTTGAATACGATATATCATATTGTAATTTTAAAACATGTAAAAAATTAAAATGTGGACACAAAATCGTTTACAATATATTTTTTTTTCATCTTTTTATGTCTACCATTTTTTTATATAGTTTAACGCTACATGAAAATTTTATTACATAACTCTATTTTGTGCATTGTCATATATTTGTCTTCGAATTTCTTGGGTATTAGATTGTCAACATACCTAATTTATCTATTATCCTTTTTTCAAACGAATTTATTAATGGTTCTTTATTAATTTCTTTTGGATTTTCTTAAATATTAATTTGCTTCGTGGTTTATTAGGTATAATTTTTTTACATGTACATTACATGTCAGATTGTCATAATTACAAGCCAATATGTTTATTATTCTTACAATATTTATAAAATTGTTAAATTTGAAGGATTTTTCTTCATTGTTGATATTGATAATTTTTTTAATCAAATAATTGTATTAGTTAGTTGGATTTCTCATATTTTTATTTTATTTTTATCATGTTTCGGAATAGTTTCCTTGAGGAAAATCTAAGTTTGAATCGTACACAATACTATTTTTTTTATTTTGCATCTTAATGTTATTTTTTTCTCCTATTTTTATTTTTCTCTATGGGTTCTACAATTTTTATTTTTGTTTTATGAATTACTATATTAATAATAATGGGAATAAAATACATTAATTTAAATAATAGTAAGATAGAAACTAAGTAGATGAAATATATTACTTTCTCCTTTTTTATTTTGAATGGTGTGCCTATTAAGAGATATTCATAAGAAGTTTTTCTTTATTAAACTTTTATTAAGTTGAAATATATAGTCTACGACCAAGAATTAACCTGAAATTTGAGAATAAATATATTTAAAAAATTAAGATGTTCTTATGATTATATTAATACATAATTATTTTTTCATCTACTCTATTGGTCAAAATGTAATTTCATTTTATATTTGCCATTTATTTACTTTTTTATATTATCTTTTATAAATTTATAATAATCAAATTTAATGTATATTAATAAATTTTTGATGATATTATACTTTTAAACTAATATTAAACGTAGTACGGGTTCTTCGTCAGTATAAAATAAAGACAGTTTGTAGTATGCAATTATATACAGGCACGCTCTTTCCAACTTCTTTCTCTTTATATTTATTTATTTTATTTTTATCTCTCTCCACTAGATTCAACACTTAAGAAGATCTTGATATGCAAACACTTTATGGGCAAAAACCAAAGTGTTTTTACTTTTTACAAAGCAAGTTGAACAATTGTGGCCGAGCCAATGAACAAGACTTGGGGTTCTTTTTAATTGTCTGATGAGCTGGTGGGCTTTTAATGTTTTACCAACTCAAGAAACAATATGGGATAAGCTTGTTTTGAGCATATCTATCTGGGAGTTCTAGAAGACACTTGTCTAGAGATTGGTGGCTGGGGGAAAAAAAACATGGGAGTGGTTTGCTTTAATCTACTATTATGCGTGCCAAAGCAACTTAAAATCTTGGTAAAAGTTATTCGTTGAAGTCTTTAAAATTGATGGAATTTATTTGTGCCATTTATGCTTGTCCCGAATCACGCCGAGTTTGAGCGTGGTAGGGGAGCAAGTGTGCATGGAGCAATATGCGTTAACTTAGAATCAAATCAAAGTGTCACATAACGCATGGGGGTTTATTTGTCGCTAGATCGTGTTGATAATTTATTTGTGTATTATGATATTTTTATTCTTATTGAATTTAAGTGAGATTATCAATTTATTATTTTTAATTTTATTAATTTATCACTTATCCTTAATTCGTACAATTTAACAATTCAATTTAACAAATAATTAAGTTTATACTAAATTATCAATTCATTAAAAGTAAACATTATCATTTGAAGTAAAGAATACAAAATTACTTATCCTCTATTTTTAAAAAAAAATCAGGAATTGATAGATATTTTTTTTTACATTGTTAAATTAATTTAAAAGTCTAATAATTGAAAATTAATTTCATTGGGTTTTTAAATATAGAAAAAAAATTATAAGGTTTTAAGTATTCTCTTAAATATTTTTAACAATTTACAAAAAAAAAATTAGTGTGTAAACGCATTAAATTATTCACAACGAAATTTTTTTGCAATAAAAATACTTATTTATCTGTAATAAAACTTTTCATACTAAAAGTACTCGCCAATTTAGTAAGCAAATCAACTAGCATTAAAGAGAAAAGAATATAGTTCAAAGATACAAATTAATTTGACAAAGAGTGATCAACAAAAATGGATGGACAGTCGTTAGCAGTTACAACACCAGTCCCATGGAACTCAAAGGCCCATTTAGCAGGAGCACGGGCAACAGAATTTTCTTCTCTTATAACAAAAACAAAGCAAATTTTCCAGTTGGGCCAACGATTGAGCAGCAAAAGAAGCTTGTTGGATGTCAGCTTTGGAAGCCTAATCTGGTTTTTCTCCCAGATTTTTCGTCATCTTTACAATAAACAAACAATCACTTTCAAAGGTAGCAAGGGCCATTTTTAGAATATTCGTGAAGTCTAAAGCATGATTAGGTGTTGCTGCTTCTGTTGCAATTGGATTCTAAGCCCAGATTGATTCAGTGACAACATGAACAATTTTTGCTTTGGCACCACAAGAAAATGAGTAAATTAATGACAATATAATAAGTGATAATAAAAAAATTATCATTAATTATATATATTTCGTGACAAAAAAAATTATGTTTTGACAAAATATAATTCGCATAACATCAATAGTGACAAACATAGTATAAAAAAGTGACAACATAGTGCAAAATTAATAATTAGTGACACAAATATAGTGGCAACTCAGTGACAATGGAATATTGTCACAAAATCCTAATGACATTGTTTTTGTCACCAAATTGTCACTATAGTTGTGTCATTACTTGTTAATAGTTGTCACTAAAATATTAATTTTTGTCACCATTGAGCGCATGTTATGACAAGATAAAAGTTGTTGTCACTAAAGAAACTTAATTAGTAACAAACTAGAAGGTATTGGTAACAACTTTTATATTATCACTATTGTATCTTGTCATTAATATTATTTTTTTGTTGTAGTGTGGAATCTCTGAACGGAAAAGCTAATGAATAGTCACCATCAAATTAAGCCGCATCAACATTAATTTTATAGGTAGATGCGATCCAAGGTTCAGTCCATGCACTTACCACTCAGTTTTTACAGATAGAAAAAGAAACATCTTTAGCGACAATATCCTTACACTTAACAATATTCCTTCATCAGGAGGAATTTTTTCAACTGTAGGAATGGAATCAACCCATAGATATTTGGCTTTTAAGAACTTTAGTCCAGAGTTTATCACAAGTGTTACAAAGAGTCTAGCCAAGTTTAGCAACTAAAGCTCTATTCATATCTCTTGTTCGTTTAAAGCCAAGACCACCATGAGATTTAGGGAGAAAAATGTTATTCCAACACTTAAGAATGATGGATCGACTTTTCTTTGGATCATTTCCCCATAGAAAATTTCTTATGAAGCTATCCAACCTATTGCAAATAGAGGTGGGAATAAGAAACAAGGACATATGAAAGATAGGAATAACTGTAGCAACTAACTTGATAAGAGCGCATCTCCCTGCTTGAGAAAGAGTTTTATCCCTCCACCCACTGAGTTTTTTTCCCACTCTCTCAATCAACTCGTTGAAATATTCTTTCTTCGAGGGGTTTTTGTAGAACGGTAAGCCAAGGTATTCATGATTGTGAGAGCATCTAGATATATTCAAAATGTTTCGAATTTCTTCTGTTTTTCATTTTTATCACATTAACATTTCAACTAAAATGAATAGAGGATTTAGCATTAATTATTTGCATACAGAGAAGACTAGTTTGCAAAAAGTATTTGAACAGTTCACAATAGTAGAAGCATCATGATGATATGCCCCACAAAAGATAGGAAGTGTTGAGAAATGAGAAAATTAATCTTGATTTGGAGAAGTCAAAAAGTCATTCATGGTGGTGGTAAAAACGATCGGGAGTTACAAAAGTAATTTCAATAATTAAGTTTTGTAACCTATACAATTAGTATTCTAATTAAAGTGTCACTTATTAGGAGATTAGTATAAATAGCGATAATGTTTATGTATTTTGTGTGGATTATGTGTAGTGAGTGAATGTGATTGAGTGAGTGAAAGAGTTAAGAGAGTAAAAAGTTGTAAGAGTGTTTTTAAGTAAAATTTTGAGTGAAATAGAAGTGTTGATTGAGTAGAGAAAAATTAGAATGTGTTCTCCTCTCCACTTCCCCTCTCCTAAATTTGAATACTTTTTCTACACCACCCCCACCACATTTCCGCAACAATAAGATCATCTGGATATAGCAAATGAGAAATAGAGGGACTGGTTCCACTTACTTTTAACACCATGAATGTTGCCGCTGTTTTCAGCTCTATCAATAATCCTAGACAAGATCTCAGCTTAAAGAATGAACAGCTAGGGGGACATGGGGTCACCTTGCCTAACTGCTCTAGAAGGTTTGAAATAACAAGCACAGACAAAGAAGATGTTGCCATGCACAGGTAAATCAAATTAATGAATTGGGTATTCAAGTCAACGACCATTCGAATTTATCATACGCCTTAACCAAATCAATTTTTACAGCCATGAATCCCGTTTTCCCTTTTTTATGATTCGAATAATTTATAATCTCATGCGAGATTATAGAATTATCATTAATATTTCTGCCAGGGATAAAAGCATGCTGGGGTGGAGAGATCAAAACGTCAAGAAGGGGTTTAATCCTATCAAACAAGTTTTTGAAAATAATTTTTTGTAAGTGACATTGCAGAGGCTAATAGGTCTGAATTCCTCAACAAGGCAAACACCACTTTTTTTGGAATCAGGGTGATAAATGCGTGGTTCATTGCCTTGCATTTACCACTCTTGTTATCTTGATTATGATCAGAGTAAAATTCTTTTGCCTTTCCTCTAAAGGCTGACAGCAGACATAGAAGAAATTTGAGGAACAATGAGACTGGTACTCATCTTTAATTTACTATTTCGATTTGACAAAATTTAATGTATAGCTTCTTCTCGTTCTTTTACTGTCTCAATTCGCCCAGTGTTGGATCACAACTTTAGAAAATTAGAATAGGGGTAGAGTTTTAAACAGAGAGGAAGGCCAAGATTTAACCGCCGTAGATAATGTAACCTGTCATTTGAATAAATGCAAAAAATAAAAAAAAAATGGAAAAAGGCACGTGATCAGTACTCTCCCCAAGTCCCACTCTAATGACCAAATCGTCTTCGGTGATAAACAGGTTCAAACGTCATGTTACTACAGGACTAACGTGTAAGAATATTTTTGATTCAACCAAGATCATACATTTCAAATTTGGAACATTTTATATTCAAAAAAATTCCATATACACGATTCAACTATTGAGTCAAATTGATGATTTCTTGACTAGATTTTTCTCTCATTATCTACACAAACTTGATAGGTTTTAATAGGAAAAGCAATTATCAAAAAATGTAGAGTGGAGAGAGACTTAACTACTTATAAATAGAATCCTAGCGAGCCCTCCCATTACGTGTTTTTTAGAATGGACCTACAATATAAAATTATGTGTGCCAAAATCAAGGTCTTAACAATAGTGCGTCGATAAATCAGGTCTTATAAGTTAAGTCTCATCAAATGTATTAATTTAACCCATTTTATTTTATTAAAAAACAAAATATTCAATTAATAAAAATTCAAATATAAATAAAATTCTAACATAGGGGTTGTCAATTTTAGGACAAAAATTGCAATAAAGTCCTAAATTCCACAACTAAATTTGTAATTATATAAGTTATGGGACTGAGTGTGTAACTAGTCCTAGGTTACATGACAAGAAATATAATTTTACCACATCTAAAAGCATATAGATAATGCTTTATTTTAGCTTGTGTTACTCATATCTAAAAGAAGAGTCTTACCCATTGCCCAAAAAAAATAAAAAATCTTTCCCCACTACAAGAAAAAACGCAATTTTTGGTGGAAATTTCCACCGAAAAATATCGACGGAATTTAAAAAAAAATATTAAATTTTAAAAATTTCGGTAGAATTTCAGAGGGAAATTTAGCCAAATTTTTTTTAAAAATAAAAAAATATTAAAATTAAAATTTTTTGATTGGAAATTCCGCCAAATATTAAAAAAATTAAACTTTTAAATAAATAAAAAATCTTATTATTTGAATTATTATAATTAAATTATTATTATTATTATTAAATTATTATTATTTATTGTTGTTATTTGAACTGTTGAATACTATATATATAATATTTATGTATTATGGCAACAAAGGGATGATAACCCAACGGTAAGAGAGTTGTTTGCCAACAAATAGTTGAGGGTTAGACTCCTACCAATCCCAAAAGTTGAGGTCCCGGGTTCGAATCACTGGTTTGACAAGTGGGCGCAATATGAACTTTATTTCCAAAAAAATTTAAAATATTTTCGGCGGAAATTTCGGCAGAATCTCTGCTGAAAATTATTTTATTTAAAATAAAAATAAAAAATATTTTCTACAGAATTTCAGTCGAAATTCTTTTCGACGGAATTGTTCCTCTATAATTCGGCCAAAAATCAAAAAGCGACGAAGGTTTTTTCAGCAGAATAGTTTTGCCGAATTTTGGACGAAAAATGTTGATTTCGGAGGAATTCCATCAAAAAAATCGACAAAAGTCCTGTTTTTTCTTATAGTGCCCATTGCAAGTTAAAGTTCAATATTCTAATGCAATGTAACAAATATATTGGAGTTTTGTTAAATCATTAGCTGTGTAATATGAGAATATTATATTGTTTCAGTATTGTTAAATTATTGGCCTTTTAATGTGGATCATTATTGTAAATTGTCAATTATGAGAAAATATTTGATCGATGACAAGTTTCGTGAATAATTCAATCAAAATTTGTTGGTATGAAATTTATTCAAAATGGGGTGTATGCCGATAAGGATAAATCCTTTACTCGCTTGATTTTAAATAAATTTCTTTATAGTATGATGAGATTGAAAATTCCCCACTTAAAATTTTTGTAGCATGCATTCGAGTACCCTTTTGGCTATAAATTTTGATTGAAAATTTAAAGACGTGACTTCTTGTTTTGAATAAATTGGAATTTTAAATGGTTAATGTATTTTTGATATGAGAATATTTCTCATATTCAACATTAATCATTAATTTGTTGATTGATTGTTTGAGTTATTTAATGAACCAACCACAACAAATTCTTGGAAAAATAAACTCTTGTTTGATATTATATCTGCCCCATAAGATTTTGACACTGGTTTAGATTTCTCAAGTTGCCTACATTTGGTTATTGTTAGTAGGTTTGATAATTGAATCATTTGATAAATTGATGGGGGTTGTGTTGCAGTTTTTCTTGGTCCAATCTTTATAAGTTTAAATTAATATAGAAGAGACTTATTTTAGAGTGATTAATTCTTCTAATTCTAAATTGCTTATTTTGGGATCGTTAAATGTTTTATTTGAGTAAAACATGTAAATCCAAGGGAGATTATTGTGAAAAAATTTAAAGTCTCCAACAAATCAAGATTAATATTTGTCTATTAGGACTAATACCACTACTAGAAAAATTGCATTTTGCCACGGATTTTGTCAGAAAAATCAATGGCTAAATCTAATAGCCACGAATTAGCTAGGAAATTTTTCTGCAGCTAAAAGTGGCGTTCCTAATTTTAGCCATGGAGATTAGCCACAAAAATTTTAGCCATGTATTTTCCATGGTTAAAATTATTCATGGCCAAAAATAAAATAAAATAAATGTTAGCGGCCAAAATAAAATAAGTTTAGCCACGGAAAATTCGTGGCTAAAAAAAGAAGGTGGTAACAAACCACTAAGCCACATAACCTTTTTGTTTATGAAATAATTTTTCTTATACTTAATGTATATCTATATGATATTTTAAATGTGAATTATCTAAATAAATTTCATTAATTTTATCAATTTTGTTCATTCATTAGTTTTACTAATTTTTGTAATTTATTAACCAATTATTTTTTTAAATTAAAAACATTTGCCTTTGATTTTATCAAAATTAACACCTTAAAAATATTTATTTCAACAATTTCAAATACTAATTTTATTTCCCTATTGAGTCAAATGACCAATAACCCTAAATCAATTTAAATACATAAATCAAATATTTGAATTTATTTTATTGAATTTGTTATATAAATTAATTTTCGTATAGATTATCTTGAGTCGAGAAATAATTTTTGACTAGTTAAATCAAACTTGCTTTATTCTTTTGGTTCATAAGAGGATATGTTATTCGGGTTGTAGCCTTCAAATATTTTGAAAATCCAATATATATATATATATATATATATCATGTTATATGTCATGGTCTAGTCCTTTATTTTTTTTCCTAATATTGGGCTTTTTTTATATTGAAAAAATTTGGTGGTTGAACAAGTAATTTATTAATTATAACAAAGATTTAATAAATTAATAGCAAAAACAAAAATTTATTTAGATAATTTATATTTAGAATTTCACATAATTTATATTAGTCAAGCATAGAAAAAGATAATTCTTAAACAAAAAATTAAAGTCGTGTAGTGTAGAGTTCAAGCCACATCAGGTGCAAGAAAATTTTTTTTTTATAAAGAATAGCCACAAAAAAATCTATGGCTAAATTGGCGCCAAATTTCGCATTAATTTTAGCCACCAAAAATAGCTCTAAAAAATAAGTGGCTAATTTGTTTTCGTGGCTTTTTTTAGATCCGTGGCTAAATGCAGTGTTTCTGGTAGTATACACTATTGTTTAGATTGTGATGAACATTGTCTCACGATATATCTTTGACGATTCCATCTATTTTTGGTTGAGGATTTGTTTATAGTGACCATGTGATTAGTCATCCTCAAAAATGTTGAATATATGAAGTTAAATTTCTTACTTGTACAGACTTGATAAATAACAAGCAATATTGTGGTAGAGCACATAGTTTTTGGCTAGTTGCTGATAAGTTGATGGTTTGATTGATATCCATCAAGTGGGATATACATAATTTTAACATAGATATACAATCATGTCCTTGTATATAGAAACAATTGAAGCTATTTAACTTGGTTCATATATTATTATTGAATCCATTTTCTTATAGGGTTAAGTTGGATGATGCGCATCAAGATAAATAGCTCTTGGATTAATCCATATTTCTATGCACACATTTTTGATATCTTAAGGCTAGCTATTGGCTTTACGAGATGGGTATTCTCATAAATGGCACCATTTTGTCTAGTAATTACCGATTGAGACTTACATGACTTCCTAAGAAGTCAATGGATTTTTTTGAAGTTTCATATTGTTTTAGAAACTCATTTCTTACAAAAAAAAAAACCACATTGGATATTCTTAGAGTTTCATATTGTTCTCAAAACTCATATCATACAAGAAATCCATATTGATTTTCTTGAAGTTTCATATTGATTTAGAAACTCATATTTTGCAAGAAAATCATATTTTCTTGAGATTTCATGTTAGTGCAGAAATTCATATCTTACAAGAAAATCAAAGGACTCACAATTAAATAGCATATGTTCGGGTCATTGGTGTGATGCTATTTTTTGCTACACCACCACCTTTGAATCCATGTCGGTGGAATTTTCGGGTGTTTGTGCTCATGGAAGGTATTGTGTCAATTAAGGATGCAATCAATATCATGATCCGATATTGGTGATTTTCATTGGATCGGGTTGCAGAAGTCATGTCTCTTGTCGTATTTTTATTGTTAAAATGTGACCATAGCCAAAACTTATAATTTAGCCCAAGAGTCGTTTTCTCAAATAAATTTTTATAGGGGGTTAAAGCTTCGATTAATTTTTGTCCAATTGGGAGATTGTTAGAATTTTATTCTAATTTGGACTTCTATTGACTGAATATTTTGTTTTTAAAAAATAAAATGGGATAAATTAATATGGTTAATAGGAGTTGACTTATAAAACCTGATTTGATTGATCCACTATTGTTAAGGTCTTGATTTTAACAGACGTGGTCTGACAGTTGGTATAAGTCCATCCCAAAAAGCCCATGATGGGAGGACAATAGGATTATATTATATACATATTTAGTTAGGTCACCTCTCTACTTCACATTCTGATAATTGTTTGTCTCATTGAAAGTTGTCAATAATATTGATGAGAGATGGAGAGGAAGAACTAAACAAGGATGTTGGTCTAATCATCATATTTGTTCTACATTTATGGTGTATCGATCCTACGATTTCCAATTTCTCTTACATTGTCGGCCAAAAATTCCTCAAAACTTTGTTGGTCTGTACACCGGTGGCTCATTTCATTTGTAATTGGTTTCAACACATATTTTTCTCTCTTTTATGGAAAATTGGCTCAATTTCAGTCCAAATTAAATTTGATTATACTGCTATGCTTCAGTGCTTGTTTACTTTGGTTATATTTATTAAAGGTTTATAGGTGGGATTGTACGGGTATCCCACCTATAATCATATTTAGTAGACTTTTTTTTGGCATTTGATACAGCTTAGGCCCAATTTCTTATCCACTAATTTTTGGGTTAGCTCAGGGTGGAATGTGTAATCCAATTGATTTGGATAGAGTTGATATGAGTTATAATTTATTATATTATCCTTAAATTTATATGATTGGGCCGAAATCAAGGAGCCTTTCATAATTTGTTTCTAATCCATACAGGAAAAAACAAACACTACCAAACACTCTATAATAAATATTTCACGAAGTAATATTTACCACCAAGCATAATTATGCGATGGAGTGATAGCAAATTTATAACATATGTCTTCAATGATTTTATTATTACACACAATCCTATACCGCTATCAAACACAACTTATATATTACTCTTATATATAAGAGCGAAGGTCCTATGTCAACATCAATTTCATCGCCCGATTGCAAATTCATTTTAGCCACCGACTGCAGCAGATTTGTCTTCCCACGAGACACAGGAATCACGACTGTTCCAACACTCTTGATTTGATACAATTCATTTCTCTTTGACCTGTTGTCTAAATTTATGGTTTTTGCCATTAAGTTTTTGTCAAAACTCTTGTCCTGACAACTTTTTTCAGCCGTCACAATTGTTCCAACATTCTTGATTTGATACAATTAATTTCTCTTTTGACCTTTTGTCTAAATTTTTTGTTTTTGCTATTATTTTTTTCAAAACTTTTGATTTTAGCCTGATAGCTTGTAACAGCTGTTTTGCAATAAATACTGTTCCAACACCCTTGATTTGATACCAATTTGTAAAAGCTGTTTTGCAATAAGTACTGTTCCAATACCCTTGATTTGATACCAATTTGTAACAGCTGTTTTGAGGGCAATTAATTCCCGTTTAACCTTTCGTTTAAGTTGATTGCTTTTCTTGCCCAATTTAATGCCTCACCCTTCCACTGTGGCCTTCTCAAATCAAACTTCTTCCCAAAGCAAACAACCTATCAAACCACCCCGTTTGATCTTACGCTCTGTTGCATCTTGGAGCTGGTTTGTCGAGGCAAGTCGACTCGTTAATTTACTTGCACAAATACATTTCCGTGTTTTATGCTTTCTTTTCAAAATAAAATACAAGAAAATCCCACAAAATTTGGTCAGCTTTTGCAAACGTAACCCAAGTTCACACCCTCTGTCCGATCATGGCCCCAAATCCGTCTCCCAAGTCTGACTTCGCAACCCATTTCTCTTCAATACAACCAAACCACACCTCCTTCAACCAGTTGAAAAAATTAAAAATACATTACCCATGTTCTGTCTGTAAGAAAATTTCAAAAAAAATGGGCCCAAAATTTTCAATCATAACACCAAAAATCTCTATCAGTTGTTCCGCCATCCTCCTCCCCAAACCCGCCACCGGCGGTTACCGTCGCACTTGATCCTTGACCGGTAGAAGCGAGCCCGCCCCCCCCCCTTTGCACTACCAAACGACTCCACTATACACACAAAATTCCACATGTACAGAATAGAAGCACATATGAAGTACCGTTAGATTAGGGCTGCTTCCAGATCCGATTTTAATGTCAACGCGCGTTTGATAGTAGATATCCTGACCTCTCATGGTTAGATCTGCGAGAAAGAGAGGGAGATCCGCACAAACCTAGAATGACGCACAGATAGCGCAGTAGTCGAAAGAGAGAAGGAACAGAGGGCTTCGTTCGATTAGGAGGGGGAAGAGAGCGTTGCTGCTAAATACGCCTTTTTGGCGAAGAGGAAATCGGGGATTAGGAGAGCGAAGAGGAAGTTGGTTCTGAGTACTTTTTTTTTGTGGAAGAGGGGGACGGGGATTACGGTGAATGGGAAGAGGGGAGAGAGAACTGCTTGTGAATACCCCTTTTGGGGAAGAGGGGACCGGGGGGGGGGGGGGGTGTAAGAGACGAAATACACATAGAAAGTGAAGTGGGTCATTTTCTGATGAAAAAAGTCCAATATATATTTCTTCACTCTTCATAATGTAAAAAAGAAAAAATTATCTCTAGCATCTTATAATTTTGATTTATTGATTTTGATTTTTATTATATTTGTTGGTAAAGCACATTGTATACATTTTATAATCTTGTTTGTAGTATTATATTACGTTCATTAAATATTCGAAATTTATTTAACTTATAAATGTTAAAATAAATTGGTAAGATCTTGAATTATATTATATTTTCAGTAATTATTTTAACATTCAAAATTTGGTAATTAAATATCTGAAGCATACAATCCCAGATTCACTGATTCTATATGACAACTACTCATCTCTTGCTAATGTTACAACCAACAATGAGGTAAGTTAATTCCTTCATTGTCTTAAATATTACTTATATATGAGCTTATTCTAATTACATGACTAAAAAGCCAACCAAACTTCCCAATAACGTTTCGATCTTTATTTAATATGTACTTGCTTTAAAGATAAAAATTACCATAGACAATCTATTAGATATTTAAGCATATCCATATATTTACATTACATACTCTTTTCCATATGCTTAGCACGACAAATTCTGGGTTAAATCCAAAGCAAAGATTCTACATGTGGACCAACAATTCTGGTACATGGCTTGTAATACTTGCTTCAAAGCGACGAAGGCTCAATACGACTGGGACATTACTTGCAACTTTTGTCGTGCGGAATCAATTGCAAAGCCTAGGTTTTATGTTTATATTCTTTTAACTTTTATTCAATTTGTATTACTTCAATTTTTGAAACTATTACTAACCAAAAAATTAATTTCCTCAATCTTCAGGACAAGATTTACAATCACACTTTCTGATTCCTCAGCACAATTAGATATTGTTGTCTTTGGTGATGATGCTGAAAAGCTTCTATCTTTAACAACACTCGAACTAATGAAGCTCGATGATGAGGTTACAATAGTATCCATTGAGCTTATATATAGCATTCATTGTATACATTCTCATGCATTTCGTATAATAAAATTTCTTTTTTTTACTTTCTTACAATGCAGGGCCAAAAAGTCGATTGCAATTCCATTAATGCTTGCTTAAATGAAAAAGACTTTATTGTCCAAATCAAAAAAAGACTTGCTCCCACCCATTATGGAATTGAATACTACTACACTGCTTCTTCATTAGTTGAGGCCGACTTACTTTCACCAAAAACACATATCGAAGAAAGCTCAAGTAAACACACAAACCATTTCACTTCAACTTTCAACAACTTTTATTGAGTAGAAAACCCAACAATATTTACTTTTCTATACAACTTCTCTCTTATTTATAAATTATAGATTAACATACTTATTCTTATGTTCATCATCTTGTAGGCTCTGCTGCTGCTCATGTTCAATCTGATGAAATTGAATCTTCCAGCTCTGAACCCAATGTCGCCCATTCTTTGCAATCTGATATCCTTCTAAAGTGACTCGAACCTTAGCAAATCATGTATATATGTGATTATGTAAATATCTACTGAAGTTAAGCAAACCTCCAACTTTTGTATTTGCTATAGTTAATACTTGAACGAGCTCGCATCGAATATATGTACAAACTTATAAAACACTGCATGTAATATATAAGTTCATAACTTTTTGTGCTTATTTATCTTATCAGAAACCAACTCAATGCAAACTCTACAATATTCAAGTTAGCACAATGTCTAACAATGAGCTAAGATTATTTGCACATTCTTTCCCCCACTTTTTGATTGTTTTTAACTTGTTTATCTCATTTGTATAATCAATCTTTCAACTTTATTTTCTAACGTTCCCAACAAATGCAAAATACATCATTTGTTGTTGTCTAAACTCTATTCCACAAAGCCTGTTCGATTGCTTAAAACTTTGTGGATTGTAAGTGCTTTCTCTTCATTTGCGTCATAATTTAATTCACATGTCTGTCATTTCTCATGAACACTTTCTTTCCATAATTAGATTTTTGCTGTCGAGCCTTTCATCTGCCTACTTATACTTAACTTGGACCTGTTATTATGTAATATGTATTTGCTTTTATTCAGTTCTTTATTTCAAAATATTTTTCTTTAGTTTTGTTACTACTTGTTATACACCTGATTGTTGTAGACATTTTCAAATTAGTCCATCGAAATGTAAATACTTCATTGATTATAGTCATTTCTCTATTCATGAATGTCATATAAATCGTTTCTATTCATACAACATAAATATTTTTGTTTTATTTCACCAAGAAAGAAATTTTTATAACCACCAATTTATTTCTTCCATCACCAACTTCGAGGAAAAAAACAATACTTTTCTACCAATCACCACAATTCATTTTTTGACTTTACCCTAAACTGTAATAATATGAATAATATTTATACCTATATTTTTCATCCAAACTTCAACACAATAAATGTACTACATCAAAATCTATATCACACAAGATCTTACATCAAACTACTTTCTTAGATAATGAATTCTTTTTATACCAATTGAATTATACAATTCGATTTGTCTTATTCACAAAAACTCTATGATATGCAACTTAGTACAACGTTTAAGAATAGACTGAAGTTATTTGCAAATACTTTTCCCAACTTTTTCATTCCTTTCAACTTCTTTCTATCATTTCTATAATCAAGCTTCCGACTTGATTTTCTCATCTTCCCAATCTATACAAAATACAAGGATTTTTGCAGTTCACCTTCTCTTCCAAAAACGTTGTTCAATTGCTTAATATTTTACGATTTAACCTCTCAAAAAATAAAGAAATTTTATCAAGAATTTCCTGTAAATTAATGAATTTACACAAACTCTAATTTAAATGAAAAATTCAAGATTTTCATCAAGCATAAACACAATCAAAATCAACGTGAGATGACAAAACTCAATAACATCAGATGAAATCAAAACATTATTAGATTGTTCACATACCACACCAAAAAAATGACAAAAAGTAAAATACAATCTGCAAAAGCAAATCTAGAAATTCTTTTTTATTAATAACTTCATAGAATGATTAAATAAAGCGTAATAATGATTATTAAACCCACACAACACAAAGATAAAAAAGCTAGAACATCAGAAGTTACATACCATATATAAGCTAACATAAAAAAGAAAATAGTAAATAAAAGGTAAAAACTTATGAGGAACGACAGCAACGTCATTACTGCCAATAAGGTGTGAAAGACTTCTAACAGCAAAATTGTTACAAATTTCTGAATCCGAGAGAATGACGCTCTGAAACTGGATTGATGAATAACAACAATGATAAGAGCCGAATTACACAAAGTGACAAAACAGAGTAAAGTTTATCTGAAAAAGAAAGAGAAAGGAGAAGAAGGAGTAGAGCGGTGGAATGAAATAACATTAGGGTTAGTCAATGGCCTTATCTCAGTTTTTATACAACTTTTTTTTAAATGAATTATCCCAAAAAAAAAAAAAAACACAAAAGCAATTCTAATAATAATAATAATAATAACAACAAAATGACAGAAAGAATTCTAATTTATAATCTTTAGCTTGACTTTTTGTTCTGTCTAAGATTCATACAATCTCGATTTAACAAATCATAAAAATATGTGATTATGTAAACGTCTAATAAAAGTTGTTCAGACTCAGACTATTGTATTAGATGACCTCTTTTAACAAAATTCCTCTTAGATTATATTTTGTATTTTTGTTCTTATACAACTCATTCACTCTTATTCCTTGTTCATATTTAAGTGAATATTCAACTCATATATATACAAACATATAAAACACTATGTGCAATATAAAAGACAATAACTATTTTCATTTCACATTATTTCATATATTGCTTAAATATTGTGACATAGATTTTAGATTACTTTTTTCATATTGTTATATTTACGCTTTACAACCAAGAAAGCCCAAAAAAATTGCTCATGTACATATATGATTGGACTGATATCATTGAACAATACTTTAATTTAAGTTCATATAAACAATAATCACATTCCTACATAAATTATAAAAAACAAATAATTATGATACACAAGTATCTAAAGTTTAATGTCCATGAAAATCTATTACTAATGTTACCGGACATTAATTACCGCGCATTGCGCGGTACCCACCTTGCTAGTATATATATAAATATCAAATGTTAACGACGAGTGTTAACAACATGGACATAGTTTGGTGTCTAAACTCAACTAAAGGCCGGCATTAGACACAGAAATTGTGTATTTTAGTTATAAAAAAAAAAAAAAAAACCAGCCCGTCCACAGCATTAAATGAACGTGGGCCAGGCCAGTTTGGTTAAATGAATGGCATCTGAAGCCTGGAAAAGTTTTGGACCATATCATATTTAGCCCACCCTGCCGATCAGCAATGTATTTAGAGTTCTGGTCTGCTTTAAATTCACCACCCCCACTGTAAGTTGCAAAAATCATTTTCATAACCAACAAAATAAATATTCTACTCGGATATGATACATAACTGGAATTCATTTGGATACCCAAAAAAAAAAAAAAAGCAAATTTCACCCTGCACGTTGATTCATTTTTTAGGGATTCTGGCTAATTCTTCCATCTACACAATTTCGGTTTCATCCTCTAAATTTTTCAAAAATAACAATTCGGTCCTATTTCGCTAGATCTCAATTTTCCAACCTCAAATTGTGAAGTGCGCACATAAATTGCTGACATGCACAGATGCACTACCAAAATATTGAATTTCGATAAAAATAGGACTAAAATTACTGATTTTAAAAATGTATAGGATGAAATTCAAACAGTGCACACTGTAAGAATGCATTCCTTTCAACAGTGTCTTTCTATTCAAGAAAAAAGAATACATCCCTTTTAATGACAAACCAATCCATTATAAGTTTAATTTTTGTAACAAATTTTGTCTAAAAAAAATCCGTTAATAAATATTTTGTCACGAATTGTTTCTTCAATTTTATTTATATTGAATTTGTCACTAATCCATTACAGATACCTTAAATGTGTGTGATAGAATCTCTCATCACAAACTTTCTATAAGTGAAGGTGCGCTTTTTTGTACTGGTACTTAGAAATATCAAAATTTAAAATATGTCAATTTAAAAGATGAAAATTGAATTTTTCCCACTCACATTACAATTGTATAATGGGAAAAATTATAATTTTAGGACCGTATGTTGTACCCTCTGACAATATTAGGACACTAATTTGATCAATTACAATTATAGGACACCAATTTAAGAATGTTTGGCACATTTAGGACTTCCGGCCTCGAAATTTGCAAAATTGCCGGAAAATTAACCAAATTAATTGGAATATTTCATCGGCGGCGACATAATTAAGGTTACTTTACATGTCAGCGATTAGGTGGCTCTCAATTGGCATTTAGAATGAATTGGCAAGACATGTAGGATGAGTTAGGGGTAATTGTGTCAAAAACACCCGGGCATGTGATTGTCACGTGATAGGCAATTTCTGACCAAATTCCATCGATCAACTGTGGGAAATTAGATCAGTCAATTCCTAAATCACACTCTGGGAAAACTAGGGTTTTGTATATCACTCTAAAATTATCGACAAATTCCCCAATCAAATTTGAAAGGGGGGGGGGGGGGGGTTTCTTTCTATGAAGGACAAATTGAAGGAGCCTGTATTGATTCTGGTAGTGGCATGACAATGCCTAAACTGAGAGAGGAAGAACGCAATTTTTTACCCCCACCACGCTACGGTAAGTTTGTAACCCCTATCAATAATTGTTTTTCTTGATTCCTTATCTTTGTTCTGCTCTGTTTTTAAGTCGTTATAGGTAATATTGTGGTTGGGGTTGTGACTATTTTTCTTTTTGTTTGTGCCTTTTGAAATGGGCGTGGATATTCTTGTTTGTGGTCCCATTTTTGTCTGCTTATTTGTTTTTGATCATTATTCATGAGGGGTCAGTGGACCAATGTTTGATTTTTTGAAAAAGTTTTAATTTTTTTTTTTGGGTTTATGTCGCAGATCCCCAAAGCAAACTTCTCACTTTGAGCGTGCATTGTGGGGGTAAGTTTTGTAGTGGCCCGAAACCTTCATATATTGGTGGAACTGTGTTCAAAATTGATTATGTAGATATTTGTTGTCTTTGTCTTGATGCAATTGGGGTTTTTTGTGAAAAAGTGTGTTCTGTGAATGGTAGAAAGAGTTATTACCATAAGTTTAAAAATGGATATGTGTTCATTGGTACTGATAATGGGCTACGTGATTTTTGTGAGAAGAAATTGTTATCTGTTAGGGATTTTCATGTTTATGTTGAATGTTTGGAATTTGATAAAGAAACTGATGTGCGTATTGATTCTGGAGGTTGTAGTGGTGCAGAGAGGGCAGTAAAGGATGTGCTAGTGGGTCAGGGGGTAGTAATGAAGGTGTTAGTGGGGCAGGGGGGTAGTAATGAAGGTGTTAGTGGGGCAGGGGGGGTTAGTGATAAAAATGTTGAAGATCAAGAGATAGTGGAAGATAGTGAAGATGTAGATTATGAAAATGATGGAGTATCTGAAAATGATGATGCTTTATTTGATGATTTTGTTGATCTAGAGGAAGAGTGGGTGGGTGATGAGGGTGTTAATGTTGAGATTGCCAATGAAGTTGAGGTACTAGTTGCTGACGAGAATGGGGAGAAAGATGTTAATTTGAGTGAGGATGATCTAGATAGTAGAAAGGATTCTGATGAGGAAAGAGAGGGGGTTAGTTTTCCTATTTTCAATCCTGAGCATGTGTATAATCCTCACTTTATTTTGGGAATGAAATTTGATTGTAAGAATGAATTTAAGGATGCTGTTTACTCACACGCCATTAGGGAAAACAGAAATATTGTGCCAAACATTCTTAAATTGGTGTCCTATAATTGTAATTGATCAAATTAGTGTCCTAAAATTGTCAGAGGGTACAACATACGGTCCTAAAATTATAATTTTTCCTTGTATAATGCAAGCCAAGCTTGTTAATCTTCTATCTAGGGACGGAGCCTGAAATTTGATTGAGGAGGGGCAAATTTTTTTCAAGATTATTAGTTGTTAAAATGTAAAAATATAAGGGTTATATATAATATTAACATATAAAATAACAAAAGTTATCATATTTATGCGTATATGACCAATTAAAAATGCTACGATAAAAAAAAAAAGAAGTGTTACAATCAAAGCAATATATAAAAAATGATATAGAAAAAAAAAATAATAAGCTATTCTCTATTTCAAAAGAATCAAATATAGTGGATAATGAATTACTTTTAAAAAATATTTAACGAAGAATTTTTTTTAACAAGACTCAACAAAATTGGCATATAAATCCATATAATGATATATAATCAAAACTCAAAAAGTATTAAAATAGACTCTTTTTTCTCTCTCTCTTTGGTCTCACAAACAAAAAATATATTCAAAGATCAATAAATATCTTTTCTTGCTTTTTCTTTCCTGTCACATTTCTCAAATCACTCTCAATTAAATACGAAGTCTCAAATTAGTAAGATTCATTCAAATTCAATAATTTAACAAATAAACATCAAGAGTCATTAAGTTTCATATTGAACAACTGTTAAGATTTATATCAACAAACTTAAAATTCAAATCTCTACACAAAAATCAATTACAAAATAAATAAATGTGTAAATTTCAAAGTTAGTACGCAATACCTTTTTGTATGTTACTTTTGAAGTAAAAGTTGAATATTATAGGGTTTCTGAGAAAAAAAAAATTCTAATAAGATTTTTGGTGTTTTAATTAGAATGGAAGAGAGAAGTAAAATCTTATAGACTTTTTAATAATTTAATTTGAAGAGAAGAAGAAATAGAGGAAAGAGAGAAAGGAAATTTAATTAATATGGTAAACGAGGTTGGATAAAATAAATCACCAAAAATAAAATATAGTAGAGAGAATTAAAAGTTTTATTATATAACTCATTTAAAAGTAAAAATTTTATTTTGGAAAGAGGGCAAAATTTTGAAATTCTAAAAAATATATATACTAAAAAAATGGATTTTGAAAAAATTGAGGGAGGGAGGCCGCCACCACGAGCCCCTCCTTTGGCTCCGTCACTGTTTCTATCTATCTTAAACCATCAATTCTGTCTCCAATTAATTTGAATTATGAAGTTGCAGATCTTAATACTCATGCAACTTAATATTACATAAATACTTTCTGAACAATATTAAGTTTGAATATATTTTTTCTCTTGATAAAATCTGAAACTCGACTCGATCAGTTAAAATATATATATAAAAATATTCAATTATATATTCCATCTCAATTCGAATTCAACTCAATTAAAGTCGTAAGATTACTGTCTCAATAATCAAATCAAGTTCCAACAAATTTCAAATTTGATAATAAATTCAGTCCAAACTTAAACAATAATTTATAAAAAAAAATTGGAATAAGAGGTTAACAATTATTAATCTTTATTCTCTTCCCGCTTTCTGATTTCTATTTTCGGTGGGCTGTGGGTTGGGTGTTCAGGCGGCTATATATGGAAACTTAACGAAATATTCTGTACATATGAAAATTATTCTTGGTACTCTTGATACGTACCATGTTAAAAAAAAATTATTCGAACTTTGTTATCGGACAAATTATATAATAAAATCATGCTAATCTGACAGGACAGTCAGAATTCATAGTTACAGACTATAACAAGCAAAACATCACCTTTGTTCTATTTTAGCACCCCAAAAACTTCTATTTATGGGAAAAAAAACAGCCTAATCTATTTGAAGACCCCAAAATCTTACAGTGGAAATACAGTTTGAATTGGATTATTCAACTACACAAATCACTTAAAATCTAGTGCAATCATATATGATGTTCTGATTTGTTACATTTGGGGGTGGGGTGGGGGGGGGGGATACATATATGTATGTGTCTATTTATTTTTCTACTATAAAAATTGGTGACAGTAGAAAAACAAAAAGTTGGTTACAATATATTGATTGACAATATAAAGCTTGCCACCAATTTTCACTACAAAAAAATGAGTAAATTAATGACAATATAACAAGTGATAATAACAAAAATTATCATTAATTATATGCATTTAGTGACAACAAAATTGTGTTGTCACAAAACATAATTTGCACAACATCAATAGTGACAACATAGTTTAAAAATGTGACAACATAGTGCAAAATTAATAATTAGTGACGCACCTATGGTGACAACTTAATGACGATAAAATCTTGTCATCACAAAATCTTAATGACAAATTTTTTTGTCACCAAATTGTCACTATAAATGTGTAACTAATTTTTAATAGTTGTCACCATTGATTGCATATTCTAAGAGACAAAAGTTGTTGTAATTAAAAAAACTTAATTAGCGACAAACTAGAAGATGTTGTCACTTAATACAATTATTGATGACAACTTTTATATTATCACTGTTATATCTTATCATTAATATTATTTTTTCTTGTAATGCATATGTACCAAGCCATAAAAAATAATGTCATAAAAATATTTTTCACAAAGTAAATAGTGAAATAAATTATACTATAAAAATAAAAATAAATTTTCACAAATATCAATAAATAATACGCCTATAATAAAGATTTAGTAATTAAAAAAATCTTATCACTAATTATAATGGAGATTTCTTTTTTGTTGTGTATTACCACTCTATATGTGTGTGTGTGTGTGTGTGTGTGTGTGTGATTAACTGTACTTGGGACAGTTTAAAAGACTAGGTCTTGTATCATTTAAACCATTAAGTCACAAAATAAAATTATCATTTTAATAATAAATGTACGTTATGTGGCATCCTAAAATTTATTTTCATTATATATATATATTTTGTGATAATTTTCACATTGTCATTTATCCTTTTGTAACTAATATATTATTAATAATTGATTTTATTTAAAATGAATTTTATGTCAATCAAAGTTGAAGTTATTAGACATGGGACGTACGTATCATGTGTAAATTATAATATATTTTAAAAATAACTCGCAACTTGCTTAGTGAGTTGCCGGTTGTTACTTTGCCTAAACACGCTTGTAACTTAAAAGGATGAAACCGAAATAGTGTAGACGGAAGAATTAGCCAGAATCCCCAAAAAATGAATCAACGTTTGTAACTTGTAAAAATTGTCTGTAAGGCTCTTCACTCTTTAGCATATACAGTCCTGTTAGAAAGGACTTTTCCTATATAATTAGGGGGTGTTTGTAATTGTTTAAAAAAAAAAATACTTTGTTGTTTCTACCAGTTTAAAAGTGCTTCTTGATATTTTCGTAAATAAATTGAACTTTTTGAACTATTAAATACCAACTTTTGACTGTTTTCACTTTTATTTTCAAACACTCCACACTTTTACTATCATCTTTTAACTGATTCTCATTTTTATTTTCAAACTACTACCAACTTTTTACTAAATTTTTTCAACAACTTCAACTTCTTCAAAAGCAAAAGCAATCCCAAACACTCTCTTAGATTGCTTTGGCCGAACGAGTTTGAGCTAGAATTTTTCATCCAACAAGAAGTTCCCCAATGTGCATTTCAAGCACATCAACTTAATTAAACTTTATTGGAGTGCTTGATAAATTAACGTCCAACCACATCATAATGTTAACACAATAATCACGGACGGGATCCCCTAATAAAAAACTGATGCCCCATCTCATACATCATACTCTAGATTCATGACACGTGTAAATTTTCAAGATTTACTTATCAGTTGATATAACGGAAAAAATATAATTAACATAACTAAACAATCTTCCGTTAAGTAAATCTTGAAGATTTATACGTGTCATAAATCTAGAGTATGGGGCATGAAATGGGGCATCGTTTTGGATTAGGGGTTCCCGTCCGCAATAATCAACGCATCTTGTACTTTTTCCAATTTCTTAAAATGAAAACCATGGGAGGGAGCTTCAGAAAAAACAACTTAAATTAATGAAGAGGAATTACAAATTGAATTTGATTATCGATCTAATATTCAATCCATGCGCCATTACACGTTCTTTTCTCTTTTTCAGAAAAAAACATATCTTACTTAGACAAATGAAAAAGTAAAAGAAAATAAAATAAAGAACAAAAAATATCGTTACGCATGCATACGGCATACCAAATATTTTTGATACTATAATTTGAAAATATCTCAAATTATTTCCTACTCACTTTATTTTCTTCTCAATGCTGCCAACTTTCATTAAATTGCACATAGAAAAATGACATAAAAATCATGTGCGACGTTAAATTCATCGTATTAAACGAAATCATGATACCAAAATTGAAAACTTGACCCTACATGTTGAAAAATGAGATTAAAAACTAACTTATTGAATGAAAAATTAATGAAATTTGCCCCATTCAAATAAGGGACCTAAAAGTTCCATGTAATTTTCACATGTTTTGTAAGTTAACAATTCAACGAGAATTAGCATTGGTACAAGGGGAAAACAAGAAAACTTTGAACATTTTGAAAAATAAAAATACAAAAATTGAACGAAAACTTAAGGTAACAAGCAAGAGAGAGAGAGAGAGAGAGAGAGAGATTTCCGCCCCTCTTGCACATTCAACTTGATTAAAGGAGCAAGTGTTCAACACATACAGAGATTCTAGAACATAATTGTAAGTTCATCTCCAACCTCATTTCTCGATGATAATTAACAATAATTGAATTGAAATCAAAGCCCATAGAACAAGGATACACAATCCAAATCCAAATTAAAACCACCCAAATTGTTTAACAATAGATATGGATTACAAGGGTACATTCTTTAGCAAAGAAGTGCAATTCATCTGAAAATCAAAAATAACGTATTGAAATGCTAATTCAACCCTGCTAACATTATTTCGTCAGCAACCCTAGTTTTCAATACGAATATATACTATGAAAAACATGAGTAATTCTTGAAAACTATACTTACCTGATAAAACCCAGCACATCACTCGTATCCTAATCTCCATATTTCTCCGAAATATTTCAAGAACGTGCAAATAACCAATATATATATATATACCATTAATTTCCATAATTAACGGCATATTTTTCTGTTTTTTTTTTACTCCAATTCATCGGGGGAATTAATTTTGAACATAATCTTGAATACTAAATTTCTTCAATAAATGATGATCCTCAAGAAGGGTTATTGTGAAATCTTGTACCACCATGCAAGAGGCATTCTTTTTTTCAAGATTGTATATATAATTAGGGCCCCTTAATCTTCAGATACTATCAAACAAGAATGGATCCCCATAGTCCCAAATACTCGTCGGAGGATACTCATCCTCACAACCCAACGGCCACGACGGTGGCGGCGATGTGACATAACCGTTCATCACAGCCGACGGATCCGAAATCGGCTGCGCTGTGGCCGCTACAGCCACAGTCTCCGTTGACGTAATCGAAAGACTCGACCCGACAGAGCCCACGAGCGAACTGATATCATCGTACCCAACGTGTGATTGTTGCAAATGTTGATTTTGTTGCTGATGATGATCATAATTATCATTGATATTACAATTAGGGTTTTGATAACCCGGAGGGGCTGTCTCTGTTGCTGCTGCTCCCCTAATTGTGGGGTCACCAAACTGTTGTTCGACCATACTAATACTACCCATCTGTTGTAATTGTGTCGGCAATTGCGGTACGATGTTGCCGTAATGTACGCCAGGGTACAACCCGTACTGAGGCGGCGGAGGAGGATTAGTAAATGTCAGCCCAAACCCCGCCGGCCGCGGGAGCAGTGGGCGGAGGGTTTGAGTAGAGGACGAGGAGGAGGAGGTTGCCCGAGACGATGACTGCGATGACAAGCTACCGCTACCACTACTGCCACCACTACCACTTCCGGAGGGTTGAAGATTTAGCTGGGCCCGGGAGCCGTAGAGGATAATGGCGGCGCGGTCGTAGGCACGCGCCGCGTCCTCCGCCGTGGCGAAGGTGCCGAGCCACCGCCGGGTACGTTTCCTCGGCTCCCGGATCTCGGCGACCCACTTGCCCCAGCTCCGCTGGCGGACGCCTCTGTACCGGAACTTGCTGTTGTCAGGGCCGCCTTTGCCTTTGCCCTTCTTGGCGGTGGTCGTGGTGGTCGCGCCGCCGCTGTCGCTGGTGGTGGAGTTGGGTGGAGTGGGGTTGTGGTAGTCATTATTGTTCTTGTTGTTGTCGGGTTCTTGGGGAGGGTGATGATTAGGGTCTGAAATTGCAGCACCGCTCATGTTGAGTGGTGGCTAGGGGAGGTGGGAGGGATTAAAATTAAAAAGAAAGTTTAGAAAGAGAGAGAGAGAGAGAGAGAGAAGGTGGGAAGAGGGTGGTGGGTTTTGGCCTCGTTGTGTGTTTACCCAATTGAGAAGACTGTGTGTGTGAATGCCTGTGTTCAAAGAGCACCCCCGCTGTTAATGGTGGACAAAGGCGGTGGTCATGTGTACGCATACAAATGTATATATATACCTCTCTATGTATCTGTGTATATATACATATATATACTTTTATAATTATGTATAAATCTCTATATCTAAATTTATACTTGTTCCTCCCAATTTATGTACGATTGGGGTTGGGAGGTGAATTGCGAGGGCAGAGAGATTGCCCTCTAGTGAAGAAAACATTCTGAACACTGAGACGCGCATATATAATTATAATTTCCTTCGTGTGAAATTTATCGCATTTTTATATCAAAAAAATCCCCACAGCAAAATAGTTATTTTGTTATGCTCAAACACCTATTCCTGCTTTCAAAAAAGATAATTTTGAAAGAACAAATTTTTTGACTAACAATAGACTTAATTTGTTGGACGGATTGAAATGTTATGGGGTAATTGTAATTTTTCAAACGTCGATATATTTTTTGTAAATAGAGTAAACTTCAGGGATGGTAAGTATAATTCGTCCTTTTGCGAAATTATCTTCATTTTGTTAATAAATCTTAATTTATTAATTTATTTTTATTATAATTTTGTAATTATGTAATTTATTAATTTTTGTAATTTATCCATAAATTAAATTTTTTTTGAGATTATGCATTGATCTAACTCAATATTTGAAAGTTTTTTATTTGGTTAAGGTTAGATCCACCAACATTTATTATTATTATTATTATTTTTGAATACATATCATTGAATTACATCAATAATTCTTCGAGTACAAATCAAACTATTACACCATATTTTAAACTAAATCATTCACAAACTATAGACAAACTATTACAATAAACTAATATTAAAGTAGGATAATAAACTACCATAAAGGTAGGAATAAAGTCCACACATTCATCGGTGAGAATCGAACCCAAGACCTTTAGAGTCTTGAGGCCTCAGCTTCGCCAACTGAGCTAAGCCTCATCAACATTTATTATTATTATTATTATTATTATTATTATTATTATTATTATTATTATTATTATTATTATTATTATTATTATTATTATTATTATTATTATTATTATATCTAAAGAAACTACCAATACATATATTTTGTCATCAAACCCTCGATATATGTACTCGGACTAGAATCAATTATATTATGAATAGTACGTAGTGTATTGAAATGATGATATGATTAATGTACAATTTATTATACGACCAATTTAATGCAATCAAACTTAATCTAAATAAGAAATATTTCCTTCGTAATCTTGCTACTAAAGTTTTGTGAAAAAGAATACTTTCAATTTTTATTATTTTCTACTTCCCCCATTTGCATAATAACCTTTTATTTTCCCCAAATATATAGATTCGGTCACGGCGAAGCCACATTCATGAATGCGGGGGCAACTGAACTCACTTATTTTTCTAAATAAATATATTTTGTGTTGGTTATAATTAATTAATGATTCAAAATTATAAATTTTTAAGCTTGTGGTTGGAATTTAAGTAAATAATAGTTAGGTGTGTACACTCGATGCATATCCAAATTAATTTTTATTTAAATATATATTTTAATTTTAAAAATTAAATTATAAATATTTATTAGTTTTTTATATGAATAAAAAGATTTTTAGTAATTTTCAAATGTAAATGAATTATACAAGAGACATAAAACTTATTTAATACTATAACATGAAAGAAAGGAGAGATGGATTAAGAATGTAAAAGAAAAAGAATGCGTAGTGCAGAGAGTATGAGGGATAGGGAGAAAAAAGGAAGAGAAATTAAATGAAAAAATTGATCAACCAAAAACTTTGAAAAACCAAAACAGTTATTATGGGGACCTATCCCTGTATACAATACTACAATACTATAGATAATTGATCCTTTGCTTTTTCCAAATCCAAAATAATACACACACACACACATATAGTATCATATTGTATTATATATTTGAAGGATTTTTTTAACCCCAATGTGTAATTTTGATTAAATTCTCAATTGTTAGAATTTTTAATTATTCTCAATTATTAAAATAAATATTTAATTGGTTGGCATTAATTCTAAATTTGTTAATTCTCTCTCCTTATCATGGAAATCCATCAACTATTCTTAATAATATTTTTAATACTTTCTTGTAGTCTCATTCCCACACACACATAAAATGACATAAAAATGTAATATTAAGTGTCAATAAAAACATATATAGATAAAGAAATGCCATCAATTCAGTTATAATTTAAGAAATATTAGGAGTGTGAATGTCAACACAATATTATTTATGGTAAATTTCTCATCAAAAATTAGAATAAGCATTTAATTAAAACTTATGTAACTCAAACTTAAAAAAATATGCTTAATGTGATATGTCATATCACCAAATTAAATTATAATTGTCTACAATATAATATTTCATCTTTTTATCTCTATCATTTCTTTTTACATAATTTAACGCTATATCAAAGTTTCGTTATTTGGTTTTTCTTTGTTCATTGTTGTATCTTTATCTTCAATTTTTTTTGGGATTAAACTATTGTCATTTGCTTCCTTCGGGATTCTATTATATCATTTTGTGGTTTATTATATGTAACTTTTTATATGCATATTACATATTACTATAAGGGGATTTGCTTAATTATTCTTATAATTTGGTAAAATTGTTTTCTATCTATCTATCTATACTTATATATATTTGACAACAGTCTTTGAATGTGATTTAGTTAATTTTCACAATATAGAATTTTCTCCGATTTTTGAATTTTAAAATTTAAAAATAAAATAATTGGCTAGGTTTTTTAAATAATAATAACAATAATTAGAAGCTTTAAAATGAGAAAAATATTATTATTTATTTATTTAGTGTACTGTATTGAAATATTTAGAGCAAATATTATTTTACATGAATAGTACAATTTATTTTATCTTTTCATGTAATGCAAATTATGATTTCCGTGCATAGCACAGGGTATATGCTAATATCAATATAAAAAACCCACAATCAGGAAAAGAAAAGACAAAAATCTAGTTGAGATTGCTTTAAACATGAGATTAAGAAATATTTTTTATGTGAAATTTGAAATCGTAAGCGACTTAAAATTTTTCTGAATTTAATTTCTAAAGTAATTAGATAGGTCGAAAAAAAAAAATCAAAAATTTTAAAGGATCCATCAAGGAGAAAATAATACACATTAAAATGCTAAAAGTCTTCTTCCAAATTTTATATTGCAGAAGAAATAAAAAAAATTATCATTTAAATTATTATAATAACATACGAAGTTATTATATATAAATAAGAATAAGTTACCATCATATTGTTTTCTCTAATAAGTAATTTTTGACCTTAGTAATTCACTATTCTAATGTCGCACTGCCATTCAGTTCTACAACATTCAATTAGACATTAACTTTTTGGGAGATTTTTATAGACATCTACTGGGCGGGGACCGGCAATAACGACCGCTGACACTAGGATATTTATTGTGATTAGTGTACTGTTGTTTTTATTTTAGGATTTTAATACTCGATGAATATAAGAATTCTATAAATTGTTATTTATACACGTACGTGTGTGTGTGTTGTGTGTGTGTGTGTGTATTGTTTTCAAACTTTGGTCTTAATTGCTTGGGAAATGATCAATGAGAAGCTATCAATGGACGCCACTATCAAGACATTACGTCGTGAATAAGGTAATTTTTTTGGGATGGAAATTAAAGAACGCCAGCAAAAGACTCTTCGAGGGCTTAATATTTATAATTTTATTAAATGCTTGGACTGTTCGATTTTATTCTCGGATGCTTTGGGAGAAGTATTTAAAGACTATATTGTTTAATAATAAGTTTGGATAACGAGTATAAAATAACATATATATATATATTTGACATTGCAAAAGAAATAAATTGATGAAATTTATGAGTCATAATATGAAGAAATTTGTCGGTTAAATATATATATGTTACGACAACAAAGGCTTTTCAAATTCTTCTTAATTTATTGATAATGAAATCTTGTCCCAAATTATAATGATACATTTTATTTTCTATAACGTATTATTAATTGTTAATAATGATAATTTTATAAAAATTCATATCACTATTAAATTATACGTACTAAAATCATTATCGTTTAATAAAAAGTATTAATTGGAAAATAAAAAATTATTAACTATCTCAGCTATCTCCCACATTGATTAATAAATAATCAAATGTGGTGAGGTTTTATTATAATTTGGTCATCTTCACCTTATGATCTAACTTTTAGAGTTGAGTTAGTCTCAAAATTTATAATATTTCTATATGGTATTAAAATAGGTTAATCCTGTATAAAATGAGAAAGGTGAATTCTGTATAAAATACTTCTTAATCCCACGATCAATAATTGACCAAGAACTAAAAACATATCTTGATGAAACAAGAAGGGGTGAAAATAAATTTCTATATGGGCACAAATTAGTGTTTTTCTTCTGCCAAGAAAAACATAATGGTACACAGCCCCTTTATTTCTTTTGATGGCACAGCCGGAATACAAAAGCAAATATAAACTCAAGACTTCTATTTTTCTTGGCAAAGCTCACGGTTCAAAAGAAAGAAAAAGAGATTGAAGATCCGTTAATTTGTTAGTCAAGTACGTCAGTACTATATAACGACCAAAAAATTGATATTCTTTACACACCTTATGTCGACTACTTAGGTGAAGGATTATCATGACTTTTTTTCTATTGTAATCTATGTCTAACTCTTTAGAAATTAATCCCCACTTGATCTCTTATTTTAATTAGAATAAAAATTATATTTTTATAATAATCCTAAATCAATTAAATTTCTATTTAATTAATTAATCAATTTCACTAAATTAAATTTATCCACCAAATTATTAATGGACTTGGGCTTGAACAAAACTAACTCTTTAATTTTATTCAATTTAATTAACTATTTAATTTAATTGAATCCATCAATTAATTTAACTAATTCTATTGATTAATTAATATCTAATTAATCAATAGATTGGGCCCTCAAACCCAATTAAATTAACAATTTAATTTAATTAAATCAACATTTTGATTCAATTAAATCCATCAATTAATTAATTAACTTAATCAATCGAATATGTTTCATCTCAATCTATTAAATTAATACTTTAATTTTTTCCAATTGAACTAACCATTTAATTCAATTGCTTGATTTGATCGAATTAAATTTACGTCTTAATTTAATTGATCTCATCAAATTGATTAATCTTTGTTAATCATTTCATATACTTTTATAAGTTTCATTTGTATATGATCCCTTAGGTTCACCAATTAATTAGAAACGAGCTCGCAACTCGTTGCGATATTTTACATGATAAATTCATCAATCGATTAATTAAACTCATTTAATTAATTATTTTTGAATCTCCAGTCTATCGTGGTCAATATCCAACAACAAGCCTCATGGCACCTAGTCAATAGGTGAAATGTAGTGCATGAACTTGTCCGCTAATGATTACTATATTGCAAATGCATTTTTTCCCATTATCTAATCTCCCGATTGAGGTTTAGGATATTAGATTTATCAAAAATAATTTTAACCTCAATTCTATTATTCTTATTTACAACTAGTCTATTCGACAATCAATATAGAAAATTCATTTTCTAATTGTTGTCTCTACCATGATCGCGGACTTTCGTAAAATAATTAAAATAGAACACATAGGAGATTCACTCACTCTACAAGGTGAGTAAATAGATTCTTTATCGAATCTCACAAACCTTCGTACATGGAAAATCTATACCCAACATAAATGCCTTAAGACGCACCATAGGATCGGTGCCTATATTAAAGTATAAATGCACAGGTACAAGATTACTATAGAGCCTCTAGTCTAAGGACTAATTAATGCACACCACAAGTTGAGAAACAATCCTAATTTGATATGGAATTAGTGCTCCCATTTAAGTGTTCTTCGATGGGATTATTAATGAACTCAGTTTTCTAATAAACATCTACTTATGTATATGAATGTCTTTACATTCAATGTTTATAAAATAAGACATCCTCTCATTTGAGATATATTATAAATACAAGGCTTAATGTGAGTCATGTTAATACCTCTGGTATTTGTTAGACTTTTTGACTTGGACTGTTTTAGATCACTCCTTAAAGATTTGGTTCAAGACCTCCATCTCTATGCGAGGCCAAGTCCCATAGTCTTATGTAATCTAGAAACTTCCATTATATATACAAATTATATGTAAGTATAACTTACACATTATTAATCAAAAAGACTGTTTATTATAAAAAATATTTAAAGTATCGTCAATCTCATTGACTTGTCATGCGTTACTCTAACAAGTTAATTTTTAAGTAAACTTTCATTTTCCATCATTAAGCATTCTTTTATGCAGCGTGATTTTATTTAGGAAGAACGACTTTCTCTAAATGCCTCTTTATATAAATTTTGTTGATTTGTGGTGTCATATCAACTTTTTGCATTATTATATTCTTTTATAAGGATGAATTTTGGTTAATTTACATGAAAAACAATTGTCACTTTTGATAATATTTAGGACCTGACTTTTGCTACTTTTAATATGATTAGATATGATCTATTAAATATGAATTATTAATAAAGAAACTATATTAAATCCTTAAGTTATTTATTATTTGTTAACTTATTTGTTCATTCAAGATATCCCATAGTTGTTACTAATTCATTGTTTGGTTGTGTGGGTTTATTATGTTGGATTAAACGTAAAAATACTTTATTATTCTTCCATTTTTTAAGTGTCTCCTATATTCATCCTCAAAATTTATTGCATCATTTTAATTATGAACATGCTTACCCATTATCTCATTTTTAAAACTATCATCCACCTTTTGATATGATTTGTTTAATTAATATCATTTAAATTAGTATATTTGTTTTTATAAGTCATAATATTGTGAACATTCAATTTTTGATAATTAAAAATATTTTAAACTTTGTGTTATTTAAAGGTTGTATTCATTAAGATAAATATTTAATTATTGAATATCAATTAATATAGTGAATATATATTTTTTGTTTGATGAACTTATATTAAAAGCATTATTATTTACATCATTTCTTGCAAAATCTACAATCATTCAAAATTTGAGTATTTATGTAAAAGTCAACTAATAAGATGGATTCAAAAGAGGTCATCATTTATAAAAAAAAAGGAGGGGAGGGGGGGGGGTAATATTGTCTTTCCAAATTTATTAAAGAAAAAATTAAAAGAAAGGAAAATGTATCACATCATTCTAGACATGATTTGTAATCTAATAAATCTATCCAATGGATCTCGGGTCAATATATAATCATGGGCCTAAAATTGTGCAAGCAAATGATAAATTAAGTCGGTAAACGTATCTATCAGATTCATTTCAAAGTAGCAAACGTGTCCTTAGAAAATATATTTGATAGGAATATATTCTTTTCCTTTTGACTTTTGAGAGTTAATATATATATCTATATACATATTCTCCCAAAGTAAAACTAACAAAGTCTTAAATTCTTTGTTGCTTTTTTCAAAATCGTCTTGTTACAAAAATACATATGCTTTCTCGTATTTATTATAGTGGGTCTTGCAATGTCATATGGCTGATCCTGGTTCAGTTTCGATTTTTTGAAACACATTTAAAATTGAATTGCCATATATGATTTTTTTTTCTAAAATATATTTCAAATTATTGTTTTTTAAAATAAAATGACAAGTGCAGTTTAAAGCGGTTCGGTTCGGTTTGGTTCAGTTTGGCATTTTCAAACAAGAAAAAAAAATAATTAAATAATATTAAAACTTCAATGCATGAAAATAATTTTTTTATAAATAAAAAGTATAAAGACTAAATGTATAGAGTCCATAAAACTAAAAGATATAATTCAACTTTGCATACTTAAATCAAGCTCAAACAATAATATTGATTTAACTACACAACTTCTTAAGAATTTGGCTAACATAACATACTAAAATTTTAGTCCATGCATAATTTAATAATGAATGGGTACTAAACTTTGATGTATTTGAAATGTTAATGATTTAAGCAATGACTGATTAAATTTAAAACAATTTAAAATATGATTAGTGAATTCACCTATATATTGGAGAGTTTAAGTAAAAAAAAATGGATAAATTTAGATATATATATATATGTGAGTGGTTCAGTTCGGCTTCGGTGCGGTTTGAGGAGAAAATTAGAACCTAACCGATTTTTCAGTGCGGTTCTAAACTTAATTATTGAACCACGATTTTTTTAAAAACAAGGAAAACAGTGCAATTCGGTATGGTGCGGACTAGTCCAGATCCTCTGCTACAAAACAGGGGATAGGATCTCTTATCCCATAATAGTGCCACATCCCCTACCCTACATTCTAGATGTACGACACATGTAAATTTTAAAGATTTACTTAATAGTTGGATGTTTAGTCCCGTTAATTGTATTTTTACTGTAATCTAAAATGTAGGACAGGTGATGGGGCACTATTATGGGGTAGGGGATCCGGTCCAACAATACTGGTGCTACATCTTCTTCTCCACTCATCAATACACGCCACGTCTGTTGGTGAGCGGGTTGAGATAAGGAAAGAGAATATTTAAAAAAATTTCCATATCATAAATTTTTTTCTTTCTTCATGTCAACCGCTCACCAATACACGTGACATATATTAATAAGTGGAGAAGAAGATATGGCCAGGGACGGAACTAGGAATTTGATTAAGGGGGGAAATTTTTTTTGATATCATATCATTAATTATTAAAATGTATAAATATATGAGTTATATATAATATTAATATATAAAATAACAAAAGTCATCATATTTATGCATATACAACCAATTAGAAGTGTTAAAAAAAGTGTTACAATAAATAAACAATGATACATAAAAAAAAAAGCTATTTTTTGTTATAAATAAAGCAAATATAGTGGATAATGAATTAGTTTAAAAAAATACTTAATAAAGAATTTTTAAACAATACTCAATAAAATTAACATCAACTCACATAATAATATATAATCAAAACTCAAAAGGTATTAAAATAGACATAAACCCACATAATGATATATAATAAACTCAAATTAAAAAGTATTGAAATAGATTTTTTTCTTTCTCTCTTTGTCCTCACAATCAAAAATATATTTAAAACTCAAAATATATATATATATATATATATTTTCTCCGCCATCACATTCCCCAAATCACTCTCAATTAAATATGAAGTGTCAAATTAGTAAGATTCATTCAAGTTCAATAGCCCAATAAATAAACACAAAGATTCATTAAGTTTAGTATTAAACAACTATCAAGATTCATAATAACAAACCTAAGATTCAAATCTCTACACAAAAATCAATTACAAAAAAAAAAGAAATAAATAAAGGAATAAATTCCAAAATTAATACGCAACACCTTCTTGTACGTTGCTTTCGGAGAAAAAATTGAATATTGTAGGGTTTGTGAGAGAAGAAAAATTCTAGTAGGATTTTTGGTGTTTGAATTGGGATAGAAGAAATAAGTAAAATCTAATAGAATTTTTAATATTTTAATTTGAAGAGAGTAAAGAAAAAGAGAAGAACGAGAAAGGGAGAGAATTTAATTCTTATGGTAAATGAAATTAGGTAAAAATAAAATAGAGTAGAGAAAATTAAAATTTTTATTTTAGGAGACGAAATTTTAAAATTCTAATAAATATATATACTAAGAAATGAATTTCTAAAAAAATTGAGGGGGGGCGACCACCACCATTAGCCCCCCCCCCCCCCCCCCCCCCCCGTCACTGGATGTAGCACCATTTTATAGCAGAATATTTGGACTGGGTGCGGATGGTTCGATATGATGCAAACAGTTGGGATGATTTTTAAAAATTTATACTCACCGTGTAAAGTCGATCACACTGTTGTGACATAAATTCAGGATGATATATGTTAATTGAGCTAAATTGTATTTTTTGGTCTTATTGTTGTCTGATCATGTAAAATATATTTGTGATCATTTGCATATACACCATCATATATGATACGTCTGGTGTATTTCAGAACCTTAGTCGAATCTTGGCAGAAAAGTATTGCTACCTGCCAAATAAATTAATGAGCACACAAAATACAACAAAATTAAAGAACATACCTAATCTGAATATAAGAGTTGCTTTGGCAATAGGAATCCTTTCCACGTAAAAATGCATTGCAATCTAAATTTATTCAAACAAATTCAAAGAATTTTGTTCTGATAAACTTAAAAAATTTTAACTTCAAATTCATCCATTCAAACACAATCTTACTACAAAGTCCAACAAATCCACGATATAATGTTATTGTTTCCCTAAATAATTTGAAGTTCACAAAATTTAGGTAGGAGCTTCCTCATGAAGACTTTGTCAGTATACAAATGACAAAATTGCATTTTTGGTCCTGTATCTTTTGATGTTTGGCATTCTTGATCCTTTCCAAAAACAAATTTTCAACGTTGTTCTGAACTTTTTAATTTTTAGAAAATAAGTTTTTTTTTTCTTTTTTGCCAGAGAAACCCAAACTCACTTGGATTTGCTTAATTAGTGGACAATTTAGTTCTACATGACATGTATGTGGTACGATCAACATTTCATGTTATAAAAAATTTCACATGTAAATGAAAGGGACCCAAAAAAAGAAGAATAAAATGCCACCTTGGCATGTCTTGGAGGCACGTAGAAGTAAAAATTATGATATGTAAAAAAAAAAATATTGTCAATATAAAAATTTGCCACATATAATTTTTTTCTCAAAAAAAACATTAGATATCTTTGTGTCAAAAAGTAATAGTTTAAATTTAATTTAATGGTAATTAAACGTTCGAATATAAAAATAATAGTATTGATGGTTTAAATCTTACGAAATATAGAATAGATATATTATATATTTAACTAAATGACAATAAATGGTCTCAATTTATTTGGATTAATATCAATGATGCATAATTTTTAAATATGATATATAATAGGGAAAATTACACTTAGATCCCCTGAGGTTCTACCAAATTACAGCTAGACCCCCTTAGATATGAAAAATTATGCATACCTCCCTTGAAGTTTGAGTCCGGCTTACAGGTAGCATATTTGGGTTATTGATTCACCGTAATTTGCTTATGTAAACAAAAATTATAGCGGAACTCCAATTTTACTCTTTTTCCAAAAATTCAAACCTTTTTTTAGACAAAAATACTCTTATTGGAATTGATAATTGTCATCAAGGAAATTGACAAATTTGTCTTTTTACATTTAACCTAAACTAGTGGTATTTTTTATGTGGATGTTAGCCAGACCCAAACCTCAAGGGAAGTATGTATAATTTCTCATACCTAAGGGGGTCTAGCTGTAATTTGACCAAACTTCAAGGGGTCTGAGTGTAATTTTCCCTATATAATACAATATTTTTGATAGAAATCATTCGAGACAACCTGTTAATTTCAATCAAAACATAATACATACACTCACCCAATAAGGAAGGGGTGAGAAAAAGAGGATTCAAACCCAAAACTTTAATGGTGCGAGAGTCAAGCCCCCATCACTGGAATATATAATACAATATTATATAGGACAACTTATTATTATCTCCCTTTTAACTTTCACACTTTGGAGATTCCTTTCTAATGGAGTTTGAGTTAGTATTAGCTACTCATTTTAAAATTTCTTAGAGATCACTCCACAATCCCATGGAATGACCAGTATACCTTACTTTATGGATTTTTTATTGGTTTTTCATGAAATAGTTTTTTTGAATAATATTTTATTCTCCATCTTCTTCTTCCCAATCCATCACCTTCCCTCTCTTCGTAAGATTTTTGTTCCCACTACACACAACTCAAAATTTCCCTCAAAACTTTATCAAATTATAAAAGTAAACATACCAAATGAATCTTCTCAACAAGACACATCGATTGGTAAGCGTAAAGGCCTGATTTTGATTGCTGGTGATGGAGCTCCGGCAACAGGTGGCATAAACGGCAGCTAAGGTGACTAGTTTGTCATTCCGACAATATTTTTCAGCTAATTTGATTATGTCTTGATTGATTTTTTGTGAGGAATATAATGGTAGATTCAATTTTTGGGTTTTAGTGGTGGAAGTGATTGAATTGGTGTGAACAAATTAAACTATAGTCTCGAGTTGGGATTTCGAGCCATCTTCTTAAATTAAGTCTTAGAAAATGTTAAATTATCAAAAGCAGGAGATGGAGATTATATTGATTCGATGAGCTGATTTGAAAAATCAAGGGAGAAAAAGCATAGATTGGCCGAATGGAAGCTTTCACAAGCTTCAATTCCATGGTGGTCATCCTCTTCTTCGAGCGTATATATGTTGTGGTGGCAGGAGATCGTGTAGTTTCGTTTAGTCTAAATGGTCGGTTTTTCCACCATGGAGTTCATGAATGGGCGTTTAGTATCACATTTATAGTTTAGAATTCCATGTTCAAGAATGTAAAAGATTTTCAAGTTAAAAATATCAATTTGAAGTAATTCTTTAGAAATATACAATATTATCATTGCATAGCAACGAACTTTGTGTGAATTCTGAAGTACAAAATGAATGTATTCAATTTGTTCTATAGTAGAAAATTAAACTTCATTTAAATAGAATTAGTATAAATTTATGCAGTATATTTTGTCGAAATTGCAGTCTAAGGAACTATAATTGCAGAATTAGGTTGAAACTGCAAAGTATGTTCATAAAAACTTAATGTAAAAATTCAATTGGCCAATCAAATAAATATAAATGTATGCAATATATTATGTTAAAATTACAATAGAAGGATCAATGTTTATAGAATTCAGTTGAAATTGGGGCGCATATCCATGAAAACGTAATGTAGGAAGTCAATTGGTCAAACAGAATTAGTATGAATATCTGTTGTATATTATATTTAAAGCTACAGTATACAGATCGATGTTTGCAAAATTATGTTGAAATTGTAGCATACATCCATAAAAAGAAGTTGCAGTTTAAATACCCCCAAAAGTCTAAAAATCAATTTTTGTAGAATATAAGTGAGTATACAATGTATACTCTTAGGACACGTTTGCTACTTTTAATATGATTGGATGTGATCCATTAAATATGAATTATTAATGAAGAAACTATATCAAATCCTTAGTTATTATTGTTTGTTAACTTATTTGTTCATTCAAGATATCCTATACTTTTACTAATTTGTTGTTTAGTTGTGTGGATTTACTATGTTGGATTAAATGGAAAAATATTTTATTGTCCTCCCATTTTTTAAGTTTTTCCCATATTCACCCTCAAAATTTATAGTACTATTTCAATCATGAACATACTTATCCATTGTCTCACTTTTAAAACTATCATCCACATTTCGATATGATTTATTTAATTAACATCATTTAAATTAGTAAAATTATTTTTATAAGTCATAATATTGTGAGCATTCAATTTTAGATAATTAAAAATATTTTCAACTTTGTTTATCTAAAGTTTGTATTTTTTTTAAGATAAATATTTAAATATTGAATATCAATTAATATAGTGAATATATTTTTTTATTTGATGAACTTATTTTAAAAACATTATTATTTAATAATTTCTTGCAAAATCTACAATCATTCAAAATTTGAAAAACTTGCACTCATTCAAAATTTGAATAGTTATGCAAAAGTCAACTGATAATATGAATTCAAAAGAAATCATTATTTATAAAAAAGGGTAAGATTGACTTTCCAAATTTATCAAAGGAAGAAATAAAAGAACAGAAAACGTATCACACCCTTTTAGGTGTGATCTATAATCAAATAAATCTATCAAACAGGTCTCCTGCTATTGTATAATCATGGGCTAAAAATTCTGTAAGCAAATGATAAATTAAGTGAGTAAATATATCTATCAGATTCATTCCAAATTAGCAAACATGTCCCTAGAAATTTGCAAAAACAAATGTCCAATATTTGCATAATTAAGATTGATATATGGAGTATATGATCCTAAAGTTGCAGTACACATAGCAAGTTTTGTGGAATTAACCATAATTACCGACTCAATTGTAGAATTTTAGCATGGACCCAACTCAATTGATCAAATTAACTATAATCCTTAGTTCAATTGATCAAATTTATCACATTTACTAACTCAATTAATCAAAATGGCAATCCCAACTTAGTCGATCAAATTGGTATTTATCCCCATCTTAATTCATCAAATTGACTATAATTCCTAATCCAATTGGCCCTCATCCCCAATTTAATTGGTCAAATCACTACAAGAAAATACGCTAATTTCGGAAAAATAACTAATATTTTTTTAAAAAATATATTTTTTCGGCAGATTTTCGGCGGAAATTCCGCCGAAAATAATTAATATTTTTTTAAAATAAAAATAATGTTTCGGCGGATTTTTGGCGGAAATTCTGTCGAAAATATTAATGTTTTTTTCAAAAAAATAATTTTTCATCGGATTTTCGACGACAATTCCGCCGAAAATAATTAGTATTTTTTTAAAAAAATAATTTTTCGACAGAATTTTCGTTGAAAATTCGCCGAAAACAATTAATATTTTTTAAAAAATATCCAGATTAATTATATTTCTTTTCGCTATTATAATCACAATTATAATAAAAATATTTAAAATATGTACTAATCACATGATTTGAATATATGAATAAATAACAAGTCGAATATATTCAAATCCAAATATGTAGTAGCAAACCTCTATAATTTATCCAAATATATAAATAACATAATCTGTCGAGTTTTGCGTAATACATAAAAATCGAAATAATTTGAAATGAAAATCCATACTAATCATAGTCATCCTCATCGGAGTTGTTGTCTTCTTCATTAGCGGCATACTGAGCCGACGGAGGGGCAGGAGAGAGTTGATTTGAGCTGCTCGCTGTGTTCTTCGAAATCATCATGAATATCTAATGCATCATTTCCATGATTTGTGTGTTCTGTTGGTTTAGTTGATTGACCTGGTTCTCTAACTGCAACATAGTTGGGTCGGATTGGGTTGACGAACCATCGGGCGAAGAATAACTAACTTAATAGGTCGTTGATGTACTCTGAGAATTTTTGTTGTACCTTCAGCCCTTTTTGTTAAGTTCACCGCTAACCTGATCAAACAACTCGTTCATGTTTTCTTGCGTGAAGGGATCTGATAAGTCAGCATCCTGAATATCCGAACGACTCTACAATAGACTCTGAAAATTATCCTGCAATTGTAATGTCAAGTATGTTAGCAATTTAAAGACAAACTTTGAATGTTATAAAAAAATCTAACTTACATTGTAAGTGAACACACTATCTTCCCACAATACCTTCAACTCATCAATTAGTGACAATAGATAGACATCAATTTTTACTTTTGGATTTTCAAGACCAAAATTATGCATGTCAGAAACATGTATGGCATTGTCATACACATTTCAGAGGGCAAATTATATAGCGTAACGATTACTGGTCAACAAGAGTATGACATGGCGGATTGAAAATACTGCGTGAACCCATCCACATACAAAGCAAGCCGCACATTTCTATGGTCACTTGCAAAATCAGGATAGACTTCATCAAAGTGTTTTCAAGCATTCCCATCTGCTGGGTGACACATAACAACGTCAGGTCGCCGACATTCTGCATGCCATCTCATGTGTGGAACTGAACTCGAAGATGCATACAGATATTTTAGTTGTGGAATAAGAGGCAGATATTGTATCCACTTTACCGGGACTGGTTTTGCACGCACACCACCCTCATTGTGACGATATCTTGGAGCACCACAGAAATTATAATTTATCGCGTTTGCAGTATCTTTGTAGTATAACATGCAACCACTTACGCAACAATCTATTTTCTTACTAGTCAAATCTAACTGTTTTACTAATTTTTGTGCGTCATAAAAATTTATTGGTATTTTATGACCAGAAGACATTACTTTTGACATCAATTAGATGATTTCGTCAAGTCCATCTTGTGCTAAATTGTAATCACTTTTTATGCTCAACAACCTTGCAGCAACAGAAAGTAGAGAATGATCTATACATTCAGGTGACACCTCTTGGTTAAACTCATTTAGAAGGTCAAAAAATTGCTGGGTATTAGGATTCGGTTGCTCTACAAAATCATTTGATATTTCGCCCCTACCTCTACCTACCAGCTTCGAAACACATTTCAGTATATCTCTGCAGTGGGTCATTTTCTATACCACTACTTGATACTCCAAGAAATACTGTAGAGGGTTGGAACTCACCATGCTCTGTCCAATACCAATAATTTGCTTTGAAACAATTCATTAACAAATGTACTGTAACAATATCCAATTTTAACAAAAACCATTTTCTCTCATATTTCTTACAAGGACACCGAATTTCCCTATAATTAATGTAGTCCGGACAACTCTTTGATTTTTCTATAATGTTCATAACACCATCATAATATGCTGGTAGAAGGCGTCCTCGACTAGGATAAGTCATTTTATACATCCACGTTCTGTGTTCAGGAATATCCATCTACATGCGCCTCTTAAGTTTATAAGTTTATTATTTTTAATCATTTCTTAAAAAATTTAATCAAACAATCATTTCCTATTATTTAATCAAACATACTTAATTTAGTGTTACAGATCAATTTGTACAACCAACACCGAATAATCATTCCATATTCACCAAACAATCATTTCATTTCATAAACACAAACTTAATCAAGTATATATTGAACATCAATACAGATGAATAACAAACTATATTATTATTTATATATATATATATATACATCGAATATGTACCATCCCCTTATTTCTCCACATCACACAAGAAAAAAAAAACCAACAGCAATCAATGGGAAGGTTCCACTCCTTCCCCCAATTTCTGTCCTCCATCCCCACATCACGAACTAACCTATTATCTATGAACTATCTAATTATATACATATAAACATATTTATTTCAAAGTTAGTCATACTTACATTTGTAGATTAGGGAAAACAGGATGAAAAATGGGACCAATTTCAACTCCAATACCTACAAGAGATACAAAGATCAAAATATTACAAAATAGTCAAACAACCAACTTTAAATAATAACATATTTTCACATAACACATAAAAAATTCATACTCATAACAAAGATCAATTACCCAAATTCACAACATGTTTTCACATATTCACATCAAATTTAACATAACTTTACAAATTCACAAATTAAAATAAACTTCTAATAAAATTTAATTTCTTTAAAAAAAAATTAAAAGCTTACAATACACGGCGGCGGCTGAAACGGCGGGTCCGGAAGCGCAGTGGCCGCTCGGGGTTGGCGGTGGTGGGGGAGGGCGGTAAAGGGCTGGGGGCACTACAAGAAACCACGGTTTCTTTGGCGGAATTTTCAGCGGATACTATCTGCAAAAAAATCCCTCGTCAGTAGTTATTTTTCGGCGGAATTTCAGCCAAATTTTCGGCGAAATAATTAATGTTTTAAAAATATATGTATAATTTTTCGGCGGAATTTTTGCCGAAAATCTGCAGAAAATAAAAATAATTTTAAAATTTTTTTATTTTTTTCGGCGGAATTTTCATCAAAAATCGACTGAAAATAAAAAAATTTTAAAAAAATATTTAATTTCCACCCCTAAAATAATTAATAAATATTTTTGCGGTAATAAAATATTATTTCGGCCCTAAAATTATATTTTTTTTCAAAAATATTCAGATTAATTATATTTTTCTTTGTTGTTATAAGCACAATTATAATAAACATTCTTAAAATATTATAATAATCACATAGTCTGAATATATGAATAAATAACATATCAAATATATTAAAATCCATATATATATTATCAAACCACAGATAATTTATCCAAATATATAAAAAACATAATCAGTCGGATGTTGCATGATACATAAAAAGCGAAATTATTTTAAATAAAAGTTCATACTAATCACAGTCTTCCTCATCGGAGTCGTCGTCTTCATCATCAGCGACATACTAAGCCAGCGGAGGGGCATGAGTCGGTTTCTTTGAGCCGCTCACTTTGTTTAGCGAATTTATCGTGATCACTTGATGCATCATTTCCATGATTTGTGTGTTCTATTGGGTTAGGTGATCGACCCGGTTCTCTAACCGTAATATCGCCAGGTCAGACTGGCTCGACGAACTACCGGGCGAAGAAAAACTATAGTGATAGGGTGTCGATGTTGTTCGATAATTTTGCCCGTACTTTCAACCCTTCTTGGTAGGCCCCACGCCAGCCTGATCAAACAACTCGTTCATCATTTCTTGCGTGGAGGGATCAGATAAGTCAGCGTCCTGCATACCGGAGGATTCTGAACTAGACTTTGAAAATTATCCAGCAATTGTAATTAGTTTATGTTAGCAATTTAAACAAAAAATTTATTTACATTAAACAAATCTAACTTACATGAACTTGTTGTGGCCTCATGTGAACCCATGTGCCTGCTTTTTTATCCGGTCCCTTATCTTTTTTCTTCGTATAACAATCGTGAAGGACCTCATTTTAAGAGCAGGTCTCTTTAACTTCCCCTCCTACAATAAGAAGATTAAATTAAAAGAAAGAATTAAATCTATTAAGTACGTCAAATAACTAATACGAAAAGGTACATACCGAGTCCATCCGACGCTCATAAATCGATTTGCCCCCACCGGCATACAGCGAACCTCCACCGACGTTCCTATTTATCCTGTTCTGGTCACTCTTCTTTTTTCATTTAAGAGTGCCCCAATACGTGGCCAAATCTTAAAATATTAGTTTAGGGAGCCACGGTGGACGACTATCCCCCAGCACAATTACTTTTCTAATGTCTCGATACATGTCAACCATTTTTTTGGCCGCACGATTGTCAAAAGCTATCTTCATATGCCCTATATCCTCCGGCCTAAAACAAATATATTTCTAACAAAAATAAATAATACTTTATCACTCAAACATGTTAAAAAAAATGAAATACTCAAATATACATGAAATATACTCATTCTTCAAAATTTAGGCCTATACAATTTCAATTAAATTACCTACCATTCACCAAATCATCGCAATCGAACGTTTTGAGGAACCTTGCCATAACTGAAGTATGGTTTGTCCAACTGGCTCTTTATAACATTCCCAATGTGCACACCACCACTTTTGTCGGGATAAAAACTAAATGAAAGCTCCAAATTTATCGTCAAACATATACAATTTATTCTCATTTCTATTTGTTGTATTACATATGTAAAATTTTAAAAAAAAACTAACTGATTCAGACTAATTGGTGTCACCATAACTACTTGGTGCAGGTGGAGGTATAGGCATTGCATACGTGTCCTGAATTCCTTTTATATCGGCCTGAGTCAACTTGTCATCCTCAGGCTGTGATTGCTGTTAGGGTAGCGGCAGGCTAGGAATATGCGATGTAACAGGTGGACTATGACCACTAAGTATTGAAGGAGTTGGCATAAACTGCATTGGAATGTCTGGTGGTAGACTATAGCCTATGCGAGTGGAATGGTAAGAAGAGAAAGAGCCCGAAAGGGACCCTGGGGAGGTACCTCGATGGTATGAAGAAGAACCCAGATTAGATACCAGCCTATCAGTTGATCTACCATACGAAATCTTATTTTTCCCACGCCGCATCAACATGATTGAAAGTTATACAAAAATTTTGAAGTACAAATTTTTATTATCAAATAATGTATAAATATTATATGCCGATGTAAATAAATAACGCATATATCCAATCAAGTGCAATAACGTATTTTAACTTGTTTCAGTCACAATGAAATTAGTCACGCACATATATTAATGAAATCTATATAACTTTTTATTTTACAATGCATCATAATTTATGCAACACTCGCTTCAGCTTCATCACTATCAACCTCTTCAGTATCGTCATCTTCTTCGTCAGTATGTATAACCTGATTAAGCTCTTCTTCATCAACCGGTATTAATATCATATTTTGGTCGCACATAGAGCCTACAACGTCATCAGTAGTGATGTTTCGCACATTTGCGCCCTCTTCATTTTGGTAAGCAACTTCCAATGCGTGTTCAACATCAACGCGACCCGTCGCTTTACTTTTAATGATAGCAAGTCATCATATTTTCTTTTGAATTTTTTCGGGATACTTAACAAAGTATACCTGTCGGGCTTGTTGTACGATTATGAAATGGTCGTATTTTCTATACTTACCTGATTATTTTACTTCAATAATTTTGCATTCTGGATGTACTATACGAGTTTCTTTTCGAGGTGTGTGATCGAACCACTCACATTTGAATAAAACAACCCTTTTTATTGGCTCACCAGTGTACTCCAACTCTAATATTTCATTCAAAATTCTGTAGTAGTCATCCTAAACGGCAGCATCCTCATAATTGCCTTTCACCCAAACCCCGCAATTTATTGTCTTTTTTCCTTGACACCACGAGAAAGTGTGAAACTTGAAAACATTGACAAAGTATGTATGACATGTTTTCATTTTCATATTAGGACCCCAAACCAATTGATTTAAGAATAGATCTGTAATCTCGTTTCCTGGATTATGAACCCGTAGGATAAATATTCGTTTGCATCATTAATCATAGGTTAAACTTAGTAATTAACAAAAATATGTGAATTTGTATACTTACGTATGACTTAAACCACTCATCAAATTCTGATTCAACACGATCACTAGCTTCAGCATCACCAACTCGGAAGTATGATAAAAAATAACTGCAATTGTTTATATAGTTAGTTATGAAAGGCTAAAACATATTTCCTTACAAAACATATGTTTCATACTTACTTAATGTAAGGTTTAACTTCTTCGCAATTCAAAAGGATGTGGTGCTTCGCAGCTCTGTATTTTGCATCATATTCGAAATAACGTTCTACACATTTAGCTTGCAAGCGACCCACTTGATTAAAAACTGACAACGTATGTAGAATAGATTCATCTACCCCACCGTCGTCGTTCCTTCCAACCCTATTTCTTAATGAACGAATGTGTGATTTAAAGTAGAACGAACAAAAATGAGTTGTTTTGCGATGCAAATATGCCTCACATATAGAACCCTCGACCTGGGCTTTTTGTTTGACTGTTTTTTTTTAATTTTTCCTACATACCTATTTGAAATTAAAAAATAACATCAATTCCGTGAATTTTCATTAACATATAGTTAAAAAAAACGTAATGAATTTTATTGGTGTTATTTAATTACCTCTCGAATGGTACATCCAACGAAATTGAACCGGGCCTCCATTTCTTGCTTCTTTGATCAAATGAATAGGCAAATGCTCCATCACATCGAAAAAATCAGGTGGAAAAATGCGTTCCAATTTACATATAATCACAGGAATATTTTCTTCCATCTTGTCCAAATCGGCATCCCTTAATGTGCTAGAACATAAATCTTTAAAAACTTACTTAATTCAGCAAGTAATTTCCAGACCTCATCGAGTAACTCTTTAAAGGCAATGGCCAACAACTATTCCATAAAAATGAAACAGTCGTGACTCTTCATGCCATGCAATTTTGCTTGATGTGAGTCAACGCAGCGACTCAAGTTGGAGGAATAACCATCCGGCATTCGAAGTTCTTTAATTCACTCACAAATCATCCATTTTTGTTCAAGAGTAAAGGTATACTTCGCCTTCGATTTTCCCCATTGTCCATTAGGCTTTAGGACCAGCTTTAGCTCAGGTCGCCTACATTTCTAGCCTTGCATATCTAGCCTTGCATTTGCATTATCTTTAGTCTTATCTTGTATATCCATAACAGTATTAAAAATATTATCAAACACATTCTTCTCAATATGCATTACATCCAAATTATATCGTATCAAGAGATGCTTCCAGTAAGGTAAATCCTAAAAAATACTTTGTTTCGTCCAATTATATTCAACGCCATAGCCAGATGGCTTCTCTATAAATGGTTGTTCTGTTATTTTTTGAAATCAATGAACATCATTCCACACCAAATCCCTGGTAGGCATCAAAGGAGGAGGATCCTTTTCGACAAGATTTTTCTTAAAGTTAATCTTGTTTCTTCTGTACTGGTGATTGGTGTCTAGAAATCTTCGATGACAATCAAACTATGAATTCTTTTATCCATACTTCAACGTAAATGCTTTATTATAGCCCATACAATACGGACAAGCTAGTTTACCGACAGTTATCCATCTCGACATCATTCCATAAGCCGAAAAGTCATTGATAGTCCACACTAATGCAGCATGCATAAAAAAAATTTGTTTTGCATGTACATCATACGTGGACACGCCATCTTCCCACAATACCTTCAACTCATCAATCAATGGTTGCAAATATACATCAATTTTCACTTTTGGATTTTTAGGACCAAGAATTATGCATGTCAAAAACATATATGGCATTGTCATACACATTTCAGGAGGCAAATTATACGGCGTAATGATTAGTGGCCAACAAGAGTATGACGCCACAGATTGGGAATACGGCATGAACCCATCAGCACACAAAGGAAGCCGCACATTTCTAAGGTCGCTAGCAAAATCGGGATATATTTCGTCAAAATTTTTCCAAGCATTCCCATCTACTGGGTGACACGTAATACCGTCAGGTTGCCAATGCTCTGCATGCCATCTCATGTGAGGTGCTGAGCTCGAAGATACATACAGACGTTTCAGTCGTGGAATAAGAGGCAAATAATGCATTCTCTTTTACGTGACTTGTTTTGCACTCACACGGCCCCCAGTATCACGATATCTTGGCGCACCACAGAATATACAATTCACCGCGTCTGTAGTATCTTTATAGTATAACATGTAACCACTTATGCAACAATCTATTTTCTTAGTTGTCAAACCCAACTTTTTCACTAATTTTTGTGCCTCGTAAAAATTTGTTGGCATTTTATGACCAGCAGACATTACTTCTGACATCAATTGGATGATTTGTCAAGTCCATCTTGTGCAACATGATAATCACTTTTTATGCTCAACAACCTTATAGCAACAGTAAGTGGAGAATGGTCTATATATCCAGGCCACACCTCTTGGTTAGACTCATTCAAAAGGTCAAAAAATATTTGAGTTTCAGGATTAGGTTGCTCCACAAAATCATTTGGCATTTCGCCCCCTACCTTTTGCCTAGCAGCATCAAAATACATTTCAGCATATCTTCGTAATAGGTCATTTTCTGTACCACTACTTGATTCGCCAGGGAATATTACAGAGCGTTGGACCTCACCGCGCTCAGTCTAATACCAATAATTTGGTTTAAAATCAATCGTTAACAAATGTACTGCAACATCATCCAATTTTAACAAAAGACATTTTCTTTCACATTTCTTACAAGGACATCGAATTTCTCCATACTTAATATAGTTCGGACAACTCTTGGTGTGTTCTATAAAGTTCAAAACGCCCTCATAATCTGCTGGTAAAAGCCCTCCTTGACTAGGATAAGTCATTGTATACATCCACGTTCTGTGTTCCGGGATATCCATCTACATGCGCGTATTAATTTTGTAAGTTTATTGTTTGTAATCATTTTATTAAACAAATAACCGAATAACCATTTTCTTTTATTAAACCAAACATGCTTAATATAGTATTACAGATCGATTCGTACAACCAACATCGAACAAACATTTCATATTCACCAAATAATCAATTCATTCCATAAACACAGCACGCATCAAGTATATACTAAAATTATAACGTTGTCAATAAAATAATATATGTAAATCTTGTATTGTAACAAACCTTTTTGTAATTTCACAAGTTTGCTAACCGTTTATATCTAAATATTTTTAACAAGTGTTACAAACTTAGTAATTCAATAATACTCTATTTCCTTAATTATTATTTTTTAGTTTGATTGGTTTCTTCGTTCCATAAAATACGTAGTTTTAGAAATATTAGTCATAACCCATAAAAATGTACCTACCTTATAATCCCGGGAGAAAATTCATTAGCCATTCTCATAATGCATGTCTTTAAAATTATATAACTTTTAATATGTAAATTTTTAAAATTGAAATATTGCAATCATTGTGCAATAATTAATTAATGTTATTAATCTAGTTAGCCAATCATTGTGCAATAACTAATTAATTTAAACGATATGATATGTATTATGGCCAGTAAGAATAGTTCATAATCTCTAAATATATAAAAGTTATTTTGTCGTTATACATTTCAACCTTGCTTATTCATTAATCATAATTATATATGTCAAATTAAGTTATTACATCAATCCTAACATAGTCTGAACAACTTGTTCTAGTAAGTCCTAATACATGTAATACACATATTAATTTGTTTTAATAAGTCATTATAAGTAGACATATTTGTTCTATTAAATCATAATAATTAATATAATAGATATATTTAATTTGTTCTGAGACTTAGCGAAATAAAAGTTATATGAAGTAATAATAAACACAATCCTTGAAGAAAATGGCACATATAATAAACACATACTTAATTTGTCATATTTATTAAATAGTATTTATAAAATATATATAACAAAACGTACACCGAGAAATAAATTCAAAAAATAAAGAAAGGCAAACATGATTACAAAAAACACGTGGCATTTAGTCTTTTTTTTTTAGTTAAAAGTTAATATAATTTACTATTTCTTTAAAAAAACCGACTTTTTAATAAAAGCTATAATAAATCATAATAAACACAATACTAAATTTGCATGGCACATATAATAAACACACACTTAATTTGACACGTTTATTGAATACTGTTTATTTTTTTAACTTATTATTTAAATTTTTGGAGAAAAATTCAGTTGAAAATCCGTCGAAAATATTAAAATATAATCATTTTTATTTTTTTAATTTTTTCGACATAAAATTTCGCCGAAAATACACCGAAAATATTAAAATATAATAATATTTATTTTTTTAATTTTTTTGGCAGAAATTTCCATTGAAAATCCGTTGAAAATGATTAAATTTATTTTTTAATTTATTATTTAAATTTTCAGCGGAATCAACTGAGAATTTTAAATTATAATAATTTGAAAAGTTTGTTAATCGCTTATGTCTAAATATTCAAAAAGTGTTATGGATTTAGTAATTCAATAATACTGTATTCCCTTAATCATTGTTTTTTAATTTGATTGTTTTATTCGTTCCATAAAATATGTAGTTTTAGAAATTTATTTTTCTTAACCCATAAAATATACCTTCCTTAGCCATTTTCGTAATGTCTTTAAACTTATATAACTTTTGTAAATTTTTAAAATTCAAATATTGGAGTAACTTATTAATTAATTACTCGTACGGGTACTTTTGACAAATTAATCTATAATTAATGTTATTAATCTATTTCTTCAATCATTGTGCAAAAACTAATTTAAACGATATCTATTATGGCACGTAGGAATAGTCTATTATCTCTAAATATGTAAAAGTTATTCCCTCATTATCTATTTCAACCTTTCTTATTCCTTAATCAGAATTATATATGTCAAAGTTATTGCATCAATCCTAAAATCTATTAACAACTTGTTCTAGTAAGTCCTAATACATATAATAGACATATTTGTTCTATTAAGTCATAATAATAGACATATTTGTTGTAATAAGTCATAATAATTAATATAATAGACATATTTAATTTATTCTTTCGCATTCTCAGAGTTAGCGAAATACAAGTTATAATAACTTATAATAAACACAGACTTAATTTGCATGGCACTTACAATAAACACACACTTAATTTGGCATGTTTATTGAATACTATTTATAAAATATAACAAAACGTACACTGAGAAATAATTTCAAAAAATAAAGAAAGGCAAACATGATCCGAAAAAAAACATTTAAAAAACATAACATTTAGTATTTATTTTTCCAGTTAAAATTTAATATAATTTACTATTTTTTTAATAAAAACCACTATTTTTATAATAAAAATAATTTCTTTTTTTTTCCAGTTGATATTTCTTTTTTTTTTTAAATCTTTTTTTTCTACATTTTTCGACGGAATTTCAATAGGAAATTCCACCGAAAATTTAAAATTTAATATTTTTTTTAATTTATAAATTTTTTGCCGAATTTTCCACCGAAAATAGCGCATTTTCTTGTAGTGAATTAATCATAATACCCAACTCAATTAATCAAATTTATTACAATATGCAACTCAATTAATTAAATCAGCCATAATCCCCAACTCAATTGGTCTAATTAACTAATCTTGAAAATAATTAGATGAATTGATCATAATTTGCAACTCAATTGATCAAAACCACAATCTCCAACTTAATTGGTCAAATTTCTCATAATCCGATCAACTGAATTAGTCAAATCACATTCTCCAACTCAATTGATCATAATCACCAACTCAATTGGAATTGACCTTCCCCCCTATTTAATTGAGTCAATTTGACATTTTACCAACTCAATCGATTTAATTGAACAATTCCTTAATTAATTTTGTCTCACAATACTTTTTTTTTTCTATACTTCATTTAACATACCCAATATTTTATTTGGACAAATTTATATTGCATTTTGATTATTCAGTACTTTAATCGAAGAAACCTATACTTTCCTTCATAATTTATATATTTTGAGGAAAAAGTTCGTTATAATGTTATTTGAATACCGCATATTTCTATTTAGGTTCATTGATAAAATTTTATAATGTACATCAAATGGGATATTTATTCATAATTTTGAGGCATGAGGATACATACATTGACATCGATTGATTTTTTTAAGTATAACTCTTCACAAAAAAAAAACTTAACATCTCTTTTTTTGTTTGAAAACTAGACATACAGAGCTTTCTAATGATATATGATTCATAATTTATTTCATTATTAATCAAAACATTTTTTTTCATAAGAATTAGACCCAAAATTTGTCACACTTTCGAATAAAGAATTCCAAACTTGCATTACTTGATTTTTCTAAGTATAACTTTCTATAGAAAAATTACTTCTTAACCTTTTTTTTTTGTTCTTGAAAACTAGACATTCATAACTTTCTAATGGTATATGCCTCATAATTTGTTTCATTTCCAATCAAAACAATTTTTTTTCATGAGAATTCAATCCAAAATTTGTCACATTTTCGAATAAAGAATTCCAAACTGGCTCTGCTAAAGTTTTTAAGTATAACTTTTTGTAGAAAAATAATTCCTCAATACCTTTTTTTTTTTCTTTTGTTGAAAACTAGACATCCGTAGCTTTCTAATGGTATATTATTCATGATTTATTTTGTTTGCAATAGAAGCAATTTTTTGTGAGAATTAGATTTGAAATCCATAATAGTTTTTAGGAAAGAATTCCAAACTGGCATTGCTTGATTTTTTAAGTATAAATTTCTATAGAAAAATGATTTGTTAACATCATTTTTTTCTATTAAAACCTATAAATCCATAGCTTTCTAGTGGCATATGGCTCATGATTTATTTCATTCTCAATCAAGCAATTTTTCATTAGAATTGAACCAAAATATGTTATATTTTCGAATAGAGAATTCCAAATTTGTGTTGCTTTGTTTTTTTTTTTTTTACCTATAATTCTCTTTAGAAAATAATTTTTTAACACCCTTTTCTTGTTGAAAAATAGATATTCATGGCTTTCGAATTGTACATGACTCATAATTTATTTAATACCCAATTGAAGTAATTTTCCATGAGAATTCAATTCAAAATCTAGCATTGTTGCTGAAAATTAAGTAAAAAGTGAGAGAAAAAGAGAAAAGAAAGTCTGACGGAAAAAGGAAAGAAGATAGTTGGATATGATATAAGGGAATAATGTGATATTTAACTTTACTTTTAAGAGTACTAGCAACATCGCACACTCTACGTGTGTGCAAAATATAAAAAATATATATTTCAATTTAGTATTTAATTTTTTTTAAGATGAAAATATAAATATATTATTAAATTTCTTTTATAAGAATTATTTGAAATTATTTATTAAATTATAATAATTTAAAAATAAAATAATCATATGAAATAAAATTACACGATCAAGAATGAACACAAAACGAAAAAAAAAATCAAGTAATTGTAATTAGAGAAAGTGGTTTGTGGGTTAAGAACATGGGTTTTTTAAATTATATGTAATATTACAATATTGACCTTTTTATTTATTTATTTATTGGATGTATTTATTAATTAAAAAGGGTTAATTAGCACATCAAAATTTGGTATCCAAATTGAATTGATTTTATGTGAATTTTCAAATTTAGCCACAACTTTACATGTCTCTATTAATTCCACAAAAAAATTGAAGGGCAAATTTTGTAAAATCACATAAATAACCGTTATTTGTGAGATAAAAAATAGCTTTCTTTTTATAATAGTATAGATATATATCTTTTTAATGCTATTAGAGAGTGAAATCTAAAAAACAGTTAAAACTAGGGACTGTGGTCTTACTTAAAATCCACTAAAGAGGAATCTCAAAAATGTAAATGTTAAGTGGAATTTAAGTATAATTATCGAATATTATATGTAGTATATATATATATATATTCATATATCTTCTCCTTCCCCGCCACCCTATTCCCTAAAAACAATCCCTCTTCACCCCCGATATGTCCAAAAATTGCTTACAAGTCCAACAATGTTTCGCTCAATTACATGTCATAATTTATACAAGCAGATACCTAAAAATATATGATGCTGCGTAGGACTAAAATATTCAGCACTATTAATGTCAAGAGAACACGTGACAATCACCTGTAAAACATTTTTGCCACACGACATACATATTAAGCATGTTTATAACCGTTTGAAATTTAAAAAAACAAATCTAAATTAAAGAAAAGCTATATTATTATTTTTTAAATTTCATTTGCTTATCAATACATATAACACGTATGGATAATCACGACAAGAGATATTATACAAAATTACTGCAGAAGATTCGAATAGAGTTCCTGGTAATATAGATAAAAAGAAAAAATAAAAGCAAGCAGTGGCCATGAATACAACGTACAGCTCCCGTCCAAGTATACAACATAAAGCCTGTCTGAACCTTATTAACGCCAAGAGAAGAAATAAAGACTTTACCAAATCAGGCATCATCAGGCTCTGTTCTTTTGGGTCCCACCAACTTTTACTATTTCCAATGCCATCTCTGTCTTCCACAAGCCTTTTTCTCTTGTGCCGGGAGATAATTGGATTCTTACATATAAGTTTTTAAGTAATTTCACAAGGTATCAAATAATTGATTTAAATACATTTGCCCCGCTCAAACTATATATATTGTCTTATTATCCCCTAAACTATTAATTGTAACCTTTACCCCCATCTAATAAATATGAAGACAATATTACCCTTATTCCCTAAATTAACGCTTACCCCTAAACTAATTCTATCTATTTTATATGATTTTTATTATATTTAAATCGTTTAACAACCTAAAATAAAATTTAATTTTTTTTGTTATGCATAAAATAGCATTTTCTAAAAAAAATTAATATCATGAATAATACCTTAGGGAATTAAATTTAAAAATAACAGAATAAATTAGTTTTAAAAAAATTGAACATAAAAATGATTCTAAATATTTAAAGTAAATTGAGTTATGAAATTTATATTCTAAATATTTTTTTACTAGCTTTGATAGGAATGTTTAAATATATTTTTGTCATCTTAAATTTTAATATTCTCTTTTATTGAAAGTGAACCGTTATGTATTTAAATAATATTAGACTATCTGGATGAAAATATATAAGTATGTAATAGTTTAAAAACATGTGTGTATATATATATATATATATATATATATTTAAGTTAATAAAAGTTTATATAGTTAATCATCTTTATTTTAAAAAATTTCCAAATTTTATTTAGATTAAAGATACCTATCTTAATTAATTTTATTCTTTCTTATTTTATTACATTCATTTATTACTTTAACTTTAAATATTTGAATTAAATTTATTATTTAATTTTTTATAATATAAATAAAAAAAACTTTTAGTTAAAATATAGTTTTAAGTTGAATTCCACGTAGAAATTACTTAAGATATTTTGTAATACATACATAAGTACATGCACTTCTATAGTTTCAAGGGCAACTCGTTCTAAATATTTAATTGAAGGGGCAAATATTACATTTTATAGTTAAGAGGGTAAATAATACATAGGGGATAGTTTTGTGGGGGAGGGGGGGGGGGGGGGGGATTATATGTCACCCTAGCTAATTCAACTACATCTCAAGTGCTTATAATTATCTCAAAAATTTATTTCCCGAACTCCCACATTAAACTGAATAAAGTTATATAAATTTGTTGCATACATATAATATATATATCATGAAATTATAGGAATGATATTTCCCCGCTTACTTACATTTTTTTTAATAATTCGATCGATTCTGATATATTCGTGGATCAATCTAAATTTAAATATTACAAAGGTTCAATATAAAGACGATTTTATTTATAATTTTAAAATTTGAATCCTATACATTACTTAAGAGAAGTGGCACTTTCACAATTAGTTGGTGGTGTTGCTTTAGGTTCATCAACGAATTTGACCCTTTTTCTTACTTCCTTTCATATGTTCACACGTTACCCTTTCATGCATTATCCCTGCCCCCACTTACCATTTATTTTCCACATTCTGGTTTTGTTTTTTCACGTGAATTGGTATGTCTCTTGTATCATGAGATTACAGTTGTAATTTGGGCAATGTCATTTTTTTTTTTTATTTTCATGTATTAGGTTTTATTTAGGTTGATCCAACTAAATATCAATATTATATTTTAATTTTAAGTTCTCAATTGACCGCCATTAAAAATTAATGGATCATCAAGTGATTGTCTCAATTTTCTCCTGATGATTTCATACAATTCGTACTAAATATTTAATGAAAGTTTATATATATATATATATATATATATATATATATTATCAACTCAAGATACTCTATACATGTCACTCGAAATGTAATACATACACACACACCCAAAAAAAAATGGAAGAGGAGAAAAGGGTTCAAATCCAAAACCTCAATGATGTCAGACTCGAACCCCCATGAAATGAGCTACAACCCCAATGACAATATTTAATGTAAGTTAATTAAAGGACTTCAATTAAAAAAATGGAATTATGAAGTGCAATGTGAAGTATACGTATTAGGTGAAACTAAACTCAATCAGAGCCTAACGCATTCCATCGACAAATAATATATATATATATATATATATATATTTTGTAATGCATTACAAATTCTTCAACAATGCTTTGTTGCTAATTATTATTTTAATTCTATATAATTTCATTAATAATTCATTATAAATATCTTATATTTATAATTGATTTTATTCATCATAAATTTTTCAGTAGCGATCCAAGATGATGCTCTCTTGTGATTTTGACCTATTTAAATGGGTCAAGTGAAGTCTTTTACATATGGTACTCATACCAGTTCTGTGCGCACTTAATTTTTGAAGTGAAGCTAAAAACCTTAACTAATTTACCAGTCGAAATTTCAAAAATTTAAGGGAAAATTACACTGACTACCCCTGAGGTTTGGCCAATTTACAAAAAATCCCCTACATTTTTAAAAATTATCAAAAACCCCCCTAAAGTTCTATCCATATTACAAACTTATTTCAATTTTCGAAAATACCCCTTCCCTTTTTTTGGATGATTTACACTGACCACTCTGAGATTAGGTTAATTTACGAGAAACCCCTTGTAGTTTCAAAAATTACCAAAACCCCCCTGAGGTTATACCAATATTACAACTAGCACCTACTTAGGTTGACTTATCAACAATATTAATTTTTTTTCCCTCTGTAATATTGCTATCATAAAATTTTCATATAATAGATTTGGAAAAAAAAATGTGATTACATATTCAAATAAATATTCTGAATTCAATGTTATGAATTTATACTAAATATATGTAATATGTGCTAAATTTATATTTGAGAAAAATATAATTATATGCATCGTATATACCTATAATGTGAAATGAGAAATATAAACATTGATTGGAATAAAAAAATTTGAAATTAAATAATGCACTTGAAAACTTTGTTTAGCTTGAGGACTCTAACTCATTTCTCTTAAAATTTACTCCGTATTAACGGTAATATGACATACTTGATGTGTTGGTAGATACTTTTAATGTATTAAATTCAAAATATTTATTTGAATAAATAATCACATTTTTTTTTTTCAAATCTATTACATAAAATTTTATGATAACAATATTACAGAGGGAAAAAAAAAGAATTAATATTGTTGATAAGTCAACCTAAGTAGGTGCTAGTTGTAATATTGGTATAACCTCAGGGGTTTTTGGTAATTTTTGAAAACACAGGGGGTTTCTCGTAAATTAACCTAATCTCGGGATGGTCCGTGTAAATCACCCAAAAAGAAGGAAGGGGTATTTTCGAAAATTAAAATAAGTTTGTAATATTGATATAACCTTAGGGGGTTTTTGGTAATTTTTTAAAAGTAGAGAATTTTTCGTAAATTAGCCAAACCTCAGGAGTGGTCAGTGTAATTCGCCCAAAATTTAATGAACACATGTAAATATGAGCCTGCAGCATGACAATATGATTAATGCTCAATACATCTTGTTAGGTCCTTCTATATTTGTTGGACATTAGTGCTAAAGTTGATGGCAAGTTAAGGTTGATTTGAATAGATTTTTTTTTTTTTTTAAGAGAGAGAGAGAGAGAGAGAGACAAAAAATGTGCTTGTTGAATCCTGTAAATTGCTTTTTACAGTAGATTTTTTTTAAAAAAAAAATCAAACAATTTTATGTTGAAATACGATAATTTAAAGTGTTTTTAATGTTTCTTGAATCTATTTTGGATGACTTCAAAACAAAGCCAAATTAGAACGTACCCAACAAAATTATTTTTTTTTATTAATGTGCTCTTTCAAAAAAAAAAAATAAATGTCTGCTTTTTTGTTTTTCTTTAAAGAAAGCCTATCTAAAAGCTTGTCCAATGTCTTCCAGGTTCCACACAAAATCGAACTTGCTTGTAAAGCAAAGGTGGCAGAGGAATAACAAAAGTGTTTAGCAAAGCACCAATCTCTCAATAAAACTTGAATTTTAAGTTTTTTACTCTTCCAAGCTCCCCACTTCAAGACTTAGCCATTTTACATTAAAGACATGTCGAAAATACTAAATCAGGATAGTAAAAGGGGCATTGGGGTTGTTTTTCTTTTGATTGAATTGTACAATAATTTCGTAAAATGCAGTTTGAGTTTTTAAAAATGCAGAAAGCTATTTGGATGGTTATTTTGTGAAATATAACCATAAAATTAATATTTATCGAGTGCGTTTGGATGAAATTGTTTTGAAATATACATAACAAATACAAAAAAGTACATGTGGAAGGTTAGTTTCTATAATTAAGAAAAATTATTTTTGGAATTTGTAATTGAATTGGGAGGATTATATATTAATTATATATTCAAATTTATTTTGATTATTTGTAATACTTTTAACTAATGGAATTATATTAATTTGAAAAATTGAGAGCCTTTATATAACAAAATAACGAAATAGTTTCAATTTGTAAATTTTAATAAAACTATTATAACTAATTTATAAGTATTTTTAGCTAATAGAATTTATTCTTTTATTTTTAAATTTTTAAGTGAAATAACAAAATAAGTTTTTTATTTGTAAATTTTAATAGAAAATTAAATATATAACTAAGAATAACTAATTATACATTATAAGTTATATATTATTAAATTTGCTTCAATAATTAATATCATCTACTAATAAAATTTTATTAATTTATAAGGATAAAATTTTAAATTACTAATAAAAATAAAATAATTATTTTTAGTTTACAAGTTTAAATGAAATAATAATTTTTTTTTATCTATGAGTTTTTATATTCATTTTTTTTCTTTATTTTCTACACTTTATCTATAATCTTATGTGTACAATAAATTGTATTCTTTTCTCTAATTTGAGTTTAGAAAACACAAAGTTATTTTTGAAAATACATTTGTGTCTATTCTGTAAAATGGGGTATTTTAAGGAATATGATGCGGTCGGTTTTTGGTTCAACTACGTGTCGGGGTCCGAAGAGCTCCTGATGATAATGCGGGTGGCCCACTTGTCAAAGAGGGAGGAACGCACGTAAGACTAGCCGGTTTTGCCCCGGCGTAGGCTCTTCGACGCTCAAGTCAGTGTTTGGAGAAGAAGATAAATAGTGAATGAAAAGCTCTCTTGCTTATCAATGATGTGTGAATCTTCTAATTTTTCTTCTTACCTCTTGGGTGGAGAGCCGGTTTGGTTTATATATGAGAGTGAGGAGCCCGGATGTGACATGGTGGGTGGGGACCGGTCAATTTCCTGACATGAACCGTACCGACATGTGTCTTTTGTCCCCTTCATGATTCCCATTGTCGGCTGCTCTCACTTCCCATTAATGAGGGGCCCTATTAGCAGTCAATGTATATCTTTGGCATTTATGATCAAGGATTGTATTTATGACTTAGCATTTAATGCGCTGGAGATTGATGGGATGGACCCATGTGCCACTGGGGCGTGTTAGGTGGAGGTAGATTGGACCTGCTAGTAGTCGCAAGTTGGACCCATCCCAGTTAGGTGTCAAGCCGTGCAATGGCTAAGTATGGGATCCCGTCCTCGATACGAGCGCGTTCGAGGGCCCCCTCTCTCAAATAAACCCCTCGTTCCTTAGGAACAGGGCAGGATGATTTCGAGGACCGTGGGTCACCTCGAGGGTCCCCCGGATAGCATACTTGTGCCTTGAGGTGCTTTCGAGAGCGGCAAGCTTATGAGCTCTTTTGAGGACCATCGTCGTATCGAGGGCTTCAACTTCTCACTTAGGCCGTCTGAAGGTGTTTGCTGACGTAGCATGATGAGGTGGCACCTGACTCATCAGAATATTTTCGAAAGCAGTTGAAATAAGAACGATGGCCAAACGCAGTTTTTGGTTTTTTATTTTTAAAAAATAAAATATAATTTAAAACGATCGTTCAAATAGCTAGCTAGATCCTAAATTCCTTTATCCTGCACATGTGAGTTGGAACTTCATGTTAATTTCAGAATATTAATATCATACGTCGCAGTTAATTAATATTTCTTGGAAAACCTTATCCGAAATCAGATATTATTAAAATATTTCAATAGAAGATAATTTCTATCTTTTGAGAAATATATTATTATAGTTGTTGCCCTTCGAGAACAATCATATAATATGGTAGCATAAAACCAAATAAAGTTCACAATTTGACATAAAATAATAACAGTCCATTAATAAATATTTACGACGGCCTCACAAGTCACAATGTTCAAACGGGTCGGATCCCCTACCCCATAATAGTACCCCATTCCTCGTTCTACACTCTAAATGTGCGATACATGTAAATTTTGAAGATTTATTTAGCGGCAAAATGTTTAGTCCCGTTAATTGTATTTTTTCTATTATCTAATCTGACAAGGAAATCTTTTTTCTGCTTCGCAATCTAATTTCTTTTTATTATGTTTTCCCATTTGAGTTCCAAAGAGAGAATATTTAATTTTCATAGTTACTTCCAGCTTTGTAAGGACTCTTTTTTTTTTACTAAATTGCAACGTTTTGTGGGGAGTAGAAAAGAAATTTTCTTAACAGATTAGATAACGGAAAAAATACAATTAACGAAACTAAACATTCTGACGTTAAGTAAATCTTTAAGATTTACACGAGTCGCATATTTAGAGTGTGTGACAGGGGATGAGACGTTATTATGGAGTAAGGGATCCGATCTGATTTTCAAATCAAAATATATAAGAAAATACCAGCTTCCCCAGATTGATGCTCTAATGCTAACACATAATAAAGGGGCTTATATTCTATTCCCTCTCAACCGTCTCAAAATTAATGACAACCGACTTAGAGACGAGCAGATAATTTGGTAGTAAATTGCTACACCTCGATTGTAGGTTGAGTCCCTAAGGGCTAAGGCAATGGGTCCGGGATTGTTCGAGTATAGGGTGGATTTTTAGAATCATAATCTGGTTAAAGGCGCGCCCTAAGTTTCATTTTAAAACTCAGGCTCACCCCAATGAGAATTTCATATATATTTTGTTATTATTTATTATTAATATATATAAACTTATATGATTTATACTTATACTTCATGAACAAACATTATATTACATTAATAGTCACACAAAAAATATAAACATAATATTTTTTTATATTAAAAATAATTGTATAACATTAGTATGTAAGTTATGGTTTCAAAATATGTGTAAATAAATACATGATAACGATATTCAACTTTTCAAAAATTAAGATATGCTCATAAGAATTTATAAATAATTAGTACTTTGATAATAGAATTATTTTTATATTTAGAAATATATGATAATGTAATTTTTTTAAAATATATTTTTAATTTTCTTTAAAAAAATATATAAATCGAGTCTCCCGAGTCCAACCTAGACCCACCGGGTTCAGGCGAGTCCTTAAAAAACCTGGTGAGGTTGATCTCTTGTTTGGCCAAATCCAACCCATTGCCAGCCTTATGTTCGGCACTTGAAGTGGAGATATTTTCTCTAATTTTTTAGTGAACGTTATTTTCTAATTTTCATTTTGGTGGGTAGTGTTATTATTTGTGTATGTCAAAGACGTACGAGAGAAGCTCCCCACACACTGAAGCACATCATACCCCCTTCCCCTCCGTTACACCCATTATCTCTCTCTCTCTCTTTTGCTTTGTTGTTTTTATTTTTTATTTTTTGGTGAACAAACAAAAAACTTAGCCCTAAAATTATTTTCTTCAGATTCAGTGCTTATGAAAATGGACTTTTTGCCCAATTTATAGGTTATTTTTCCTCTCTTTAAGTAGCACTTGCTATAGGCATGTCATTTTCCCCTCGAAATGGTTAAAATCAACGTTCGCATGCTCGAGGCGTGTTTTCTCCATTGAATTCTTAACGGAACTTAGAAATTGGATTGACATTGAGACTAATTAGAAGTTATGATATCAACATTAAGATTAATTAAAATTGTTATACCAAAAATGGACTAAAGCAAAATTATGATACCAAAAATGATACTTTCCCCCCATATTTTAAGTCAAATACCACAAACTTTAACCAAAAATGTGAACTGAGGGATGCAATTAAGGTATAGAAAGCAATTGAAATGAAAATTTAGGCACGAAAATGAATTTCACCCTTTAAACACGTAGAATAAAGAATAAAGAACATTTTTGTTTTCTTTCATGTTCCCATTTTAAACCTGAAGAGAGAGGGAGAAAGCAAATAAAGAGTTGGATGGTTATTGGGCCAGGCGGATTCTGGGGCCTAAGCCTCGCCCTTCAATCAAAGGGTGCCTGAGAGCCCGCTCTATTAATGACGGCTAAACCGTAACATGACGATGGACCCATTTGATATCTCTGTCTCTAGTACTATGTGGGATGATCGAGCGTTCCAAGGCTCGGATTTGGATCAAATTAGAGGAAGGCGATCTGAATTTGATTAGCCTTTTTAATACTCAAATTTAATTTGAATTCTATAAGATTCATATTCTTTGTTATCGAGTCCAAATCCGATAAAAAATTTAAATCTAACCCGAATAACAATTTAAACAAATTTAAAGTTTAGAAAAATTGACCAATTTAAAAAAAAATTATCATTGTGTATAAAACAAAACTAATAAAGTAAAAAAAAAGGCATTATTTTGTTAAAAAGAAGTTATCTAGGGATATAAAGAATTGTGTGTTATTAATTATACACATATGTATTGAATTAATATAAACTATTATTAAATTTTAAATTCACATCTTTAACGGATCAAATTACTTGATTCCAAATATGATCTATTTATTTCGAATTACTAGTATTTGTAAGCAGGTCTGATCCATCTAATAATTTAGTCGATTGATAAGCTAAAATTCAGATTGGACCCAATTTGAATTTCGGTTAAAATCCTCTCCATTGATAGGGTTGATAATGGAGCGGATTTCAATCCAAGCTCGATCCAAATTTTAGCATATTCAACCGTTTCAAATATCCAAAAGGCCAAATCCGATTATGAATATCCGTAATTCAAAATAAATGAATAGGATATAAAGTCTAGTGGTTTGGTCCGGTAAAGATTTGAATTCAAACTTTAATAATATTTCTTCTTAGATTAACAACTTTACGTACATGATGTTAGTAATTAAAAAAGTTTAAATAGAATGCAATATACAAGATATTATAATTAATAATACACATTTTTATATTTTTTAGAGTAACTTTTTTAGAGAAATAATGTATAGTTTTTTCACATATTATAAAATAATTTTTTAGTTATTTAAATTTTATATTTTATATAAGAAATAATTTATTTTATCAGTTAGTTGCGTTTAAAGTTTCAATTTTTTAATCGAGTCCAATTTTTCTATCTAGTTTCGAATGTTTTCTAGATTCACACTTTGTTAAAATGAATATAATTCCTATAGGATTCAGATTGGATATTAATGAAGCTTATCGGATTCGGTTTCGAATGTTTCATATTCTGTCCAAATCCGATCCGTTGACAGCGCTAGAAGTCCTACGTTACGAGAGTGTGTGAAATAATACGTGGCCCAATCGCAGGCAGGCTAGGTCTGGTGAGGCCTATGAACACAATCATGGGTTGGGGAAAGGTACCAGGCCCATTTCCAGATTTTCTAATGGTTCCAATTTGACTGAACCAATCAACCAAAGTAAGGCCTGAAGGCCCAATAACCACGCTCAAGCCCAATTGAACTGTTGTGCCAGTGGAGTCAACGAAATTGTAAGGATAATTGTTGACAGATGGGGTAATTTTTGACCCAACACAAAAATAGCGGATTAGAGTTGATAGTTCATGGATTGGATTAAAAATAGATCAAACTCGAAAGTGAACTGAAAAATATGGGTTGGGTTGAGTTGACTAGTGGGTTATCCAGACAACTCGAGGCCTTTTATGGGTTAACCGACAATCTGACCCAACTCATTTTTTTTAAATCTTTTTTTCTCATTTCCCTCTCGTTTAGAGAAAAATATATTATGTATCTATATTATTATAAAAAGAAAGCTATTTTTGTCTCACAAATAAAGGTTATTGATGTGATTTTACAAAATTTGCCCTTCAATTTTATATGGAATAAATAGAGATATATAAAATTGTGGCTAAAATTAAAATTTCACATGAAAATCGATTCAATTCGGATACCAAATTTTGATGTACCAATTTAACCCTTTTAATTAGTAAACACATACAATAAACAAGCAAATAAAAAAGTTAATATTGTAATATTACATCTAATTTAAAAAACTCATATTCTCAACTCACTAACCACTTTCTCGTATTACAATTACTTGATTTTTTTTCTTTTTTTGTTTATTCTTTATCATATAATTATATTTCATATAATTATTTTATTTTAAAATTATTTTAATTTAATAAATTATTTGAAATAATTCTTAAAAAAATATTCTTATAAAAGAAATTTAATAATATATTTATATTTTCATTCTAAAAAAATTTAAGTACTAAATTAAAATAGATATACTTTTTATATTTTGCACACATATAAAGTGTGCGGTGTTGCTAATAATTTATAAATCATAATATTGTGATGGGATATAATTAATCATTAATAATATAATATAGGAAAAATTATGAAAAAGAGAATGGGGATTTTTTTTTTAACTATTAAACACACAAAAACTTTTAGATATTTAAAGATAAGAGATCGTTAAATATTTTAAATAAGTGAAAAGTCAATTTGAATGAAAAACTATAATTATATTAGTTATCATCTTCTTCTTCCCTCCAAAAAATTATCGCTTCTTCCTTTAAGTGTTTATTTGCATTCATTGATGTTTTATATTGATTTATTTTAATATTCAATGATTTTTTTTATCAAATATTTTTGTAGTATATTATAAATAAAATTTAGGGTGAATTAAGTTTACCTCCCCTGAGGTATACCATATTTACAAAAAATATCCTGACGTATGAGAAATTACAATTACCCCCCTAAATTGAGGGGGTAATTACAAATTACACCAAAAAAATATGAACTTCCAAATTACCCTAAGTAATTTAAGCAAAAATATAAATAAATAAATAAAATAAAAACCCCAAAATACCCTTTGTTTATCATTTTTTTTTTCTTTTTTTGTCACTTTTTTCTTTTGTTTTTTGTTTTCTTTTTCTATTTATCATCTTTTTTTTCTTCTTTTCAAATCAAATCACTCTCTCTCTCCCCCCCGCCCCCCCGCCCTAATGGTTGGTTTGTTGGAGGTGGACGGTAGCCAAGCTGATGGTCGCCAGGCGGGCGGCAGACGGGCGATGGCGGATGAGGTGGTGGTGGTGGTGACCGCCGTGGATCTCTCTCTCTCCCCTCCTCCCTCTCGATCTCTTCCTCTCTATCTCCATCTCTCTCTCTCTCTCTCCCTCCCCTTTGGATCTCTCTATGCGGCGGACGGCGGCGGGAGGAAACCAGTGGGGTAGGGCAGCGGACGACGGGGCGACGACGGTGGGGTGGTTTTCAGGATTCTCTCCCAATCTCTCTATCTCGCTCTCCCGCTCTCCTTCTTGATCTCTTCCTCTCCATCTCGATCTCTCTCTTTTGCTCCTCCTTTGGATCTTTTGCGTGGCAGCGGACGGCGGTGGGGACGAGCTAGAAGACGAAGTGGGCAAAAAAAAAAAAGAAAAAGAAAAAAGAAAAAAAAAAGGGGAAAAATTAATTATTTATATGCCAATAATTTTTTTGTATTTACAAAAACAAAATTTATATGTATTTTCTATTTATTAAATACAATTTACATATCATAATTATATATATAACTATTTGCATATATTATATAAAAGATTTAATTTTTTTAAAAAATATTTAAATATGTATAATATTTGTAAAATTAAATATATATATATATATATATATAATATAACAAAAAACTCCCTCAAGGGTAAAATAGTCATTTCAATATGGTCAAATTTTATTCTTGCTTCCAGAAGGGTATTTTTGGAAGTTCAATGCTTTTTAGGTGTAATTTGTAATTATTCCCTCAATTCAGGGGAATAATTGTAATTTCTCATACGTCGGGATGTTTTTTTAGTAAGTAGGATATACCTAAGGGGAGGTAAGCGTAATTCGCCCTAAAATTTAAATAAATTAGAGTATGAAATGAACTTGAACTCATTAATTTCTAATGTAAATTCCAAACATGTATTTCTATGTAGCCGACCATCAGTACAAAATTTATACTTTTTAGTGACGAACTAATTACAAATTTAGTTTTTCATAGTAGATTTGATTTACATAGTTTCAACATTTTGAACGAATCTAAGTTTTTGTTCAACATATTTCAAATATTCTCATATTTCACCCATTTACTAAAGATTTTTTAATGGAAGGTTGAAATAAGAAAATATTCAAAACACATGAAACTAAAAGTGAGATGCTAATAATGTACAATATTAAATGTCTAAATTATGTGAAGAAAACTGATATTTTTCCTTTTTGCTTATTCATGATATAATTCTTTAAATCTTAGCTCTAACATGAATCACAGACAAGTTTTTATTGCTCATAATTAATGACAAAATTAGTTTTTTTTTTTGTTTAATTAAGTATATATTCATCTTAAATTATTTCTTTGCCTCTGATGTGAATTTATAATTTCTACACAATTTTTTAGAATTGTGTAAATAAAAACAATGTAAAATTTAGTACAAATATCATGAATGACAAATAGTTTAGCAACATCAATTTCTTTAAGAAAATAGATAGTGGAATCAAAATTGATTAAGGTAGGAATAAAATTTATTGAATCGAGACCAAACTTAATTAAATTCAAAACTAATGGAACTAAATTTGATTAAAAGCAAGAATAATGATACTAAAATTGATTCTAAGTAAACATATGGAATCAAATTTGATACAAGGCTTGTCTAACCGGAACAAAAATAAAATTTTCTCCGTGTAACCACAACCACCAATCACCCTCCACATTTCTTCTTCTAACTTACCATTACATCGGAACCGATGGGAAGTGGACAAGATTTAACTATCCATTACTCTGTTTTTGCAATAAGAGGGCAAAGATAATGGCAAAGGAGAACGTTGAGATCTAAATTGGATAAATAATGCAGTTAGCGCGAACCAATGGATCGGGAACACAATGATTAATATAAGTTTGAAATAAAAGGTCAAAATTGCTTTTGAGGATTATTAATTTTTTTTTTTTTGATCAGCACTTTTGAGGATTATTAAATTAAATATGTGTGTGTGTGTGTGTGTGTGTGTGTGTGTGTGTGTTGGGTAAATTTGTAAGGAGCGAACATGGTGCAATGAAGAAGGTGGGAGGCTAAAACAAGTGAAGCAGCTTCCGTTGGTTCACTAACAAATACGCAACGTTCCAAAGCCTGCGAAAAATCAACTCACGCCCCAGTACCGATGTGGGGTGCCCCCCTCTTGATTTCATATCAAAATGGGGGGCCGGAGGACCGTATATACTCTCTCTCTCTCTCTCTCTCTCTCTCTCTCACACACACACACACACACATCTATTATATAATTCATACATGCCTCTTGAGGGTATGGAAAAGCACAAATTTCAGAACCCTCTTGCTTGCTTGTAAAAATCCTCAACAGGTTTATGTTCTTTTTCTTTTTATTTTGGTGTTGATTATGTTCTTTTTCTTTTTATTTTGGTATTGATTATGTTCTTTTTCTAAACATTAATCAAGATATCCAAAAGACAATTTTCATGCGGTCATAGTAGTTAATCCGATCATCAAAAGATGTGTCTTATCGAGCCTAATAAATCCCTTAATTAATTTTATTATTTCACCAAATTTCACAAAGTGGCTTAACTTTATACCACCATAACTACCATCATGTATCACCCTCTATAATCCGATGCCACCATTATTTTTTTTAAAAAAAATTTGATTTCATGTATAACTTTTAGATCTCGGACTTTTTTTAATACAATCAACTCAGGATGCCTCATATTAATTTCATTATTCCACCAAATTTTACAAAGTGATTTAACTTTGTACCACCATAACTACCATCAAGTATCGCTATTTATAATCCGATGCCACCATTATTTTTTAAAAAAAATTAATTTCATATAAACTTTTAGATCTCAAACTCTTTTTTTGATACAATCAACCCGAAATACCCTATAGATATCAATCGGAACGCCACCCACGCGCGCACGCACACATACCCAAAGGGAAAGGGGAGAAGACAAGAGAACTTGAACTCAAAACTTCAATGATGTCAGTTCGAACCCCCCACCATTGGGTTACAACCTCAGTGGCGATCTTAGACTTGTTAAGACCATCAGAACCCACCCAAAAAAACAAAAATTCAATTCACAATTACGTCTCACCTTAATGAATGATGGATTTCGTTAAGTTAATAAATACTTCAGAAGCGTATTTTTGATTTTTAAAACCACATGAACTAAGTTGTAATTACGATGTATCTTGAGGGTGTAGACGTAAGTTTTCCTTTGAAATATTAGATCTTGTCATAATTAAGCCATTTAGTAGCAAAATAAAAATTATTGTCATTTAATATACTAACAAAATACCAAATTATTATCACTTAATATATATAAATTTTTTTATGTTTTTTTAACATTGTTATTTAACATTTTGGCATAGAGCATTATATTTTTTACATTGAAATCAGAGTAAATGACCTACCAGTCTAATAGTTAACTAACTCACTTAACTCCTAATAAAACATTGACGAAATTACAAATGTTTTTTCTTTATAAGATTTTTTTCCTTGATCAATAAAGGTCAGATCAAAAGATTCAATGTAACTTTTCAAATTTAAGAAACTTAATCAATATAGAATGTTCTTTTGTCAAGCTTGTTGGAACTAAGTCCAATTTGATCCCAATATCCCCACACATACTAGTATACTAAGTTCAACTCCTCATCTGATCAAGTATTAAGTTGCCAATCTATAATAAAATTAAATAATTAAAAAATTCTAAGCCTTTTTATGAAATTCAAACTTAGATATGCAAAATAGGAAGTGAAGCCTAAACATTAGACCACAGTATTGGTGGGTTTTATTTTAGTTCGAATTGCAATTCTCTCCCCCGAGATTTGCTGGAATTATAACAAAAACCCTCGGATATAGAAAATTACTAAAACCACCCTCAAGGTTTGCGAAATTCTGTAAAAGTTAACTAAGCACGAGAAATCAGGATATTGCCCTTAACATTTGATTTACAAACACTTTTCCTGAGATTTGGTGAAATTACACAATAACACTCAAGTATTGGAATTTAAAATCACTCCCCTGATAGCCTCACCATGTCGGAAATTACACAAAAACCCCTCTTGGTTCACAGTCATGACCTGATCAATAACGTTTGACCTCATTTAACTGTTGGTTAATGTGCATCGATTCTTGCATTTTTGGCGACTTTCACCATAATCCAACAATGTCAAAACTACTAGAGCTACATTGCTTGAAGGATTTCGAATCTATAAGAGTTAGCCACGTTCCAGACATCCTCCCTCGTCAGTCAAAGGGGTCCTCCATTTTGTAATTGTCAATTCGCTCGCCGATGGTACAGCCGGTCTCATCTCAACACTCTTTTGCAAATCTTGACCATCAAATCCATTAAAAAAGCTTTTAGAAAAAAAAAAAACCAACCTTCTTGTTTCCTCCCAGTTGCGAAATCGATGAGTTTTTTGTTGGAGAAGTAAACCTAATAGGGTGTAGTTATAAATTCTTATAATTTGATGGGTTTTTTTTTATAACTTTGACAAAACTTTAGTAGATGTATATGTAATTCATCATTTTGTCCAGCAATTATTTAAAATTTTGATCGAGTGTATTTTGAGAAAAAAAAAGATATAAATTTTGGGAATGAAACTCTAGCGAAAGGGTTCTTTTATAATTTCAACGACCTCGAGGATGATTTTAGTAATTTTTCACATTTGAGGAATTTTTTGCAATTTCAATAAATTTCAGTGGCGATAATTGTAATTGGCCCGTTATATTATTATACGTATTTGAATGATGCATTGATGAATAATAACGTTACATTTTGGTGGGTGGGGGCGGGGTGGCCTCATGGTCTTTGTTGGATTCGTGGAAACGACAATGATTATATCAACACTTTGATCCCTCAACCCCTCCAAGTGGGCTGGCTGGCGTTTGGAGTAGCAGCAGCAACAGCATTATCTTTATTATTTTGCTTGTCACTTTTCTACGTCTTCTGTCTTGTTGACGTGACAATTTTCCCGTTCCGTTTTTGCCAACTTTTTTATTTTTCTTTTGTCTTTTAAAGGTAAATTACTATTTTCCTTGTTCTTTTTCGTTTGTTCTCTCCTACTGCTAGTATCTTGTATGTTCTTTTTTCTTTTCTTTTTTTTGTTATGTTTTACTAAGGAATTGAAAGTTTTAATCTTTAGTTTCATTTAATATTTATTTTCTTCCTTTTCCTTTATTTTGTTTATTCATCTCATTTTTTTTAATCCCACACATGCACTCAATCCACGTCGTGTAATTAATATTATTTATAAAATTAATTAAATATTAAATGAATCATGACTATTGGGTATACGTGTGAGATCCAAAATCCAGTCTATACAAAAAAAATTGGGAAAACTAAAAATGATTATCCTATTGTTGGCTTTATTTGATTTCAATCGTTAACTTTTCCAGCTTGTACTTTCTTTTCAACGGATAAAATTTCTTTTCTCCTCCACAAAATTGCTCTGTCTAGTTGGAAGAAATATGTCCAAAAAAAAAAAAGAGATTTAAATTAAAGGGAGATGACATAATTATTAGTTTCACGAAGAAGTTAAGGAACTCTCGAATATTATCTATCATTACTGAATTGATTTTAAGATATTTTTCATAAAAATTAAATTATTTTGAGGTATGGCAATTATGTTCAATTAAAAACATTCGCAAGATAAAGTGAACAAAAAGCAACTACTTTCTGTCAATGAAATGATATTATGGAGATTGTCATAATCTAGTAATTTGCTATTTCTATTGAAAAAAAAGTTAAAATAAAAACACTCTTTAGGTTGTTTTTCTCAAATTTTAGTTATTTATGTTGAAAAATGGATTTGGATCTAACTCATCCTCAAAAGCCAGCTCATGAGGTGATGATTGTCTAAACCATTACAAACTACACCACATCATTGTATGTAATCGATATGAGACATTTAACACACCCCCTAGTGCCCAGGACAGGATACATGCGGAAAACCTGGAGCGTGAAGTTTGCAGTAATGAATATCTGTGGATGGAAAGACTTGCAGGACATTTGCCTGCTCTAATACCATGACAGAAAAGGTTGAATGAGGAAAAATGAAATCCCAATTTCGTTCATTCTCTATATGTGCATGTATACAAGTAAGATACACGATATACATAATTGATTTGCTAGTTGTATCAATTTAATCCTAACTAAAGTGGTAAAACCTATCTAAAAGATAATTAGGGAAAATAAAATAAATAGAAAATTCTATCTAAAAGATAATTAAGAAAAATAACATAATAACATAAATATGCGGCTAAGAATTTATTTTAAACTTAAATCACTACTTTTCACTTTTTTTTTTTGAACTTTTTTGACAATTTTAACTTTTTCAAAAGTAGAAGTATTTACCAACACCCTATCAATTTTGCTGACAATGTTGGGCATTGAGAAATTTGAGTCACTGTGGTTAAGGGAGGTCAAAGTGAGGCATTAATAATTAGTGGAGTAATTGAGAATTTAGTTGAGGATTGACTAACGATTTTGTGACTCGAACTTAATTTGGTGAACAAGCAATTTGGGTGGTAGGAAACAAGTTCTGTGGATTGATCATTTTAACATTTCCAAGAGTACGGGGTTTTTTTAATCAAAGAAAAAAGGGTATAACGTGGAAAAATTAGCAAACCAAGGAAGAGAAATTGCCCCACACACGCACTAGATTCCTTTTTGGTTCTTTCCTCGCACACTATAAGTTGATACATTGGGTTCTAGCTAAGCACCATTTGCACTAGTGCATTGTGATAGATTAGACATACAACAAGGGGTTAGTTTGTCAAAATTCGAGATAGTTCTTTAAAGCACATATTGAATTCGGGATTCGCCCTAGATCCATCATAGGGGAGGATAGATGCTATCAAGTTGGGTAGCACCCAACTAGTTTTTTAACTCTTGGATCGCGTATTATGATGCAATATTTTTTTTAAAATACTTTTTGATATTATCATATTCAAATCTAATAGTTAAAAATACTAATTGAGCTATATCCAATTGGATAGCATGAACATGGCCCCACTGCAGATTCATTTAGTTGAACTCGTTAATTAATCACTACAAAAACACATCCTATTTACTAATAAAAAAGAAAATTGTCATTAACACTCCAAAACTTGTTATTGGCACTGTATTCTTAGTTTTTGTTATAAATTAACTAAAATACCCATTTATTTTAAAATATGATTTGCAACACTTTACCCCTTAATTATATGGCATGTCTCATTCACACCCCCCCCCCCCCCCCCCCCGAACCTACCAAATACGACTCTTATGCGATCCAATTAAAAAGTAATTCAAAATTGCCTTACACCACTTCTATTTATAGAATTTTAATTTTTTTTCTACATTTAGCATTATAAATTCAACTTCAAATCATTTATTAGTAGTAAAAATAATTTTAATTGCAATTTAAAAAAAACACTACTAGAAAAACAGCTAATGGCCACGGATTTTAACTACGGAAAAAATCCGTGGCTATTAGCCACGGATTTAAAAAAAAAAAAGAAAAAAACTTAGCCACGGATTAGCCACGGCCTGGCCGTGGCTATTTTTGGTGGCTAAAATTGGCGCGAAATTTACCGTCAATTTTTAGCCACGGATTAGGCCGTGGCTAAAAAACCGTGGCCAAGTTTTTTTTTTTTTTTTGCACTAAGTATGGTTTGAACTCTTGACTTCTTAGTTGAAATTAGAGCATTAAACCACTACACCACTTTAACTTTTTATTTAATAACTAGTTTTTGCTATACTTAACTAATATATGTATATTATATATATATTGTTATATATATAATAAATGATTCGACATATATTACATACATATAAGATTAGATATACTTATATACATGTGTATTTATATATAATTAGATGTATATATATATCAGATATATATGTACATATATAACATATATTAGATATATAATACACTGATATATAGATGATTGATATATTTCAATATTTATTTCAATATCAATTCCAATGACGAATGATCGTTTCAACTATTTGATGATATTATAATGTTTCATTGAGTTAATATACAACTCAACTTTCATAATTATTTCTTTAGATTTAATTTACCATTTTATTATAATATCACAATATATGTTGGATTATACTACATATATAAGTATACTCTTAATCAGTCTATTTCATCATTTATTATCAATTGTTTATATATAAGAGTTAATTATCTGGTTTTTTTTTTTTTGAAGAAGAAATTATCTGGTTTTGAAAGTTTTTAATTGATCAATTGTCATAACTTATATTATAGTTTTATTAATAATTCAACAACGTATAATTATTATTGATAATTTACAATATTTAAGTGTAAAATAACTAGGATAATAAGGCCAAAGTGGTTTAGCCACGGCCGGGCCACGGTTAGACCGTGGCTAAATTGGCCACGGTCAAGCCGTGGCTAATAGCCACGGCCTGACCACGGTTAGATCATGGCTAGTTGTTAGCCATAGAATAAAAAAATTTATTTTTTGAATCTGATGTGGTTCGAACTCTTAACCTCTTGGTTAAAATTAAAGTATCAAACCACTGGACCACTTTAATTTTTTGTTGAAGAATTAGTTTTTATTGTACTTAACTAATATAAATTATGCGAAATTCTTAATATAAATTATCTAAATAAATTTTTCTGATAATTTTTGTTTTTGCTATTAATTTATTAAATGTTTTTTATAATTAATAAATTACTTGTTCAATTACTAAATACTTTTAAATAACAAAAAAAGAAAAGCCAAAGATTAGTAACAAAAAAAAGAAAGGAATACTTTTCATAATGTGGATTTATGCTATAGAACTATGTGTTTCAAATTATTTTGTTAATTATATACTTAATTTAAAATATTTAAAATTGATGTATATTCATGTAATAAAGTAGATTCAACATAATTGATTTCATTAAATTATGAAAATTATCTCACAATATAAAGATAGAGCTATAATTAAATACATATGTGAGCAAAAAAAGTAAAGCGAGTTTGATTTAACTAGTAATCAAAAATCACTTGATATAACTTGTCAAAAAATAATTTAAATAACTAATTCAACAAAATAAGTTCAAATATTTGATTTGTGTATTTAAATTGATTTAGAATTATTATTCATTTTACTCAATAGGAAAATAAAATTAGTATTTGAAATTGTTGAAATAAATATTTTACCTACATATTCTCCACGTTTTTATTTACTTATTTATTTTTTTTTTCAGATTAGCCACGGTCTGGCCATGGCTAATCCATGGCTATTAGTCACGGCCTTATATTTTCCAGAATTCTGTGGCCAAATTGGCCACGGCCTGGCCGTTGCTCATCCGTGGTTGAGTAAGGCCGTGGCTAACGTTAGCCACGCCACTTTTAGCCACGGATAAAATCCGTGGCTATTTTTCTGGGCCACGGATTTTTGCCAAAATCCATGGCTAAATCCATTTTTTCTAGTAGTGAAATAACTAGTAGCTTAAGTAAATAGACTAAGTCAATAAATTATTGTAATAATAATACCTAAAAATTAAACAAGGAAAAACTTTTCTAGTACTTTTAACTTAGTAAATTTATAAGTATAAATTCTAAGTAAAGTTTGATGACTCTTTTGAATAAAAATGGATAAATATTTTTTAACCATGGCTTCAACTTTGTTATTTATATTAAATTAAATTATAATATGTTTAATTAAATGTAAATTCTTTAAAAAAATTAGTATGCACATTCGATTTATTATAGAAAAAAGGTATACGCAAATTGAAGTAATTCATGAAATATAATTATTCATGTAGATTTAAAGGAGTTTAAAGTTTGCTTTTCATTGAAAAGTAAATAACTTGGTTTTAGTTAAACATATTTTGAATTATAAATTGATATAATTACTTTGTAAACTTTATCTATATGCATTTGTATAGATTTAAGAGTTTTGTCGAAGTATAAATTAAAGTTGGAGGGAGGAAGGGGTTTGGGTGTTAAATTCAGGGGGTAAAGTCTATTTAATCCTATTTTAAAATGAATAGCACTTTGGTCAATTTTTCAACATAAAAGTGAGAGTGGAGTGTCAATAATAATTCTCAATAAAAAAATTTCTAACGAAAAAAAATTTGTCACAAATTTGTGGTATTACGATGGATTAGTGACAAAATTCAATGAAAATAAAAATGAAAAACAATAAGTGACAATGCATTTATTAGCACATTCATTATAGACAACATCTGTCACAGACATTAAATTTAATTATAATAGATTAATTTGTTAAGTATATTCTTGTAGCGAATTAAGACACAACTTATGTTGTACAAATACTTAAAAGTATACTTTTTGTTAACATGAAAAGTAACAAGAAGCTTTTCAAAAATGAAAAAGAGATAGTAGCATTAACGGATTTATTATTATAAATATCTCTATGTGCATATTTTAATTTTTTTTAAATTTATAAATTTTAAAAATTTCCATATATATATATATTGAACGGATAAAGTATTTATTAATGCAATATAATTATTTTGACATATAAAATATTGAGTTTCTTTTTTTTTTTCTAAAATATTACTCCAACTAAGAATAATTTTCATAATATTACTCCCTCAAAAACATTTCTATAGTATTACTTATATTGCTACATGCATTTCCTAGTTAAATATTTATTAGTTGGATTCCCCCCCCCCCCCCCCCCCCCCCTTTTTCTCTCTACTTTATATATCCAAGAGCATCTAATTTATTTGCCTTACCTTTTGAGTTCTAATTAGTCTTTTTTTTTTCTATTGTTTTTATTTTTATTTATCTTTTCCAATTTTAACTTTTATTATATTCTAACACTTAATCTAAACATCAACTAGTCGAATAATCATGAAATTACAATAAGAGTTTCCAATAATTCTTTTACAAGAAGATATTATAAATGAATTGTATCATATCTAAGTACAATTGTTATAGATCTTAGCTTGAAATTTAAATTATTATTACTTGAAAGTGTGAATATATATAGTACAAAAGGTGTTCTTTCAGCTCTATTTAATAGGGAAAAAAAAGAGTGATAAATTTAATGATTTATGAACGAAGTTGAAGCAAAAACTAAATTAATTTGTATCATTATTAAGAAATAAAAATGATTATCGTAAATACTATTGCACCATGTTGAATCCTTAAATATGACTCTTTTCAAAATCAAATAGGCTAAGGATTAAGATTTAATTGCCTAATAAACAATATCAACTAAATTGATATATTTAAATTAGAATTTTAAAAGTTTTGCGAAATAAATGAGAATCTTATTTTAAAATCTCTTATTAAATTGTTTATATATAAAAAAAATATTGGACCTCACCTTACTATTGTACAAAGTTTAGATTAATAGTGAAAAAAAGTAAATTTCAAAATAGTATGCTACTTAATTGTAGAAATTGGTGGGAAGAAAAAAATATATGAAAGTCTAATACATTAGTATAAAAGGTGCCAAAAAAAAAAAAGAAAAGAAATTACAACTAGTAATAGTCATGGGCCTATAAAGTAGTAAAAATAGAAACAAAAATCCAACTAATAAGGTTTTGGCTGCATTGTAGTATATGTGGCTATATGAGTGGGTTGTCTATTATTAGGTAAGGCGAGAAAAGTTTCACATTAGGTACTCTTATTTTATTAGAGTACATGTTACTTATTTTACAGGTTGTATTTTACTGTAACCTACAGTGCCGGTTGTAGTGATCTGTTATTTGTGAATACATCTTATAAACTAGAATATTCCATTATTTCATTTAAAATTTTGTCAGTCACTGTATACAATAAGCAACATTTCATGTCGCACAAAAAATAAATTTTTGCGTTTTTTTATTTTTAATAATAAATTATAATATTATTTAACTTTAATAATGAATCATAATATTGTTTCTTTTTAGTATTTCTATATTTTATATAATATTAATAAATGTATGGTTATAGGTTTAACCTCTTAAATGATAAAAAATGGAAGAAAAAATTAATCAAATTAAATTATTAAAGAAATATTAATTCGGTCTACTCTTTTGATTTTCACTTTTTTAATTTGAAAGGCGAAACAACATCTAAAGTTAAAAAGTTAATTAGAGGAGCATTAATATTTTTATTGTTTTGTTAAATTAATGAAAGTTAAGTGATGAATTATAATTAAACCCTATTTATTTTAAGAAACTTACACGCGGCAAAAACTTGCTGAAGTGGGTACAAATGGGTTTATAAATTTGCTGAAGAAGAGCAAAACTTACACGTGGCATCTCAAGAAGTGGGTACCTAATACTAGGTACTATAACCTTACTTTATTTTAGAATTACCGTACACATAATAATATTTACTATAAAAAAAGTAATATTATTGATAAGATTTAAAAAAAATAATATAAAAATTATCACCAGTGATCGTTAACAATATTTTCTATTTTGTCACTAATTAAGTTTTAATGATGACAATAATTTTTATATTGTTACAATTTTACTCAACGGTAACAAAAATTCATGTTTTAGTTGTCACCATTAACAATTAATAACACACAAAAATTTCCCTTAGAATTTTGTGATAAGATTTTATTGTTACAATAGGTGTGTCACTAATTGTCAATTTTGCATTGTGTTGTCACCATTAACATTATTCAAACTGTGTTTTGTGATAGCATAAATTTATTGTTACTAAATGTATATAATTAATGACAATTTTTTCACTGTCACTTATTATATTGTCATAAATTTGCTCATTTTCTTGTGGTGATTTGAAATACTTTTGAGGGAATAATAATTTTAGAATTATTTTAAGTTGAAATAATATTTTAGGGAAAAAAAACTCATTAAATGTGAGATGGTATATATAATATTATCTACTTTATATAAATATATATTTAAAAGTATAGATTCTAATGGGATGGATTCCGGCAGGACAAATGAGTCATTATGTTTACAAATTTGAAGAGAAATGCACATCCGAAAATTAACATCGTGCGTGACATATCACTAAATTTTATCAAAAATTAATTAATTAAAAGATGATAAAATAGTAGTCTGTAAAAAAAAAAATAATGATTTTTTTTTCTTTTCTTTTTCATGCAATACAATTTCAAAAATAATCCTGGCAATATATTTAAATTATTGTAGGCTTTAGAGGTTTCCATGTTGTGCATGAATCCAATGTCTAACTAGGGTTTTCTTTTATTGCTAAGTCACTTTTGGTTGAATCAATTGATATGTGAAACATCTCATCTAGCTTTGTTGATTTGTCAATATAGGCCCCATATATATTCTGATGAAGCCCCAATTGTCTCGTCTGCTTTGTTCATGTTGAACTATCATATCCCATCATACCTGATTAAGACATTTGCATCATTCACTCTCTATGTAGATAGGGACCAACTTTTTTATACAAGAATTTAAATGATAAGGGGGTGATCATTTTTCCAATTTCACAATTATTACATATAAGAGAGATTAATAATATAACTTTGATCAGATTAGGGGATCATTTGCATTACTAATGGGATTTAGAATGTAGCATGATTTTGACAACTTGTTTGTTTATTATAGATCATTTTATATGCAGGTGCCTTGTATTGTTTAATGCAATATCCAAAGGTTTGTCTGATTAGAAGGGTAAATAAGCTCATCTAGCAAACTTGCGATCAATTCCACAGAGCTCATATGTTCGCATGTCTTTGCCCTAATGAATTTGTACCCCTTCTTTATAAATGTGTGGAATATCACTAGAGGTTCGAATGCTGATAGCATACATGTATGGTCAGTGTGTGTGGGTGTGTATTATAAAAAAATAATACAAAAAAAACCGCCTAACAATATTATATTCAAGACAGACAGACGGAGAAAAAATTGTGTTAATATTTTAATTTATTCTCATGTTAATTACTTTTGGGGAGAGTTGTCATGCCCCCATTTTCAAATCTCATACATATATATATATATATATCTTGTAAATATATCATAAATTTAGATTTAGAATTAAAATACAAAATGAAATCAGAAAAGTACATATTTAAAACATGATATATATTTGTACCACACACGCATGTATAGGACTTGAACTTTGAATCAGATCTTCCATTAATCCACTTTTCATATTTCACTATATAGATGCATAATACGTGTACAATTGAAATAGGAGGTGGATATATTTTATGATCATTCCAACAAACCTAATGTTTACCTCAGTGTTATAAATAGTCTAAAACCAGGTTAATATAATTGGCCAAGCAGTTTAATTAATAAGATATAAGACTTTTTTTTTTCTATCAATAATATTATCACTAACTTATCAAAGTACTATCCCACATTGGGGCTTACTCTATAAATGCCAAAGTGTAAACATAGCAACACACCTACCAACGCAAAGCAAGAGGCACAATGAAGAGCACCCAAGAACCTCGTTCAAGCTCTTCTTGTGCAGCCTGCAAGTTCTTGAAGAGAAGATGCACACAAAACTGCCAATTCGCCCCATATTTCCGGTCCGACGAGCCCAAGAAGTTTGCGAAAGTGCACAAAGTGTTCGGGGCCAGCAACGTTAGCAAGATCCTGAACGAGGTGGCCGAGGAGCAACGGGAGGAGACGGTCAACTCCCTCGTGTACGAGGCCGAGGTGAGGCTCCAAGACCCCGTCTACGGGTGCATAGGCGCAATCGCGTCATTGCAGCACAAGATGGAGGAGCTACAGCATGATCTGATGCTCGCGCGAGCTCGTCTCGCGGCGTGTTATGTCGAATTACAGCAACAACAACAACAGAACTGTAATTTATTTTTTGATAATCATGTCAGTATGGCTCCTATTGTCGATGTTCCCGAGGGTAGTAGTGGTGTGGTGAACATTTTTGACCACAATACTTTGCCCTTTGATCAATTTAGCCCATTGTTCCCTTTTCCATAATGGGACTTGTTTTATGCCTTACAATTCTCTTTCTTTCTGTGTATATCTAATTTGTCTCTGGTTGTGTATTCATAATGGATCAAAAATTAATGTGTTTAATTTGTTTGAGCTTGTCAATTTAGTTGAAGGGCGGTATAGTAAACTATCATTTTCACTGAAATGGACCGTGTGGAAATGATTTATCAGATGGGTTTTTCTAATAGTTAAAAATGCCTTTTTGTATTCTAAAGTTGACTGATGTTTAATTTACATCTTTGATTTTTAGAATTTAACTCAAACCGACACGACTAGAAGAAGAAATTTCTACTCTTCCCTCACAACTCTCTTGTTCTAGACTTTGAACATTCATGATTGAATTTGCATGAAGTTTTAGACGATAGTCTACTTTTGATTTTAAAAGTAGTCATTAAAATTACTTTGTGTTAGTAATGGGCTTGTTAAGATAGACATTTACGAGGGGTTAATCAAGGATTAAACTATTTCTAATGGAAATTCATAAAGCCTAAGGTAATGTTGTCTAATGTATTAAAAGTTAAGTGTAAAATATCCCACATCGTATAATTGGTTTTGACAATGCTAGTATTTATGTGGTTAAGTGTTATAGTATAAACAAAACAATTAAGTACTCCACATGGGTAGCCCCACACACGCGCATCTCCCGACCCAACTCAGCTCCGGGCATTTGAGCAAATTGTCTCGATTTTGGGCTTACTTTTTACTGAATTGCCCTTGATGTTATGGTTAAATTTAAAATCTGAATTTTAAATTAATCGTTACTGAATTAATTGTAAACAACTAGGGTTGAAATCAAATAAAACATTAACAAGTGTATTGTTTTCTAAAACTTAAAATTTGATTGGTGTGAGAAATATAGATTTCTCTGAGCGCTCCTCTGATCAAAGTGAGATTGATTATATATTTTGTTCGTTCATCGTAGTATGTGTTTTGTTTGCATACAAAATACTTGAATTGATTAGCTTTCGAGGTGAGGTTGGTGGGGTGAATATTTATTTAAGGCTAACCCACTCAATCCGATGATTCAGTCATTGAATTACAAATAAATACTGATAAGTCTATTGAACTTTCCTGTTTATTTATTTGTTTACGGTATTGTTTAATTTGATTTTGGCTATAGTATTTTTTGTAAAACTGTTACTGCATTGTACTTATATTATCGAATAAATTCACCACGTGAATATCTTGTTTTTGATATTTTGGTCCAATTGTTTTTCCAACACTTTGTAGTTCATAAATGATTTTTTTCCCTATTTGAGTTGTAGCTTTTGGAAATACACACACAAAACACACACACACACACATATATAATGAAACAATATTTTCAGACATTAGAAAACAATTTAGAAAATATACGAAAAATTCAAAGTGAATTCTTATATTTTTATATTTAAATTTTAAAAATAGACATTAAAAGTTAGTCGTTTCATAAATGATTAATTTTCAGTCTCAGTTTTAGCTTTTGGGAAAAAACATTATATATTTTTAAAAAATCAAACAATATTATCAAACATTACAAAAAGAAAATAGAAATATTAAGCTTCGCACAAGCATCGAAAAGGAGTTCACCACCATACATATAGATATGAATAAAAGAAAGAAAAAGCTGATATTTGTGATTATGTTGAAATTCATTTTGCGTGATCTGTCAACTATTTATTAAAAAAAAAAGAAAATTTTGATTAGTCTGAAAAAGAAATTATAAAGAGAAAAATAAATGATTTGATGAAACAACTTTGTTTGAGTATTTTTTTTAAAAAATTAATTATTTAAAAAAATAATTAATTTTATAGTTATTTGTATAATTATAATATGTAAAAGAGAGACTTTAAGTGCTTGAAAAATGGACACGTCATTGATAGTATATCTAACACGCCATTAAAAGTATGTGATTATGTTGAAATTCGTTTTGTGTGATTTGTCAACTATTTAATCAAAAATATTAAAAAAATTGATTAGTCTGAAAAAAAAATTAAAGAGAAAAATAAATCATTTGATGAAACAACAACTTTGTTTGAATAAGTTTCTAAAAATAAATTAATTACTTTTCTAGTTATTTTTATAATTATAACAATATGTCAAAGAGAGACTTTATGTGCCCGAAAAATGGACACATCACTAATAATGTGTCTGACACGCCATTAAAAATATTGAAATATTAACTTTATTTTAATTTAATTTGTAAAGATGCATAGTATTTAGTACATTAAACATGTATCAGTGCTCGATACAGTGTCTAACCCGTGCGTATCTCACAATGAACAACTCTTTTAATCTCTCTCTCTCCCTATCCCTATCTCCCTCTCCCTCCCTCCCTCCCTCCCTCTCTCTCTCTCTCTCTCTCTCACACACACACACACACATACACATATGTGTGTGTGTGTGTGTGATAATGTCAATATTTTATTTTACGACATCATCGTACTATCAGTCAATGATTCACAATCAATTCGCAAATATATATATATACCTCGAAATACCAGAAATAATATGACTTTATTAAACTGAAAAATCAAGTCACAATATGAGGGTACAGTTGCTGTAGTAGACAACTAAATTTAATTAGACTGGAACTTGACACAAGATTCCAGATTATAGCAGAATGAATGAAGCTGGACAAAACACGTGTTCCAGAAGACAACCTAACACTAAACTGTCTTACTTATTAGGGACTGTGCACGGCTGTTTTACACACTTGCAGCCTTACACCAGTGAGTTGAATGAAATACTCAGAGCACACTCTTGATCACACCGACTACTTAGAGATGTGCCTAACTATGATTATGGATCAATCTTGATTCACACACACATTCAAGGTTTGACACTTCTTGATTGTTGATTTCTTTTATTTATACTTGGTGAGGATGGTTTTCAAACTAATTCTTTCCTTTGCCGATTGATCAACGGCTTCTTGCCATATTTGAGCCTCCAATGGTTACTTTCCTTAGTCGGCCTCCTTGCCATTAAGTGAAAACCGACTTTCCTTGAATTGCTTGATCTTTGATTCATCAAATCTTTTCCAACTTCTTCTTGCTATAGTCAAGATGGAAATTGTCATAATCAAATCTGCCAGCATTCTCCCCCTTTTGATGATAACAATGAGCTCCCCCTGTCTCCTTGCATCAACCTGTCTTGTATGATATTGAAAACTAAATAGAATTCCTTAGTGTAGAGTATGCCTTGGTTGGTAGTAAATGATAGTAAATAAGAGATGATCATGCAAACACCTTCCACAATGATATGCGTATAAACAAAAATAAGATGACTGAGTTTACCTCAAAAAATACCAAATCAGGTTCAAAAGTTCTAAAGGAAATAAATGTCAAGCAGGTAGAGTTAACAAACAAGATAAAAGATATGCCTCATAAGTTCCAAAGAAACAATTATAAGGCAGATAAAAGCAGAAATTAAAACGAAGCAGAACTCTGTATTTTCTTTCTCTTGCTCATTCTCTCCCCCTTCATCATCAAGAGGGGCATGTATTTGAAGAAGGAAGGTGCAACGAAAAGAGACATGAATTAGGATAGGAGTATCAGAAATGCGTATGATGAGTTGTACCCGGGATTTGAAAAAGTTTTCCTGACACACATCCATGAACACCTAATTTATTTCTAATTTCACATAACCATTCTTCAGGAAGAGGCTTTGTGAAGATATCTGCCAGCTGATTATTTGTGTCAATATGCAGAATATGTATAGTGTTGTTATTGACATGATCACGAATAAAATGATGTTTAATGTCTATATGTTTGGTTCTAGAATGAAACATGGGGTTTTTAGAGATACATATGGCACTGGTATTATCACAAAATAAGGGTATATTTGTGAAAGAGAGATTTAAATCAGAGAGAGTTTGTTTCATCCAAAGCAATTGAGTACAGCAATTACCAAGAGCCATGTATTTAGCTTCAGTTGTAGAGAGTGCTAGAACCGATTGCTTTTTACTGCTCCAGCTTACTAGACATCCCCTAAGAAATTGACATGTGCCACTGGTACTTTTTCTATCAATAGTACATCCTGCATAATCAGCATCAGAGTATTCGACCAAAGAAAAAGATTTCGTGTTGGGATACCATAACCCGAAATCAGGTGTTCCCTTTAAATATCTAAAAAATGCGCTTAACGGCTTTAAAATGAGATTCCTTAGGGTTAGATTAATTGGAATCATGCACACATAGTAGTGGCAAATAGTATATCGGGTCTGCTAGCAGTAAGATAAAGCAAGTTACTGATGGCACTCCGATATAATTTCTCGTCAATACTTTTACCATCGTCGTCTTTTTCCAATTTTGTGGAGATGCACATAGGGGTAGATATTTCCTTGCATTGTTTCATTTGGAACTTTCGGAGTATATCTCTTGTATACTTCTCGGAAGAGAAAAATTCCTCCGAAAGTCTGTATAATTTGTAGCCCAAGGAAATAGCTTAATTCTCCCATGAGGCTCATTTCGAATTCTTGCTGCATGCACTGAGAAAAATCTTGACATAGCTTGTCATTAGTACTTCCGAATATGATATCATCCACATAGATTTGGATGACAAGAGATAAGTGCTGAGCTTTTCATACCAGGCCCTAGGGGGCTTGTTTTAAACCAAAAAGTACTTTTGAATGTTTGTAGACATGATTTGGAAAGTTTTTGTCAATAAAACCAGGTGGTTGAGAAACATACACTTCTTCTTGAATAATACAATTTAAAAAGGCACTTTTCACATCCATTTGATAAAGAGTAATTTGTTTAAAAGATGCATAAGCTAAAAGTATACGTATTGATTCCAATCGAGCTACTGGAGCGTAAGTTTCATCAAAATCAATACCTTCTTGCTAGGCTATATCCCTTAGCCACTAATCGTGCTTTATTACGGGTAACCTTACCACTTTCATTAGTCTTATTTCTAAATACCCACTTCGTCCCTACAATTGACTTATGTGTTGGTCGTTCCACTAAGTTCCAGACATGGCTTTTCTGAAATTGACTTAGTTGCTTTGACCCACGAAGGGTCTTGTAAGGCATCTTCTACATTTTTTGGTTCAATGAGTGAAGAGAAGTACCTCATTATTTTTACTGTCGAGGGCAACTTGCTGCGCTTTTGATCTAGGGGTTACACTGGAATTTGGATCTCCGATGATGCTATCAGGTGGATGGCTTGATGCATGCTTAAATTTTCTAGGTGCCTTCGGTTGTTCCAAGCATGTACCAGTACCTATGTCGGGTTCCTTGGTACTGTTGCCCAGAGATCTTCATGTTGAAATTATCTCATCTGAAATTTCAATACTTAAGGGCTTCTTGGTAATTAGGTTAGTTTCATCAAATGTAACATGCATGGACTCCTGAATGCTTCTTTTAGTTTTATTAAAGACACGAAATGCTTTGCTATTATTGGAGTATCCAACAAAAATACCTTTATCAGATTTTGAATCGAATTTTTCAAGATTTTCTCGATCATTGAGTATAAAGCATTTGCATCCAAAAACATGAAAATAAGAAATGTTTGGAATTTTGTTATACCAGAGTTCATATGGAGTTTTCTTAAGAATTGGGCGTAGAAAAACTATGTTAGAGATATAGCAGACAGTATTTACAGCTTCCACCCAAAATGACTTTGGTAAATCATATTCATTAAGCATGGTTCTGGCCATTTCTTGGAGAATTTTATTTTTCCTTTCAACAACTCCATTTTGTTGAGGAGTTTTGGGCGCAGAGAATTCATGCGCATATCCATTGTTATTACAGAATTCTGAGAAATTTTTTCGTCAAACTCAGTTCCATGATCACTTCTTATCCTTTTTATAGAGAAACCTTTTTCATTTTGGATACGTTTAGCAAGTGAAATGAAGCTTGGAAGCGCTTCATTTTTGTGGGCCAAAAACCCCACCCAAGTGAATCTGGTAAAATCATCAACAATTACGAATGCGTACCTTTTTCCACCAATGGTTTGTGTTCTCATTGGTCCAAAGAGATCAAGGTGAAGGAGTTCCAAAGGTTTACTAGTAGAAACCATGTCTTTTGATTTGAATGAAGAATGTACCTGTTTACCCTTCTAACATGCATCGCATACCTTGTTTTTAACAAAGTGTATTTTAGGAATCCCTTTTACCAGTTCCCTTTTTGAAAGCTGAGAGAGCAAGTCCATATTGACATGACCAAGACGTCTGTGCCATGTCCAACTAACATCTTCTGCTGTTGTAAGACACTCAATGTTCTGGTTAGTAAGATCAACAAGTTTGAGACTGTATATATTTTTGTCTCGACGGGGCAGAGAAGATTGTATCATTATTTTTTAGGATGTGACAATGTGTGTGTGAAAAGTTTACTTGATATCCACTGTCACAAAGCTGGCTGATACTTATAAGATTATGCTCTAGTCCTTCTACCAGCCATACATTCTCTATACAAGTGCCGGAACCTGTGCCGATGGATCCTTTGCCAATGATCTTAGCTTTGGTATTGTCTGCAAAGGTAACATAACCACTGTCGCAGTTTTCTAGGTTAGCAAATACTTTTATGTTGCCTGTCATGTGTCTAGAGCACCCACTGTCGAGAATCCATTTGTCATAGTTGGGATGCTCTGTATATTGTACCTGCATCAAAAAGCCTTTTTAGGTACCCCTTTTGTTTTGGGTTCTTCAAGATTAGTATTAGTTAGCTTTGGTACCCAAACCCACTTGGTTTTGGGTTTAGTTGAATAGCAAAAATACGATATATGACCAAGTTTTCCACAATTATAACACTGTTTCGATTTTTGATGAGTTTTCCTATTATTCCTTTTGGCTTTTTGTAGATTATGCAATGAAATTATGAGCCTGGAATTTTCTTCTGATAAGAACTCATTTTCTTTTACGATTACTTCCTTTTCCTCTCTTAAAATTGATAAAGTTTCAAGATATTTTTTCTCCATCTCTGGCTTTTCGTTGAGAATACATAAAATATTTCCTTCCAATATTTTTTTTCTTTTTGATATTTCAAGTATCTTCTTTTGACTACTCTCAAGTAATTCATGCAGATCAATATCATCTAGATTTTCTGAAAATTCAGATGAGGTAATCGATTGCACCTAATTATCAGCCATAAAGGCAATGCAATCCTCTTCATTGTCAAATTGTTCTGGTTCCGAATCATCCCATGTCACTGTCAGAGACTTCGTTTTGGGTTTTGAATTTCTTCTAAGTTGAGGACACTCTGGCCTGATGTGGCCGATCTCTCCGCATTCATGACATATGATAGGGTCGACCTTTTGTTGTTCAGTGCTAGTGTTAGGTCTTCGTGGGTTTCCTTTTCGAAACCTTTTCTTAACACTCGTAATCATACGTAGCGTTTTGGTAATTAATGCTAGTTCCACATCTAGTTGTTCTTCTGATACATGCTCAATAATATGTGTTTCTTGACTAACACTAAATGCTAAAGATTTAGGTTCCGATTTTTCTTCTTTGTTCATGAGTGTTAGTTCATGAGATATAAGTGATCCAATTAATTGTGCCATAGATAACGTGTTTAGATCTTTTGCCTCATGACTGGCAGTCACTTTTGGACTCCACTCTTTAGGCAATGATCGAAGAATCTTTCTAACTTGATCCTCTTTAGAAATTATTTTTCCAAGGGAGACCAAGTTATTGATAATCTCCGAGAATCTTATATTCATTTGATTGATAGACTCACCCACTTTCATGTAAAACATTTCATACTGGTGAGTGAGTAATGCAATCCTTTCTTCCCTCACTTGTGATGTATCTTAATGAGTTACCTGTAGCATTTCCCACATTTTTTTCGCAGCTGCACAAGTGATCACTCGGTTGTATTCTTCTTTTGTAAGGACGCAAGATAATATGTATTTTGCTTTCGCAATAAGTGAGAGCAATTTCATATCGTCGTCAGTTAAGTCCTCATATTTCTTGTCTATTTTCTTGTTACCATCAGTTTTGGTGATAGAAAATGGACCATGACTTACTACTCTCCATAGTCTGAAGTCTATAGCGATGAAAAATTCCTCAATCCGATTTTTCCAGATTGAGTAATTTGTTCCATCAAAAAGAGGAGGTCTAGAGTATGATGACCCTTCGGCATAAACATCTGCGTGTTGTAGTGCCATTTGGATCTTTTCTTAGGTTAGTTAAACCTTTTTATGAGAACCTAGCTCTGATACCAATTGAGACCTCGAAATACTAGAAATAATATGACTTTATTAAACTGGAAAATCCAGTCACAATATGAGGGTACAGTTGCTGTAGTAGACAGCTAAATTTAATTAGACTGGAACTTGACACAAAATTCCAGATTACAGCAGAATGAATGAAGCTAGAACAAAACACGCGTTCCAGAAGACAACCTAACACTAAACTGTCTTACTCGTTAGGGACTGTGCACGACTGCTTTACACACTTGCAGCCTTACACCAGTGAGTTGAATGAAATACTCAGAGCACACTCTTGATCACACCGACTACTTAGAGATGTGCCTAACTATGATTATGGATCAATCTTGATTCACACACACATTTAAGGTTTGACACTTCTTGATTGTTGATTTCTTTTATTTATACTTGGTGAGGATGGTTTTCAAACTAATTCTTTCCTTTGCCGATTGATCAACGGCTTCTTGCCATATTTGAGCCTTCAACAGTTACTTTCCTTAGCCGACCTCCTTACCATTAAGTGAAAACCGACTTTCCTTGAATTGCTTGATCTTTGATTCGTCAAATCTTTTCCAACTTCTTCTTGCTATAGTCAAGATGGAAATTGTCATAACCAAATCTGCCAACATATATATATATATATATATATATATAAATTCGCGAATATATATTTGAGTTGCGTCACATTTTCCGTCACGAGGCATATAAAATGTAGTATCATAATTAGCAATAGCATTTATATCAAAATAAGCTTCGCACTTGTTATGATTTTCAAATAACTGTACATTGTCTGCTTGCCTACCGGACACAAAACCTCATAGTATCGTGGTATATGTGAAGTTTCATTAGAAAATATACTCAATAAAGTTATATAACATAATTATATCCAAGGTCCCATATATACATGGATTTTCCTCTTTTCAATCCTCTACATCAATTGCCACCTCTAAAGAATAAATTTAATTATTGCTTAAATTTGCCATAACCTGGTTGCATGCATTTGCTTGTCTTAATTCATCATGTTGTGGGCTCATCACTAGCCTAAGTTCAATATATTTTCTTAGCTAGAGTACAATCTAATGATCGCAATTGAGTATAACTGGGTTAATTTATCGTGGACTATATTGCAAGGACACATATACAGCGATACGATATAAACAAAAATATTTGACTTTTTACATCTAAGTGTAGGCTTTATGTTAAGTTAGTACATTAAAATCTCGATTTTATGAATTGTATTTGACCATTCACCAAAAAATACATTTCCAATACACGATTCGATATAACCTTTCAAACATTTTACGGACATTTTTTCTATATTTATACTATCTATATATCAAACATTTTACGGAGACTTTTTTTCTTATTTATACTATTGTATAAAGGTATTACATTCCATAATAATTACTTTTTATGTGTCATTTTTTTAACATTTAATTTATCTTTCTCCTTTCTCTTTCCATTCTCACATTCTTTTAGCTCTCTCTCTCTCTCTCTCTCTCTCTATATATATATATATATATATTTCTGTCAACTCCCACTCTATTATTTTTTTTTTCTTTCTCATTATTTTGCTAATTTTTTATACTCTTCACCCTGATTTCACTATGTTATAACCTATACTATTTTTTTTTTATCATGCACATCCACTGAATGTACCGAGACTGCTAGTTGTGAATGATTAGTGAGACGGACTAATTTGATAAGGTAAAACTAAAGCAAGCAAAAATGACTTCGCCTAGAAATTAGAATATTTGATTTCAATAACCATGTTTGATTGCCCCAAAAGAGAAATTCCTAGAAAACTATCGTTTAGCCATATTAGGGATGCAAACGAGCCGAGTCGAGCCGAGCAGAACCTTGGCTTTTTTTTTGGGGTCGAGCTCGAGCTCAAACCAAATAGATCGAGCTTGAGCCCGACGAGCCAGGAAAAAACAGGCTCGAGCCCTCGAGTCATGTTCGAGCTCGGCTCAGCTCGTTTGGCTCAAATTTGTGAGTAAATTATAAACTCGAGTTCTGGCTCGAGCTCGAATTTAAATATTTTCAAATATTTTATTATGTTTGAGCTATGGGCTCGAGAGCTCGAGTTCGAAAATCAATATATTATTTATAATTATATATATAATTATATAAAAATAAAAATAAATATTAAAAATATAAAGGCTCACGAGCCTACGGACAAGAAATACTGGGCTCGAACTCGGCTCGAAACTTATACGGGCTTGGCTTCGTCTCGGCTCGAATTATTCGAATTCAAGGTCGAACCTTTGTCGAGCCGGCTCAGTTCGTTTGCATCCCTAAGCCATATATATGTCTAACCAAATAATTCGTGGGTAGGAGTAGTATGGCTAAAGTTACCCATGGATTTTCTAGCGATGGAAAATTAGCGGCTAAATCTGTATTTAGCCACAGATTTATTGGTGACTAAGGATTTGATTTTTCCATGGCTAAAATTTTTTCATCTTTTTAGATACAAAAAAAATTGTGGCTAAATTTCTTCAATTTTTTAGCAAAGTCAAAAAGTATATTTTTAACTTTTATCAATTTTTTTTTTGTGGCTAATTTTTTTTTATTTTCTTAGCCACTGAAAAATCCTTGACTAAATTTTTGTCGTTGCTAAATTTCTTTGATTTTTTAGCCACACAAAAATCTGTGACTAGAAGTTAAAATTAAATATTTTACCTTTGGCCTTATAAAAATTTGGAGGTTTTCATTGATTACTTCCACTCAATTTGTAGAATTTAGGTGAAATTATCAATTTATTTATTCAAATTTAGCGTAATTGAACAAATCAAATAAATCAAATATGAAATTCTTGTGAGTTCAAACCCTGATCAATAGCTTCAAAATTTGGCAATTAACTAGTTGACACATTTAATTTTATGAAAATTAAACTACATATTCAAAGGGAATTGATTATAAGTGTAATTGACCAATTAGATAAATTGAGTACAAAAAATTGGCGTATTACATAAAAAAAAATTCAATTTAATTAGCTAGTGAGTCACTAATTCAATAAAATAAAAATAAATATTTGACTTTTTACATTTAAATTGACTTAGAAATAAAATATATAGTCTTTTTTCTTATGTGTAATTTGACCAACTGAATTAATTGAATTGATATAATTGACGTATTTAATGAGAACTCAATTTGACTTCTATGTTTAAATTGATTGAGCATTATTGTCCATTTTACTATATAGGATAATGAAATTACAAATTTGCAATGGTTGAGATAAAACAAACGTTAAAATTTTTTAAAAATAAGAAATTGTTGAATATAGCGACCGATTTAGTGACGGAAAACTTGTCGCTAAAATCATCCAAAGCTCTAACTAAAATAACGACGGAAAATGTACCGCAACTTAAAAAAAATGACACTATACTTGGAGTTATTCAACGACTGAAAAATCTGTTTCAAATTCTTTCGTTGCAAATTTTTTTTAGGTGCTAAAATTTTATATTCGTGGTTGAATCCATCACCACTTGCGAGGGAGAGAGAGAGAGAGAGAACAATGATGGACAATAATTAAAATAATAATGTTTAAGTAGTTCGTCTTTTTCTCAAGAATGAAATGTATTAAGTGATAATAATTTAAATTTTATCATAATATTGCATAATAGTTGGAAAATTACTTGCTTAAGCTGTTTTCATAAATTGGTGATAGTACCCATTTTAATGAAAATGAACCTACAAAATACTTGCTAGGAAAACGAGTAAGGAACTAGATCACATAAAGCGGGTGCGAGTGCGAAAGTGTGTGCGAGTGCGAATGCGTGAGAGCGTCAAAACTAAAAAAAATTGAGTGCGAGAGCGCCTTAAAGCGTCTATTAAAAAAAATTAAAATAATTTTATGTAATGTACAAAATAATTAATACCCAACAAAAAAAATATAATTATAACCAATATTTATACTGTATTTGAATAAGCAACATTAGAAAGATAATTACATTACTTAATACTAACAAAAGATACATCCATTCTCCTCTCTAACAAAAGTCCCATGGTTAGTATTCTTTGATCTACATGTACATTCATAGGCAAAAGAATTAGTATTTCACTATACATATACTTACTAATATAGCCTCAAAAGCTACCTTCACAAAAATAAGGTATGCATTGATTTCTTTCAAAAGGCTATAGAAAAGAGGAGCAGCAGACTTCTATTCAACATATAAACATTAATATTCCAATTAGTATTTAACATGTTTGAAGAGCATCCAATTCTTGATCTTCAAAGGCTTCCATATCATCTTCAAGAAAATCTTCGTATGTATTACGATCCCAATTCTTGTAAGACTTCTCAAAGTTTTCCTCATACCTTGTTATGATTCGATTGTTGTAATGCACAAACACCAAGGACTCAACCCGATCAACATTTAATTTGTTTCTTTGAACACTATGGATGAAACTATACACACTCCATGCTCTCTCTGCACATGAACTATTCACATTTTGTGACAACACTTTGGTGGCCAAGGAATATAGTTGTGGAGCGGCAACACCTTATAAATTCCACCATTCAATAGAAGTCATGTTCTTTCGATCTTCAATAGCTTCGGGCTTGGCAAAAACACCTCCATCACATGTAAAATCACTAAGTTGTTTTCGAACCATTGGAGCATCTTGTGAACTTACAAGCTTTCGGACAGCATCTAAGTATACACTTTGTACAAAAGGATCTGCATGGGGCTTAGTTCGTTTTCTACCACCAGGACTTGAACTTTGCAGCCATTCCTCACAATAATAATAAGGATTAAGCATATATGAAAGTGTGTGCAGCATCAAATTCATTCTTTCCCACCTTTGCATGGCCAAAGATTCAACTTCTAGAGACATTTCTAAGTTATCAGACAATGCCTCCTTTATCGAACCTATCATATCCTCCATTTTTTGATACACTTCACCAATTACAGCTTTGTCAGAATCACAAAACCGAATCATTATCCAAATTGGCTTTGTAAAAGATAATATAAACTTCACATCTTTCCAAAATTGATCATCTAGTATTACTCTTTTAACCTCATCATGAGCTAATTTAGACTTTGATGTTCCTTTTCTAATTGATTCCCATTCATCATTCAAAACCATTGTAATTAGGGAATTTTTTAACTTATGAAGCCGTTCCATTGCCACATAATGATGACCAAATCTTGTCTTTTTAACTTGAATGACCTCCAATGAAGAGAATTTTCTGAAAATGTGCAGCACAAAACTATGATTTTTTATGTAATTAATTACTTCTTTTACCTTAGTATAACAAGCACCAACAAAAACCAAAGATGGGTGCAATGACTTTGCAATATCTTTCATCAAAAGACTTAATGTATGTGGCATGCAACCTGACCAAAAGATATGTGGCATCCTATCCATAATCATTGCTCCAGCAACCTTACAATTAGTTGCATTATCTGTTAATATTTGCACAACATTGTACTTCCCCACGATTTCTATAGCCTTAGATAATATATCAGCTATATATGCAGCAGTTTTTTCCTCCCCAGAAGAGTCTACGGCTGTTAAAAAGATAGGCTTACCTCCACATACTGCTAGAACATTGATCAGAGGTTGATTTCGAACATTCGACCAGCCATCAGATACAATTGACACACCATATTGAGACCAATCTCGCTTTATTGCTGCTAAGCGATTATCCAACTTTGTTTTCTCCTTATCGAGCAATGTAGTTCTTAATTTCTCTGAACTTGGTGCTTTGTAACCTTTAGTAGCCTCATTTATAGCTTTGACAGCATCCATCCAAAAAGGAGATCTCGCTACATTAAACGGAATGCCACAACTATAGAAGAATCTTGCAATTCTAGTATCCGCATCCTCTCTTGAAGATATCTTGAACATTTCATTGACAACTTTATTAGCAACTTGTCGCTTTTCTGGTAGAGGTATAGATAGATCATCAAGTTTGCTTCTCTTGCGCAAATCACCCCCATGAAGATCTCTTGCTTCCTCTTCTTCTTTTTTAAGCATTTCTCTATCTTCTTTGGACATTTTAGAGCATAAAGTGATTCCCCGATTCTTTTCTCCTTTCCTCAAGCCGATTAAATGTGCTCTAATCCTTGAATATGATCCCGTATACGCATCTTGTCAACAACCGAAGTTACATATCCATTTGTTGTCTTTTTTATCTCCAACAATTGTAACATATTTTTTTAACGGAGTGGCAGTGTCGTTCTTTTTTGCACCAGAAGTTGCTTCATCTTGATAACTCTCACTCATTGTAATAAAACTTAATCTGAAATTAATGCAACAATTCATAAATAACAAATCAAAGATCATATATATATATATATATATATATTTAAAACTCAAGTTAAAAAAGAAGCCAAAATTGTTCCTAAATCCTACTTGTAATTGATTCCTGATACACACAAATTGTTCACAAACCCAATTTTTGCAAAGCAAACTTCTCAAAAATACAATATAATGAATAATATAATACATAGAACTCAATTCTTTGTGAAAAAGCACTCTGCTCTCTAGGTTTCCAAAAATCAAACTCAATTGCCCAGTTAATTATCAATTCTCATACCAATTTTTGCAACTGATTTCAAAGAGCTTAGCACACATATATGTTCTCTTGCCATAATTAGGCACAATTTTTTCCCCCTTTTTTAAGCAAATTGTTTGTTAACTTTATCCCATTTTTTTAAACAAATTAGAAATATTATTTCATTAAAGCAATCTGTTTGTTTTCATTACAAAATCACTTTCTCAATTTGAAGTTTAGTTTGGGAATCGACTTTTTTTTTCACTATTGGTTACTTCGGATTTCTATGAGGTAACTTTATTTTTAGGAGCAATTTCTGTTTTTTTGTGATAAATTGGGCAACAGATTTTCAGTTTTTCACTCGTTTGAACAAAGGCAAATAACAAATGGACAAGAAATTCGAGAGAGAAAGAGAAAATTGGGAGAGAGAGAGAGAGAGAGAGAGAGAGAGAGGCGTATAGTTCTTCTCTTGTTCTGAATTTCTGATCTCCTTCTCCACAATCCAGCGTATCAGAATTGCAAGACAGAGAGAGACGTACAATTAAGGCTTTTATTGGGCTTTTCTTAATGGGTTTTGATTTTATTGGGTTTTATTTAGAGATGTTGGACTTGGAATAATTTAAATAAGGAATTCCTTTGTCTTTTTTTTTTTTTCCCTAATTGGAGCACTAAAATATGAGAATTAAGAAGCTTTACTGCACTAAATCGAGAATTACTGAGTACATTTTAAAATATAAAGTCTTAGACTTATGAAATAATAAGTCTAGAATTAAAAATTATTAAAGCGCGGATTTAGATTTTTTAGTGCGCGAACTAAGTTTTCTTAATGCGTCTTAGTGCGGCGCTCCGGCACCCAGTTCGCCAAGTCGAGATCTGTGCGACAGTGCGGTGATCGTTATAGAAGAACTATGTGATCTAGGTAAGGAAGCCGAATAAAACTTCGTTGGGCCTGGCAAGTGGGCCCAAGAAGGAGAATTGACTGGGGCTAAGCTAGGGCTATCAATAGGTCGAATTTGGAGAGGATTTGGAAATCCGAATCCAATAAACTTCTTCAATATTCAAATTTAATCTAAATCTTATAAGATTTACATTCAATATCATTGAGTCTGAATCCAATAAAAAGTCCAAAATTCGATCCCAATAATAGTTAAAAAATTGAAACTTTAAAATCAAGTAACACATAAAAACTTATTTTTTATGTAAAAAATAAAATTTTTAAAAATTAAAGAATTATTTTAGAATATGTATAAAAATTATATATTATTTTGTTAAAAAATTACCTTGAAAAATTAAAATGGTGCATTATTAATTATAATGGTTTATATATTGCATTCTATTGAAGCTTATTTACTAACATTATATGTATAAGGTTATTAATCTAATAAAAAACATAATTAAAGTTTAGATTCGAATCTTTAACGGATCGGACTGCTTGATTCCATATCCTATCTATTTATTTCGAATTACGAATATTTATAATCAGATCTAGTCCACCAGTTGTTTATAATGGTCAATACCCTTATCTTAACAACTAGGGGATGGAGGGATGGATAAGGTCTAGGCTTTTCACCCACATGGGCTTGTTCCTCCAAAATTTCAACCACTTGTAACTACTCATCCTATTCTCCAGTATGCTGAGTAAGGGTTAGGCAGTTCGGATCCTCTGCTATAAAAAAAGGTGCTATATCTCCTCCTACACTCATTAATACACGCCACGTATATTGGTGAACGGTTGAGACAAGGAAAGAAAAAAACTTATGATATGGACAAATTTCTTTCCTTATCTCAACCGCTAATCAATAAACGCGGCGTGTATTGATGAGTGTAGGAGGAGATGTAGTCCCGTTTTGTAGCAGAGGATCCGAACTGAGGGTTAGGAGGGTTGAAACCACATTTCCGGCCGATAAAAGGTAGTCCATCCCCAAAGGTGAGGGGTAACCAAAATTCTTGCACTCCATACACTCACATTATCACATATGTCTTCTTACGACTTTCTATGATTTATTTATGCATTTCATTGTTTTTTATCATTATTTTATCATTTATGATTGAATACTAACTTAATTTATTGGAAGACTAATCGCTATGTCTATGTTTTCTCCCTTGAGTTGTTTATTTTTACATGAAGCATTCAAACTCGATTTCCAACATTATAAATTTAAGATGTTTGAAAAATCGGTAAGCATCATAAATAATTAATTACACCTAAAATATAGCAACAATTTAATGAATCTTATTAATGCGAGAAAATACAATTTTTGGCATTTGATATGTATACCTAGTAAAGCATTTGCATTCATAGTTAATATACTAAGGATAAATATCATAATTTATTGGTCCTTAAAGTTAATGTTAATATCACTTTAGCTCCTAATATCTTCAAAGATGTTTAAAGTCCTACCTTTACGTATAATTTCATATTGGTCCCTCCATTGATTTTCCCACATGATTTTTACCAAAATTTGAACATGCAACTAGCACATGTTATATTTTAAGGGCAAACTTGTCAATTTAATTGACATAGTGCACTTTAGTCCATATGTATCAATTTTCAAGTTAGATAGTAGGATAGTTCTATGATTAGTTGGTCTCGTAGGTGACTAATGTTAGTCGTGGTTTAAAATGATTACATGTGTTTTGATATGTAGTTTTTATAATAGGTTACAGGTTTTTTGATTTTCAAAGAAACCTAATATTGAAAATAATAAATTATTTTTTAATACTTGACTAAAATAACAAACTCCAAAAACAAATTATCTTCCTTCTCCTTTAGTCTTTTACCAATTTCATAATTATTCTCCAATGAGCAAATTTTTTTCCATACTAAATTTATTTATACCCAAAAACAAATTCCTTGTCACTCTCTCTAGGCTATTTATATATTACTAGAATACGTGGAATGATGGAGCCAGGGAGGCTGGTGGTGGTGGTCGCCACCCCTCAATTTTTTAAAAATCCATTTTTTAGTGTATATATATATTTAGAATTTTAAAATTTTGCCCCAATAAAATAAAATTTTAACTTTTATATAAGTTATATAATAAAGAATTTTAATTTTCTCTACTCTATTTTATTTTTGGTGGTTTATTTTTATCTAATCTCATATACCATAATAATGAAATTCTCTCTCTTTCTCTTTCCTCTATTTTTTCTTTATTCTCTTCAAATTAAAATATTAAAAATTCTATTAAATTTTACTTCTTTCTTCTATTCCAATTAAAACACCAAAAATTCTATTAGAATTTTTCTTCTCTTAGAAACCTTATAGTATTCAACTTTTCTTCAAAAGCAACGTACAAGAAGGTATTGTGTACTAATTTTAGAATTTATACATTTATTTATTATTATTATTATTATCTTGTAATTGATTTTTGTTGTAAAGCTTTGAATCTTAGGACTATTGATGTGAATCTTGATAGTTGTTCAATATTAAACTTAATGAGCCTTGATATTTATTTGTTGGCTTATTGAACTTGAATGGATCTTACTAATTCGACACTTCATATTTAATTGGGAGTGATTTGGAGAATGTGATGGCGGAAAAAAAAAAAGATATTTTTTGAGTTTTGAATATATTTTTTGATTGTGAGAACAGAGAGAGAGAGAGAGAGAGAGAGAGAGAGAGAGAATCTATTTTAATAATTTTTGAGTTTTGATTATATATCATTATGTAGGTTTATGTCAATTTTATTGAGTATTGTTTAAAAATTCTTTGTTAAGTATTTTTTAAAAGCAATTCATTATCCACTATATTTGTTTCTTTTGAAATAGAGAATAACTTATTTTTTTTGGTATGATTTGTTATATATTGTTTTTGATTGTAGCACCTTTTTTATTTTAGCATTTATAATTGATCGTATACACATAAATATGATAATTTTTGTTATTTTATATATTAATATTAGAGTAAATTACGTTCAGCACCCCAACCTTTGGAGTGTTTTACTCTTTGGTACCAAACTTCGTAAATGTTCGCTTTGATACTTAACCTTTATTATTTGTGCACCGATTGTATTTTTTCACTATTTCGATGGAATCTTTGTGGAATGTTCGGGCATATTCGGGGGAATATTGAGGAATATTCTACCGGAATAGTGTAAAAAATACTATTGGCGCACAAATAATAAATGTTAGGTACCAAAGCACACATTTACAAAGGTTGGGTATCAAAGTACAAAACACCCCAAAGGTTGGGTATCAAAGTACAAAACACCCCAAAGGTTGGGGTACTTAACGTAATTTACCCTTAATATTATATATAACCCTTATATTTATACATTTTAATAACTAATGACTTCGAAAAAATTTTGCACCCCTCAATCAAATTCTTGGCTTCATTCCTGAATATGTGACACACTCGTTGCGTATGCAAAAAAAAAAAAAGAGAGATATAATTTATCTAAATAATCAAAATTTAATGTCATATGTAAATTTATTTTTTATTAAACTTTCTATAAAAATATATATCTTTTTTAACTACTTCTATTATTTATACTATATGCTTAATTGTTTTTAAGTATGTATTCAATTTATAATGAGAAAAATTAAATTAAAACTAAAGTCAGACTTTTGTTAAAAATAATATATATAAAGTAGACAAAAAAAACTTTGGAAAAAAGGAATGTGAGAGAGATGAGAGAAGAGAATAGAAAAAACGAACAAAAAAAACGTAACACGTTGGAGAAATGAGACATGACTCATGAGAGAGAATAGACGATGAGAGTAGTTATTTATAAAGGACATTTTTAAAAAACCACAAATAAACACACAAAAAAAAAAAAATTTAAAGGCTCTCACACTTAACATGTAGAATAGATATTACTGATCAATGCAATTAAATTTATAATGCATCGACACTCATGCATTACAAATGAAATAAAAATACATAAATACAACATTAGGCAAATCAAATTTTATGTTTGTGTAATGTCAATAACATTGAAGTGAAATACGTATGTAAAAGGAAAACATGATGAGACACCTTGACGTTGTTTACATACTAGTAATCGTTACATGTGGTCCTTGCACGCATAGAATAATTTGAATATCCAATATTATTGTCCACACATTTATTTTACGATACTAAAATTTAATACCATTTAATACTGAACTTATATATATATATATATATATATATATATTATCAAAAGATCACCATCATCACTCATAATAGAATTAAAATTTTGATTTAGAAATACCTCTAATATTTTTTTATATAAAAAGTATACTTCTACAAAAAAAATATATATATAAAAAAAAATGAATAGAGTGAAATAGACATGAAGAGAGGTTGAATGTATAGATAATTATGGTTTAGTGCCACATATCGTGGGTTTCCTTAAAATGTGGATTTAATTCAGAGTGGAATTACAAAATTTGGCATCCGAATTGCTGATAATTTATTGGGAATGTTCAATTTTGCCCTCTATATTACATTTATGTTGTGATTTCACTAAATATTAAAGGGTGAAAATAGTAAAATGTAATACATTACTGCTATTTTAGACACAAAATCAACTTTCATTTTACAATAGTATAAATATTGAGTTTATTTTTAAATAATGTAAATTAGTTTCTTGACTTACTCATCATTTACTATGTGAATATATGTATACTATGAATATTAGATCCTCATATCATTAACACGAGTATTATTATTATTATTATTATTATTATTATTATTATTATTAGCTTACCTCCATTGACACTCAAAATATAGTTTTTTTACCAACTAGTGCTTATTGCACTCCTCTCTTTGTATTTTATATATTTAAATCACTTTTAAAAATATATTATTCAATACCACTGCGGATTAGCCATTTTAGAGTAATCTATGAATAGTATGAATAATATTACTAATAATGCAGTCTAAATTTTACAAATTTTATTTTATTTAAAATAAAGATGTTGATATTCGGGATATATTTTTAAAATAATTCTTAGTGAATGGTATACTTTATTTAAAATATGTCAAATATTTAAATGAAATGTAAATTCTGATCAACTATTAATTCGTGTTTGGATTTTTAAATTTTATATAATATTTATTTTAATATTTAATCAGGATTTTTATTTTCGTATCATAATTTCAATTTGTTATTTATGTTAATGCTTATATTCTTAAAATACAAAAATGTAGAATTAATCATATTAATAATAAAAAAAAAAGCTTCTTTCATTGTTGAAATTATCCACTCAATTATTGGATTGTCACTTGATATTAAAAAAATATATTATTTTTATAATGGTGCATCAGTATTTGTGTAATTCATATTGTAAAATAAATTGAAGGATATTTAAAAAAAAAAATTGAAGGAAACAAGTACGAAAGGAGCTAGACCTTTAATTCGTACAAAAAAAGTAGCAGATCTCAAATTGTGGATGAAAAAGAACGAGCGAGATTGGTTCAATGCACCAAATGAAATTAAATTTTTTGGTTGCTCTTGCTGTAGGTTCAAAAAAAAAGAATTAATTGGTTCATATCTAGTGGGATGTACTACCATAATTGTTGTATAATAAAATCACTGGGGAACCTATATAGCTGATAACCCATCCAATTTAGTTTCACCGTAGATGCAAGTTACATAAAAATAAATGACCTAGATACAATATATCATATTTAATAACTAAAATTAAAAGTAACTAATATTAGTTACTTACGAACCATGACTTATGATAGAATTTCCCTAGGTAGTAATACAAAACTTCTCTCTACTCATAAAAAAAAAAAGACATTTTATTTGTTACATTATAAATTAGTAATATTTTCATTTAAAGTTCTTTCCTGCAATTCTAAAAAATCTATAAACCATTGTACAAATTACATTTTTAAATTTATCGAAATAAGTACTTTTAATTATAAGAATGTTTCACTGTTCGTAAACATTACGACAATTAATTAATTTCTTTCTATTTTATAACGTTATTTTATCAAGTAGCATTTTTAATTATAAATATGTTTTGGCCTCATTTTAACAAAAGCTAAAATTGTATTATACTATATTCTTTTAATTTATTTCAACAAATGGTGTTTTTAACTACAAATGTTGACGCAGTGATGGATTCCGGAAAGGGCAATATTGGGTTGGGCTTGGCTGCTCGTGATGCTAGAGGGGGTTTTGTGGGTGCAAAGTCAGTACTATTATATGATCATTTTGATTCGCTGGACATGGAATAAGAGCTGTTGAAGAAGGCCTAAAGTGGGCTAGGAGCCGAGAGCTGCGAAACATTTCTCTCGAAGGGGATTGCTTAACAGTGGAGTCCATTCTACATATTGCGAAGTTCTTTGAAGATGTTTGCTTCCGCCATGTGCGCCATTCTGCAAACCGAGCGGCACATTGTCTTGCCAAATTTACCTCTAGTAGTTTAGCTGTACTCGATTGTTGGGGGGATGAAATCCCAGATTTTATTCGTTATACTTTGTACATCGATAAGTTACTGGCAGAGTTATAAAATCCCGAGAGTTTTTCTCCTGCTACTTGACCATAAAAAAAAACAAAAAAACTACAAATGTTTTATTATTTAAAAACAACTATATATCTTTTGCTTTATCTATTCATTTATTTAAGTAAATAGGATTTTGTAACTGTAACTTTTGCCGCGCTTATTCCTAATAATTTGAAGTTACAATTTGTATTTCAACTTTTTTTTATAAATAATACACATTCATCACTCACGCACGCATAGGATTCGAAGTTTGGTGTTATATTCCCTACGCTATTCAGGCTAGGTACAATTACCCAAAGTACTTGGGCCAAGAAAGCAAGAATTGTAGCAATAAAGTGAACCCAATAGCCTGAAGATCAATATCGAAGTCTCCAATCACTTAATTCTCCTTAAAAGCCCTTTATATATATTGGACCGAGCCATAAGTTGGGGATCCATTGGGAGATAAACGTTTAAACTGGAAGATGCTTGGAGGAAATTACGATACTGATGACAACGGAGCGAGTATCCGGCAGGTTTTGCAAAATCCAAGACCCGTCCCATCAAGTTTAAAGATTTTATAGGACTCAAGACCTGATTCATACCCGATCTGAATCGGTAGATTGGACCCATTATACCACTTTATATTTTAAAAATAATTGAAAAATGTTCTTTCAAAAATAATACCATTATAACTTTCAAAAGATGAAAAAAAATAATAATATTACTAAAAAATAATCATTTATAAATTTTTATGAGCCTATTTTAATCATAATTTTTTGAAAAGCATATCATCTTATCTCGTAGTTATTTTTATGTTTATTGAGGCATAATATTGTATAATTATTTTAATATACAATTATCATGCTCATATTTTATATGTTAACATTTATTGTATTATAGACATTTGTGTATGAAGTACAAATACATATCATATAAGTTAATATATTAGTAAATGAAATGTATATATATTATACATATACATATATATACATATATTATACATATATATATATATCATTTTAACGAGGTAATTTCTAGTATAAACTGGACCCAATATTGCCATCCCTAAATTTCACGTATTTCATGTAGGTTTGATTCCAATCAAATCCCTTGAGATTTGGTCGAAGTATGAGAAAATACAGGTGTTGGGACTTGCGCAAGTGCATGCAATCGTACAAGTAATATAAAGTGAGTAGAGTATTGAATCTACAAGGATTGTGATTTGGCCCGTGAAAATAACTTGTGTTTGTTTAGCTAAATGGATCAAATTGAGTAGTGATTTTGTATTACTAAAAGAAACCTACGTTCTTAATTAAAAACAACTTACGAATAATAATACTAATAAATAATCAAGGCGGGAAATGCAAGTGTAAGGTGGTTTCATTCACCAAATTCGCTATTCTAATCTAATCCCTAAGTTGAGTGGTTTCGTGGTTGTGTGAAGCCTAGGAACACATATATCCACAATCTCTCTCGAGCATTGCGGAGTTAATTCATACAATTCCTCTAAGCCTAAGATTAACCAATCCTCATTCAATTAATTCCAACTTTAAAATTATTTGAATGAATTTTTAAACACTGCCTTAAGGCTCAATCAAAGTTAAATTCATTCTCATGCAACTTCAACCCAATTGATCTCGTCTAGTTAGAGCTATTATCGTGAATCGTCTCTCGACCTCATCACGATTCTCAAATTCGCTAATTAGGGGTGATCAAACCCTAACTACGTATTAAACCATTAAACAAGAATCACACAACAAAGAAAACATATGAAAACGAATTCAAACTCACGGGATTTTCATAGAATAGCAAAAACGATGAACTACACCATCCTTACACTTAATTAAATTAGTTCATAATGGAACTAAAAATAAGAATAAAATCTGGAAAAGAATTCATGAAAAGAGAAGAATACTCCCCTTGTTCGGTTGTTCTTCCCTTGGCTCTTGATTTCTCCCCTCTTCCGTTCTTCACAAAATCTCCGTAAAGATCAAAATCGAACCCAAGAAGAAAAAAAGTAAAAATGAAAACAAAAATTGATGAATGTCACAAGCATCCAAGAGATCTAATCTATCAAGCTCAAAAAAAAAAAAAAAGTCTCCCCTTGATTTCTGCTTGAATCTGGACTCAAAAGTGGTAAAGAAATGCCTAGCAAAACTTTCCAAATCAGCACCTCAGTCAAATAAGAAAGGTTGTTAATTGCTGTCGCAGATATTCGCAATCTCTCTCGAGCATTGCGAAGTTAATTCATAAAATTCCTCTAAGCCTAATATTAACCAATTCTCTTTCAATTAATCCCAACTTTAGAATTATTTGTATGAATTTGTAAACACTGCCTTAAGACTCAATCAAAGTTAAATTCATTCTCATGCAACTTTAACCCAATTGATCTCGTCTAATTAGAGCTATTATCGTGAATCGTCTCTCGACCTCATCACGATTCTCAAATTCGCTAATTAGGGGTGATCAAACCCTAACTACGTATTAAACCATTAAACAAGAATCACACAACAAAGAAAACATATGAAAACGAATTCAAACTCACGGGATTTTCATAGAATAGCAAAAACGATGAACTACACCATCCTTACACTTAATTAAAATTAGTTCATAATGGAACTAAAAATAAGAATAAAATCTGGAAAAGAATTCATGAAAAGAGAAGAATACTCCCCTTGTTCGGTTGTTCTTCCCTTGGCTCTTGATTTCTCCCCTCTTCCGTTCTTCACAAAATCTCCGTAAAGATCAAAATCGAACCCAAGAAGAAAAAAAGTAAAAATGAAAACAAAAATTGATGAATGTCACAAGCATCCAAGAGATCTAATCTATCAAGCTCAAAAAAAAAAAAAAAAAGTCTCCCCTTGATTTCTGCTTGAATCTGGACTCAAAAGTGGTAAAGAAATGCCTAGCAAAACTTTCCAAATCAGCACCTCAGTCAAATAAGAAAGGTTGTTAATTGCTATCGCAGACGTTGCGTATGTACGCAAAATATTCTGCGTACATACGCAAATTCACAGATTTGGTTTTTCTTCAAACTCGCTGGCCTTGGGTAAGTACTCAAGATTTCTTGCGTACATACGTATTTTTACAGCCATTTTTTCTCTGAATTACTTGCATTGGATTGTTACTCGAAATAGTTTGCGTAAATAAGCAGCTTCTGATTCAACTTTTCATGCCCTTTATGGTCTTTTTCCCTTCTTACCTACAAAACAACGATTTAGCTCAAACTTACGTATAATAAGGCCCGAAATGAGAAAAAAACGTGATAAGTCCTACAAAATAAACATAGAAATCAATTATAATTACGGACTTATGGGTATGGGAAATTATCAAAAACGCCTTGAGATTTGATCATTGTTGTTAAAATAGATGTTAAGATGAAAAACTCGAAAAAGACCTCAATGATTTAAACTACAGAAATGAAACAAACTAAAAGAAACTAAAATGTAAAATTCCAAAGAAAATTGATGTTGATATTTCAAAATTTGTTATTGGAACTTCATTTTCTCTTTTTTATCAAAAAATTGATCAGAATGTCCATTTTACCTTTGTAATATTAATTTCAAAATTTATATTTTTATTCATAATTTTATAGTTATTCATACAACCTAAATTTAAAAACAAAAAAATAAAGTAAAAAACTAATAAATTTTATTTGTGATATTACAGTATAGGAGTTCGATATATATATATATATATATTCTCTAAGATTCTAGTATTAATAATATTCCAACTTTTTTCCTTTTTCGATCAAATCAACCAAAGGCCCAGCTTGTTTCTACATAATAAACTAAAATTGAATTTATTTTTTATTTTTATTTTTTACTAAGTATAACCTAAATCTTATATATATTAACTAAATTGTGAATAGTGATTAGTGCGTATGTATTTTATTAAGAAAATTAAATGATGTTCAATAAATAAAAAGAGGGACATTTTTATTAAATATTGAAATCAAAACTATAGTTGGAGCTCCTATATTTATTTTAGGAGTACAATAACATTACCCAATCCCAGAATCCTAGTTTTGTTTTTATTCCAGACTTTTACTACTCATCTTTCTAAATTGAAAATTAAAAAAAAGTTTGGAATTACCATCCCCGCCATTCCCAAATGAGAACTTTCTGTATACACTCGATTTGGGTCGATACATGTGCCAAATGAACCAAATTGTACTATATTTTATATATGGATATTATATTTTAATTAATTATGTTAGCTCGGCAATGCAAATGAGATTGGTGATGTTTTCAGATACTTTTCATAACAAACAGTCTTTTAATTTAATTAATAATAGAAATAAAAGTTTATACTTTTTGGTCACCTTCATCATAATGTGTAAGTTATACTCTAGTATAATCTATATACATATGGTTGAAGGCGCTCCCAGAACACATAAGGCTATGAGACTTGGCTTCGCATCGAGATGAAGGTCTTGAAACAAGTCTCTAAAGCGTGATTTAAATTACTCCAAGTCGAATAGTCTAACAAATACCAGGGGTGTTAACATTACGTGGATTAAGGCTTGCACTTATAACATATCTTAAATGATAGGATGTCTTGTTTCGTAGACATCGAATATAGAGACATTCATGTGCATAAATAGATGCTCATCAGGGAATGAGTTTACTGAGAATCCCACTGAGGAACACCTAAATTGGAGCACTAGTTGCACATCGAATTAGGATTGTTTCTCATCTTATGGTGTGCATTAATTAGTCCTTAAACTTTAGGCTCTACAGTAATTTTGTACATGTGTGTTTATACTTTGATATAGGTACCAACCCCATGGTGGATCTTAAGGCTCCTATGTTGGATATAGATATCTCATGTATAAAGGTTTGTGAAAGTCGATAAAGAATTCTTTTACTCATCTCATAAAGTGAGTGAATCTCCTATATGTTCTATTTTAACTAGTCTATGAAAATCCGTGGCCACGGTAGAGACAATAATTAGAAATTAGTTTTCTAGATCAATTGTCAAAAAGACTAATTATAAGTAAGAATAATAGGACTGAGGTTAAAAGTCTTTTTTTGATAAATCTCATATCCTAAACCTCAATCAGAGAGATTAGATAATGGAGGGAATGTATTTACATGATAATCGTAAACGGACAAGTTCATGCATTATATTTCACCTATTGACAAGGTGTCGTGGGCATGTTGTTGGATATCGACTATGATAGATGAGTACTATTAGATTAGAAAGAGTTCTAATTCAAAAGTAATTAATTACATGAGTTTAATTAATTGATTGGTAAATTTTTCATCAAAAATATCACAGCGAGTTGCCAGCCCATTTTTAATCGATTAGTGAACCTAAATGGTCACACACAAATAAATGGATAAACTTCTAAACGTATATGAAATGTTTAATTGAATTAAATTAAAGTATTGATTTAATCAATTGAGATAGAACATATTCAATTGATTAAGTTAATTAATTAATTGATGGATTTGATTAAATCAAAATGTTGATTTAATTAAATTAAATTAAGTGGTTAATTTAATTGGGCTCAAGGGCCCATTCCATTAATTAATTATATATTAATTAATCAATAGAATATATTAAGTTAATTGATGGGTTCAATTATATTAAATAGTTAATTTAATTGAATAAAGTTAAAGTGTTAATTTAATTGGGCATCAAGACCCAAACCCATTAAATAATTTGGTGGATTAAATCAATTTGGTGAAGTTGATGGAGAAATCAATTAATTAAGAATTAATTGATTAAATCAATTAAATAGAGATTTAGTTGATTTATGATTAACATAATAATAGAGATTCTTATCATTGTCAAAGTAAGAAATCAAGAGGGAATCTATTTTTAAAGTGTTGGGAATAGATTAAAAGAGTTACACACACATATCTATAAATATATATATATATATATATATATATATATAAAGATATATTGTTGATGTAGGTCGAATTGGGGAGTTGGTCGACCGCGGTCGGTTGCTCTGGTTGAGTGTGTAAGTGAAGGTGTTTGAATGGGAAGTTAACCTGCAACAAGGGAACGACAACGTGACCCTCCGATGCTTAAGTCAGTCGATTGGTCTTTGAAAGGATTTGAGCAGAGTAAAGGTCCTGAGCGTAATTAATGCGTGTCTTTTAATACGGGAGTATTTATACTATGTCCAGTAGACCGCACTCCCATGGGCCCGCCAAGCCAGGTAGGTCGTTGAGGGCTGATGTGGATGACCCATGAGCCTAGTGGTAGGGTCTGTAGGTGCTAGCTGGCACTTCATTAATGAGGTATGGGGTTTGGTGGCTCTCCCATACCCAATCTGACGGAGTATTTAATGCCAGCAGGGATCCGTTGGACCTAGGAGGGTCGAGGAGTTGGGTTTGATTCGAGAGGAAAATCGTCCTGCTAGGCTCGTCGGGGAGAGGGGTTAGCCAAGCCGGTCGGTATACGACAACCAGTCGGAAATGTCTTGAGGGAAATCGATCGGGGACACCAGCAAGCTTGTAGAAAAAAAGACAGTCGAGAGGTCCGGTCAGAATAATGCCACATCAATTATATATCTAAGGATATATATATATATATATAATGTATATGTATATCCACACACACACACACATATATATATACATAATGTTATAATTTCTATATAAATTTGTATATATATATCATACGTAGCAAAAGGAAAAAACAAAAAAAAAGGTGATATATTGGATAATATTTATATACATGTTTTTGGACCGATAGAAAAACAAAGAATTGCAATCTACACAATAAAAGGAATAGGAATTGTTCTTTAACTCTTGAAGGTATCCCAGAATTCGTTTTTGAATATTACGGATGTTCCCTTTGTATCTTTCGAAGATAAGTTTGTCTTCCCCTTCTTGATTCAATGTTAAGTGCTTAATTTTTTATCAATTGATGACTATAGGATTAAGATACAATTATAAAATATATACATTATTCTTAATTTATTCTTAAACGAGTTTAGGAATTATTTTAAAAGTTAGAATAGACATCGTTTCATATACACCTATATAGTTTTCGATTCGATTCCAACATAAAATTAAGAATCCGAGAAGATCCGTTCATGTGAACTATCTTTAGAGGGAGAACACTCGAGCTCCTATTCGTGTGGATATGTTCGGGTTGATTAGGATCAAGTTCCTGGATGCGGTTCGGATAATCGAGATCAAAATGGGAATTCAATAATGATTTGTATTTGAATACAACAATTCTCTACATGAAACGGAAGGCTTATAAGGTACAATTTCGTTTTAACTTTAATAATCGTGTTTGTTGTTTGTATAAGACTTGCGTCGCAATAGCAACGGGATGCATTTTATATAATAGTTATGTGTTAAATTTTTATATTTTTGCTACGTGAATATCTCGGGAACTATGGGAAACTAACAAATTAAATATGTGTCTATGTGGACCATTTGTTGCATATGTAAAATAAATACCAAGTTCATATAAAAATTCTCCCACAAAACACAGATTCATTGGGAGAGAAAGAGAGAGGGACAAGGCTTGTTTTGTAAATGTAACGCTTTATTTCTTTGATGAAGATAACAGGATGTTTGGAAAAGTTTATAAGATTTTTTAAAAAGTGTGTGGTGATTTTGACAAAGGAGCATGGGATATAAGCTGCATTTTTAGAGCTTATATGTTCCTAAAAGACCAAAACAAGCTAAGCTTCCCCTAATTTATATTAAAACAACTCATAAATTATCTAATTGTTAACAATAAAATGAAATACAGATCATTGATATGCCATGACCTGGGACTGTCACATGCACCATCCTAGACCATACATACAGATATGTGCCTTTGCAAACATTGTAGGTAAGGACTCGAATTATGGGCTTGAATCCTTTTTCGACAGTCCCCATCCCATGGGACTCCCACCCCTCGACTCGACTTTCGATCGAGGGGACCTTTTGAGAAAACCCAACTATATCCTCCCTCAAGTTGGGGAAGAATGACCATTCAACCAAGACAATCAAATATCTCCTTAATAGGACAAGAATACAAACCACATCAATCCGTGCACATTTAATGCCCCACCAAATTAACCTCTCATCAACCGCATTAGCATCTCATTTCATTTAATGCAACTATCTTAGCTAATGTGAACTCATAATAGCCTAAAGGAATTTAGCTACATGGTGGTTTTGCCGACTCTAGCCATTTTTTACGGGTTTTTTTTTATATAAACGAAAAATTGTTCCTCTTACCCTAAGTAAGCTATCCATGTATTCAATTTCATTATTCAATCAAATTTTAGTAGTTAATTTTGTATTCGTGTGCGGCTATGTGTGCTTTCTATCCTTTTGTTTGCTTTTGGGTTAACAACATCTTGACCCATTTAAATATGCTATATTACATTTGGCTAGAAATTTGTTTTTTTTTGAAAGATGTGTTTGAAGGAAAATGTGGAAATCCTCACATTTTAAGAGTATTCTGTTAAAAAAATAGATGGAACCCTAACAAAATGGTGTTTGTATATAATATAAATTTTTAAATGCGAACTATGTATCAGGTTTTGATTTAAACGAATATGAATTATTGTATGAAATCTTAAATGAGGTTTAGATGTAATTAACTCTAGATTTTGATGGCAATGCAGTACCTCATAAACGTCTCTAAAATCTTATTATTAGTGGATAAAATATATTTATATTTAATTATTTATGTGAATATCCTTGCCCCCATAGCTCAGTGGAAGAGCGTCAGTCTTGTAAACTGAAGGTCTGTAGTTCAATCCTGCATGGGGGCAGTCTCTCATTTTGCATTGTACTTATCAAACAAAAAAAAGAGTAAGCAAAAACTATTTTCTGCGAATTAATTAGTCCAAAATTTAAGCTGAATTTTAATAGCATTTTGTATTTGACAAGAAATTTAAGGTAATATTTTTTTCCCAATTACTTGCTCTCCCAAACGAAGTATAAATTATTATTTCATTCATAATTAATTATCAATGTTAAATGGCTTAAATAAAGTATAACCTTTTAAATGTAAATTATATTATATAGTGTATTTTTTTATACAATTATATAGTGTATTATAAGCTACTATTATTAATATTTACCCTAGTGGAACTCAATTATGTTTGTGCCATGAGGTGTCTACCTTCCAGTTGGGCCAACTGTTTAAGCCAAATTTCCATATGATTTTTGGTTGAGCTATAAACTCATCAAAGTATCTTGTAAAATGTTACAAGATGTTTTGAAAATAAAATGTTTTGTAAGTGTGCTATATATATATATATATATATATATATATTTAAAAAAAAAGGAGCAGACATGACGAATTGAAAGTTCAAAATACTACAATAAATTCCCCCCCCCCCCCCCCCAATGTTTTTGGCAACTTTATAAATTATTTAAATAAAGTGATGTAAAGATCTTTAATTATTTTTAATGTATGATGTGGCATGGGAATTGACTTGCTACTTACATGACCAGCCGCCATTTGGTCCCCTCAAGGCATAAATATTCTTCTGTTCTAAACCCATTATAAAAAATAATTTATTTTAATAAATGCTTATGATTTAGAAGCTATTTTCGTCTTCAAAACCAGAAGATACCTTGATTAGTAACTCCAGAAATGAATATGTTGGTTATCAATTTAGACTATCACTAATAAGAAAATGGATATAGTAGTTTGAATATACCACATGTTTTTGTAAGAAATAGCAATAATTGATTTGATATCCCTAAATATATACATCAATTTCTAGATAAATCAATTAAGTTTATATCTGACAAATATTAATAAAGTTATACGATAGAACTTTATGTATGTCGTATCAATATAACACAACTATATATAATAGTACGGTTTGAATTTTTTAAAGGTTAATTAGACTTTTCAAAATTATACAATCACTAATCTTTACAAATTATCACTTTTGATTGAGAAAATATGTTTACTCTTTCTTTTTTATCTTATAAAAGTCAATTCATACATTCATTCCAACACAATATTAACATAATAGCAAATTATTGTTAAATTGTTGGAAAATCGTGCTTTAAAACATGGCGTGATTTAGGCAACGGTGTTTGGTCGAGGCGAGAGTTGAACTCTCTGCATTTAAGACGAGATTGTCCTGCACTGGTGCTAACGGAACTTGGCAATCGTCTCCCAATACACAACGACTAACTTCTCGAAAAAGGAGCACTCCAATTTTTAAAAAACGGCGAACTTAAAAAGTATTTAAAACTCACTTTAATATTTAGGGAGTGAAATACATAAAGAGAGAATGAATTTAGATGTTTGATGCAAATGAAATGACAAATGCAAGGGGGTATTTATAATACTTGAAAAGTTATGGTTGAAAGACAAAAGGTTGCAACTCTTAGGAGATCGCACCGGTTCGGTCAGGTCTGAACCGATTTGGCTTTGGTTCAGGGACACAGTTCGCACCCGTTAGGATGCGGCTAGCTGTTGGCTGCCCCAACTGCGATCCGGACTCACCTCCAGGCCTCGGTTCATAATTTCAGCTCAACTGGAGTTGATTTCAACCCAATTCTGAATTCAATTTCAATTCGGACCGTATCTAAAAAGAATATTCTTTATTGAGCTCGAACCTGTGCCCAAGTCCGACCTGACAGATGGGGGCGACCCGTGTGTGGGTTTAGTTTGAGCCTACTAACTTGTAGGTCCTCTCCCCATCACACACTTGTGAACCCTCAAAGGGCCAACCATTACTTTCAATTAGCCATTTAAGATACAAGACTTTCTTGTATTATTTTCTCTATGTAGGACAACCGCATTCTATAACTTAATACTCATTTTTAACTTTCACCTAGCTATCTTGTACATTTAATTTCTCATTCACCCTAAATTATTTTTGAGTAATTAAATATATTTTTCGTATCTACTCACGATATAGATTACGAATAATCAACTTGTTTTTCAAGACAATCAATGGAGCTTCATCAATTCATTGGCCAAAGTTGATCACTTACCAACTTGTATAACCAATTTTTCTAACATAAATTAAATGCAAAATAAAAAAAAGTATAATATTTTATCTAAATTTTTGTTTAGAGTAAATTAAGTGAGAAGAAAATTATAGTACTAATAAATTTGAAAGATATAATAGCGTATTCACCAAAATAATTATAAATATAGAAACGATTGTAGAACATGAACCAATGATGTAATGAGAAGAATATTATATTAAAAAAATAAATAGCAATGGGACAAAAGTGAATTATTATGGTACTATATGTTTAATCTGATAAAATGGCTTAATCTTTGTAAGGCATGTACAGAAAAGAGCAGAAAAAAGAAAACAACGAAAGAAAAGTGCAATATATGTTGCTAAGCATTCAAGTAAAATTAAATTGTAAGGATAAAAGTAAAAACATTTAACATATTCCTTAGGATTTAGGAATTAATACGTTGATTTATCACTGACATAAGTTATCTCAAAACGGCTCAGATTAACAAATACATATATATATATATATATACTCACATGCAAAATATTTAAAAAAAATTTGGTACAATAAAATATTAGAATGTTAGAGTCCAGCAAAACCTCTCAATTTCATAAAAACACAAAAGCTAAAATCTAAAAAAATAATCAAAAATAAAACAAACAAATAAAGAATTTGAAGAATAAAGCAATAACAAAGGAAAAAATATATAACAATACAAAGGCTATTAAAGACCATATCAATCAAAACGTAGCATTGGTTCAATAAATAAAGGGCGAATTACACTGACTACCCCTGAGGTTCGGCTAATTTACAAAAAACCCTCTACTTTTTCAAAAATTACCAAAAACCCCCCAAGATTTCAAAAATATTACAAACTTATTTAAATTTCCGAAAATACCCCTTCCCTTTTTTTGGGTGATTTACACTGACCACCCTGAGATTTGGTTAATTTACGAGAAACCCCCTATGGTTTCAAAAATTACCAAAACCCCCTCGAAGTTATACCAATATTACAACTAGCACCTATTTAGGTTGACTTATTAACAATATTAAATCTTTTTTTTCCCCTCTGTAATATTGTTATCATAAAATTTTCATGTAATAGATTTGAAAAAAAAATGATTATTTATTCAAATAAATATTCTGAATTTAATGCATTAAAGGTATCTACCAACACATCAAGTATGTTATATTATCGCTAATACGGAGTAAATTTTAAGAGAAATGAGTTAGAGTCCTCAAGCTAAATAAAGTTTTCAAGTGCATTATTTAATTTTAATTTTTTATTTCAATCAATGTTTATATTTCTCATTTCACATAATGGATATATACGATGCATATAATTATATTTTTCTCAAATATAAATTTAGCACATATTACGTATATTTAGTATAAATTCATAACATTAAATTCGGAATATTTATTTGAATAAGTAATCATATTTTTTTTTCCAAATCTATTAAATTAAAATTTTATGATAACAATATTACAGAGGGAAAAAAAAAGAATTAATATTGTTGATAAGTCAACCTAAGTAGGTGCTAGTTGTAATATTAGTATAACCTCAGAGAATTTTTGGTAATTTTTGAAACCACAGGGGGTTTCTCGTAAATTAGCTTAATCTCAGGGTGGTCAATGTAAATCACCCAAAAAAGGGAAGGGGTATTTTCGAAAATTCGAATAAGTTTGTAATATTTTTGAAACCTTAGGGGGTTTTTGATAATTTTTGAAAAAGTGGGGGGTTTTTCGTAAATCAGTCAAACCTCAGGGGTGGTCAGTGTAATTTTTCCATAAATAAATCAATAAATAAAAATTATCGAACAAAGTGAAAAATATAGAAAGATTGTTAAGAATTATATATGTCAAAATATAATAAAAGAAACTAAAATATTGATAAACCAATTTAAAAAATCATCACAAAAATTATCAAAATATAAATCTAACCATAGAATAAGCTAAAACTTAAAAAAAATGCAAAGGAAAGGATTTCATGCTTCACTTTCTCTCCTTCTTTATCCATATTAAAGAGACGAATTTTATCAATCAATTATGGAAAGAAATAGCAATTAGAGTATAACAAATTTCATTAATTAAATCGAAAAGCACAAAAATAAAATTTAAGCAAAAAATGAACAAGAAAACCAACAAACAAATGAAAACTTGAAAAGTGACTACAACAAATTTTAGTTTTAATAACAAACACTTATGTTGTGAAAAGTATAATTTTTCGTTGCAAAATCTATTAACAATGAAACATTTTTGTTGCCAGCTTTGTAGGCAAATCCCTGTTACTAAAAGTTCATTGCAACAAAAAGTAGAGCTCATTGCCTATACATTGTATATAGGTAACATTATTAATTTCGTTGCCAACTTTTGTATGATTGACAACAAATAGTATTGTCTCAAAAACTATAAGTTTTTTGTTGGTGAAATAATATTTCGTTGCTAAACATTACATTATGAAGTTGGCATTTTCTGGGATTTGCAATGATACATTTCGTTGCAAAATACATGATTTTTGACAACAAAATATTTTGTGCATCAAAATATTTTTTGACAACGAAAATATTTATTCACAAATACTTCTTTTTGTAATGAAACTATAAGTGCCTAAAAATAAATTTTCAGTACAAATATTTTTCATTCTGAAAAGCATATTCTAAAAAGCAATTGTGATTCAAACCCTCAATTAAGTCCTCCTTGCCCATCGCACGATTCGAACCCTCAATTAAACTCCGTCTCGCTCGTCGTGCAATTCGAACCCTCAATGGTGTCATTTATGCTTGTTGTGATTTGGACCATTGTTTAACCTCGGTTGCGAGGAAACAAGCGCACATGGAATAATATGTGCTAGCCTGGAATCAAACCCGAGTGTCGTGTGAGGCATGTAAATTTGCTAGTTGCTACGCCATGTTGATAATGTATTTATGTATTGCTATTTTTTAACACTTATTAAATTTAGATAAGATTATAAATTCATTATTTTTAACATTATGAAGTTATTACTTATCCTTAATTTGCACAATTTAACCACTCGATTTAACAAATAATTAAGTTTAGGTTAAATTATCAATTTACATTACAAGAAAAAACAATATTTTCGGTGGAATTCGGCGGATTTTCAGCGGAATTTTCGGCTGATTTTCGGAGAGAATAATTAATTTTGGCAGAATGAATCCGCCGGATAAACCTTGGTCGTGTTTCAATTTTCGGCGGAATTTTTTTTTTAATTAAATAAATTTTCAGCGAAATTTCCAGCCGAAATTCTGCCAAAATTTTTTAAATTTTCGGCGGATTTTTGGCGGAAAATTCCATCGAAATTATTATTTATTTATTATTTTTTTAATTAAATATATTTTCGGCAGAATAATCCGCCTAAATTCATTGTATATTTTTTAAAATAAAATTTCAAATACCCAACCTAGGAGTCGAACTCGGGACCTCGCACCAGCATTATTAAAAGTCCAACATTATTGTTTGAAGTTAAAAACACAAAAAACAAAAAACTACATATCCTCTATTGAAAAAACGAGCAATAGATAGATATTTTTTATATTGTTAAATTAATTTAAAAGTCTATTAAGTAAAAATTAATTTCATTGGCTTTTAACTATGGAAAAAAAATTTACAAGATTTTAAGTATTCTTCTAAATATTTTAAAAATTTATAACAAAAATTTTGGTGTCTAAAAGCATTAAATTACTCACAACGAAAACTTTTGCAATAAAAGTGTGTAATTGTCTGCAATGAAACTTTTCATACTAAAATCACTTACCAATTTGCAATGAAATATTTTATGCACAAATGTATTATACATTTTTGCACGAAATACTTTATTCACAAAAGCTCACAATTATTTCCCAATAAAAAATTTAGTTCTTAATTTATCAATATATTTACAATGCTAAATTTCATTGCTTAATAAGGTACAAATGCCACAATTTTGTTTGTAAAAATTTTAATATATTGACACGATAATATTTTGTCGCTAATTACTTAAAATTATTATCAACAATAAATTTCGTTGCCGAAATATATGTATAACCTATAATTATATTTTGTTGCAAAAACAACAATATTAGCTACGTCTTCATGTTGTTGCTAAAAAACTTATTCTGTTGCAACAAAATATTTTGTTACGAATTGTAAATATCATTGCCAAATAAATTACAAAAATGAAAGACGAGAGAAATCATATTTTTGGCAACTATAAAAGTTTTTGTTTTAAAGAATCATCAATAAACAACAAGTACTATTTTTGTTGCCAAAACTTAACTAATCGCAACGAAAAAAATATTATAGTAAAAGAAATCGTTGCAAATTTTATAATTTGTTGTATTGAGTAAAAGTAAGAACAAATAAAAATACATAAATATAAAGGTTGTTAAGAATTATATATGTCAAACTATAATAAAAGAAACTAAATATTGATAAACCAATTTAAAAAATCATCAAAAAAATTATCAAAACACTTCTCTCTTATGAGAACTCTTTCTCTCTTATGAGAATCTTTCTGGCGAGCTAGTCTACTACGCTATTCCTCTAGTCGTCGGTCGTACTTGTGTAGGATATTCCTCCATCCCTTTCCTCTCTTTTGCTGTCTTGATTTTTTCTCTCAAATGTTATCATTTCGTGCTTTGTCTGTTGCTTTTTACTGCTTTGGTTGTCTGTTTTCTTAGGGTTTTATAGGAACAACTTTTTCTCCAACTGTGTGAAACTAGCCGAAGATCGTTTATTCGAGTCAGTGGAGTTTTGGGGGGTGATGAAGATGGAGACAGAAATAGAGCGGATGAATAAGGTTCTCTCTCTAATGACGGAGGAAGGTAACAGGGAAGAGATCCCAATTAATGCAAGGTGCGAACCTCTCAGAGAAGGTGGGTGCAAACTGGTTGGTCGAATCATGTCACATAAAACCAACCACGTTGATTCCATCTACAGGATTCTTAAAGTTTCCTTCCACACCCTTTCAGCATTTCACCATTCAAAATGTCGAGGGAGGCTGCTTTGTTCTGGAATTCAATCATGCCTATGATCAGAATCACATTCTAATGGGCAGGCCATGGGCTATTGATACAAATTTGCTAGTTCTGAGTGAAATGGACAATGAGAATGACCTGTTGAGCATGAACTTGGATCATTGTGACTTCACGGTCCAAGTGCATGGTCTTCCCTAGAACAAAAGAACAAAATAGATGGCCACGTTTATCGGTAATAGGTCGGAGTCTTTTGGGAAGTGATTGCAAATGAGAGAGGTGATCAGAGGTCGGCATGGATTAGAATAAGAGTTAAGATAAATGTCAACCGTGCCCTAAAATGTGCACCAGAGCTGCGAAGTCTAGGGATGGCAACGGGTTGGGTCTTGGTATGGGTTTGGCCAAAATCGAGACCCGACCTGTTAGAATATTTTGGATCTAGGACCCGTCCTAGACCCGGCGGGTCACAAACTCAGCCCGACACTCATTAGACCCAAACCCTACAAGTTGGATCCTTTAAAGCTACTGGGTTCGTAAACCAGCCCGAACCCACCAATCCCAGCCCATGTGCCCGCCAAACCCGGCCCGCAAACCTGTCCCAATAATTAAAATTTTCATTTTTTAACAATTTTTTTTAAGACAACAATTTTTAAATTGTACAAGAAATTTAACAAAAGAAAACATTCAAATTGTACATAAAATCTAATAAAATATATTCAAATGAAATAATAACAACCAACTTCAAATGTCCAAAACAACCTTCTCAAACCAATAGATAGAGAATTAACATTACTAAATACCACTAAGTTCATACGTAATAAAACATGCTCATACCACTGAGTTCAACCTTCTCAAACCAATAGATAGAGAAATGTCCAAAATAATAACCTAATAAAACATGTTCATACCACTAAGTTCTCAAACAACAAAATAAGTAATAAAAATCTTTTTAAATTACACATCACTAACACACTCTACATCATCTTCTTCTTCATCATATATTGTAGGACAAGCAGAAGCACCACCACTTGATGCACAAGTACCTACGAGAAAAGAAAAGAAAATTAACAAGAAATTTTTTTATATCATGACATAATACATAATGATAATACACTAAAATAAAACCACAAATCTACTTAGCTTGCTGTAGACAAATAAAATTCACAGCCAATTAAATGCCGACATGTGGCAAATAATATATTAAATATCAATATTATATTTTCTATTTTTATTTGTGGAATCTACTCAAATTTAATTCCTAAATAAAATAGTTAATTAATTGATATTTTAATATATATTTTCTTGGCCAATCAAATAATGTCAAGTATCAAATTACAATATTTGGCAAATAAATATAGTATCTTGCAAACATATATATTAGATATTATAACTTTGGCAATGAATATAATATCTTGCGAACATATATGCTAGGTATTATTATTTTTGCAAATAAAATAATATCTTGCAAACATATATGCTAGGTATTATTATTTTGGCAAGTAAAATAATATCTTGCAAACATATATGCTAGGTATTATTATATTTTGGCAATTCAAATCGTATCTTTTCATTAAGGAAATGAATTGCTAGCAAATTTGAACCGGCCAATCAAATTGCATCATCTTGTCAAGTAAACATGGCAAGAGACTCTCCCCTACACCTATAAATAGGGGTCTTCTCAACAAGCCAAGGACACACAGACACAGAAAAAGATACAACAAAGCATAAGAAGTCTTCAGAGCGAGAAAAGCGAAGGAAATCCCGCGATTCTCTCAAGAAGATTCGAAGTGATCGAGTCGAAGTTCTCGGCATTCTTCATGAAGATCATTAAATTCAGGCGCTTGATCCGCAATCAAGGTGCGAAACCAGCGAATCAACGATTTCCCAAGCCAAACACACAACGATCAAGGCGAAGTTCCCGGCGTTCTTCACCAAGATCAACCAAATCAAGGCATTCGATCTGCAGACAAGGTGCTAAGCCAGCAAATCGACGTTCTTTCCAAACATATATCAAGTCAAGTCAACAGTTTTCACGGCGTTCTTCGCGACCTTCATCGAAAATCTCGGCGTTTGATTCGTGATTAAGCTACAAAGCCCACGAATCACGTTATTGAAGACCAAATCAAGCTCCAAGAAGATCAAACTACCAAATCCGCTTCGGAAGTGTTCGAATTTTCAAATTTCAAATTCGTGAAGGAAGAATCAGAGGATCAAATTTAGAGATTGTACCCACTTTATTTTCAATAATTTCATTAAATTCAATTTGTACGATTTTTCTTGTTTTTAATTCAATAGACTCGAAATTTGCGTTACACTTGCATTTAAGTCCAGAGCCAAAGATGTCCACACATTAACGCCTCCAAAGTAGTTGGATGAAGTCAACTACGATGCGGACTTAGAACTCTTCCACTACTACTAAAGGCAGACTCGGATGCAATAGTGGAAATGGGAATAGCTAAAATATCCCGGGCCATCCTTTGTAAATTAGGATATTTAACACCATTAGACTTCCAACAACTAAGAATATCAAAATCCAAAGCCCTTGGCAATACACTTTCTTTCAAATACATATCCAACTCTAATGTTATGGATGATTGAATAGAAGGATCCGATTTTGATGCCACATATTTGTCATACATCGCTTAAGTATCACTCTCAAATGTATCGGTGATGGTAGAAGCAGAAGATGTACCACTACAAGATCCTAATGAGCTACTTTCCTTCAAATTTGCTCTATAAAACTATCACCTCCTTCAAATTCCATATTGATCAAATAATCTAAAAATACAAAAACAATAATAAAAAAAATCATTACTTTAAAGAGAGAAAAAAACTAAGCACAGTCTCCCCATTTAAAAATAGTCACTTAAATTTCCTCAATCATACATAAGAAAGCATCCATTTCAATGTATAGACATATATAGATATGATCATGATTCTTCTTGAGACATAATATGATTCAATCATACAGTACTTATTTTCATCAATTTTCATCAGTATTATAACTGAGCAAACTAAATTTAACAGTACTTATTTTCATCAGTTTTCCATTACAACAAACTAAACTCAATTATAGAAATCCTCCAAATCATCCAAGATTCCATTACAACCAATCTCATAGCACTCATGGTTGATTCGAAAAATAGAAATAACAAATTGGAAAGTGAACTTACAAATTAAATTGAGGTGGGCATGAAAGGGGATGGGGCCGGCGGGCTGGACGCAGCATGGGCTAGTGCCGACGGGCTGGACGAGGCGGGGGTTAGGTGAGGCGGGCTGGATGCTGCTGGGACTGGGTGTGGAGGGGCTAGGCGTGGCGAGGCTGGGCACTGTGGGCCGCGGCAGTCGTGGGTGGGTGGGTGGATGGTTGTGGCATTATGGAAAGAGGAAACCCTAGGTTATCTCTATGGTAAAATTGGCCATATAAAGGAACTCTGCCCGCTAAATGTTCAAGACAATTTTGTAGTACCAATAGAGAATTTCCCTCACAGACCATGGTCGAGAGCAAGTTCATCAAGTTTTGAAACCAATAGGGTCTAGGGTTCAACGAGACTAGACACAGGAAGCTTTTCCTCAGCCACTGTATCAGAGTGCGGACACCATAGATTGTGCTCTAGGATGACAGCCAACTCGGGGGTGTGATACGTTTGGAAATTTCCTTAACTCAAGCGTCGAGAATGGTGAGGATCACACTATTAGTAGATCAAGAGATTCTGGAAGATCCAGTGGTATTCAAAAGATAGCTTCCATGCATGGAGGAGTGGAGAATTTGGGTGATACGTCTTCCCTTATGCGTTATAATACACCTTTGGATATGACCACGTTGGTAGGGCTGCTCACTCAGAGCCCAAATCAGCAGGCCATGGCAGTTATCAATGCAGATAAACATGGTTTCTTGGACCCAGGCCAAATAGAGAACCATCTTGCTTCGGCCCAACTCATATCTCACACCCCTCAGCCTGTCTTATGCCCACTACCCTAGCCCAATGACCTCTCTACCTCCTCCAAACTGGGCCATGCTTCAACTCTAGTGAGTTAGCATACTATTAATCTTACCACAAACCATGTAGCCCACTCCTCATAATCTAAATCCCCCGAATGCCCTACCCCACCATGATATGTACACCCAACTCATCCGATAAGCCCAACCACTCCCTAGCCATTGACTTTCCCCTTAAATTCATGTTGGTGAGCAAACCCCTATCCCCAAACACAACGAGCCATTCACGTAAAAAGAAAAAATACAAGAGTTTAAAGCCCCATTCAAATTCTCCTAGCCCCGAAACCAGAAATATGCAAGATCCCTCATGTCAGTCATAACTTCGAGCTGGATTCCTAGGAAAAATCAAATAGATTAGTTAAGGATAGTTCAACTCTCTCCATTCGAGCGGCCGACCGTGCGGTACAAAACTGTTGAGCTTAATTAGTTTACTATCTTGGAACTGCCAGGGCTTAAGGACTCCCCGGGCAGTTCAAACTCTTAAACGTTTAGTTCGAGATTGTCATCCTCTCTTGGTTTTTCATATAGAAACCAAGTGTAAGAAGAGAGAATTTGATTGTATCAAAGAGAGGTTGGGTCTTTTTGGAGTTTATGTGGAATCTATACGACACAAAGGAGGGTTAGTACTCTCATGGAACAAGAATGTTTCAGTGAATTTGCTAAGCTACTCTTCGGCCCATACTAACGTTCTAATTGAGACAGCGTTGGGTAATTCGGAATGGAAAGTCACAGGCTTTTACAGACATCCAGAAGCTAGTAGACGAAAAGAATCATGGTAGCTTCTCAAACATCTCAGATTACTCTCTCAACAGGCTTGGCTTGGAGCTGGGGATTTTAATGAAATATTGGAGCGATCGGATAAAGAGGGGGGTCAACGTCGATCCGAATATCTCATTACAGATTTTCATCATACATTGCAAGAATATGACCTCCATGACTTGGAATTTAGAGGGGGTCTTTTCACGTGGTGCAACAATCCCGAACATCCTTGTACGATCCGAGAAAGAATCGATCGTGCTTATGCAGATTTGAGATGGACGAAATCAGTTTCTAAAAGCTACAGTGGAGCATTTACAGGTTCTGCATTCAGATCATAGTTCGATTGGAATTGTGCTAGAAATTTCAATGCAGTTTTCGACTCGAAGATCAAAACCATTCCTTGTCGAGTTGCATCGAGTTGCAATGGACCCTGGCGGGTGACGTTCGAGAGGCTTTGATGTCACTTTGGCTTGATGGAAATGGGAAGTCCCCTATTGACTCAGTTCAATCTAATATGACTCTTTATCGAGAAGGTTTGATGCAGTGGAGCAAGAAAAGCTTTGGAAACACAAGAAAATAGATGGCAGCACTTGATAATCACATAATTGAGCCGAATTCTGGACACATATCCCCGGAAACAAATAAACTTGTTAATGATCTCAAGACAGGCCTGGAAGAGATGTAGAGGCGTGATGAAATAGCATGGAAAAAACTGAGTAAAATCCAATAGTTGAAGGAAGGTGATCACAACACTTCATGCTTTCATAAAATGGCCTCCACCTGGCTTAAAAACAACAGTATATTGAATCTTAAAGATGGTAACAACAGCTGCCGAGATTGAGAATATAATTGTAAAATATTTTACAACTATGTTCGATCCTACAAATCTAACAGACAAGAATATTTTGGAGGTCTTAAGATCGGTCCACCCCCGGATCTTCACTAAAATGAATAATACTCTTCTAACTCCTTTAATAGCGTTGGAGGTCAAAACTGCCCTATTCCTAGTGTTCCCTCACAAATCACCAAGTCCTGTGGTATGCCTCCGGTATTCTTCCAATCCTTTTGGCATATCGTTGGTTCTCACATCACTGCTTGCATTCTTGATTTTTTGAATAATCATGTCTCTAATCCAGACTTTAATTATACGCATGTAGTTTTGATACCAAAGTGTAAAATGCCCGAGACAATGACTCAGTTTAGACCGATTGCTCTATGCAATGTAATACAAAATTACCTAGAAAGCAATTGCCAATCGCCTCAAATGCTTTCTTGACTTGATTATATCCATTACACAGACAGCTTTTATTCCAGGTAGATTGATAACAGACAACGTTTTGTTAGCCTTTGAAACTAACCATTTTTTGAGTCAAAAGAGAAAAGGGAAACAGGAATTCATGGCGATCAAACTCGATATGAGTAAGGCTTATGATCGGGTTGAATGGCCCCTTGTTGAGCATACTCTTCTTCAGTTAGGCTTTCATAAATGTTTTGCTGAACTTATTATGTTGTGTGTATTCTCAATAACATATTTTTTTGTTTTAACTGGTAAATTGTTCAGTTTCATTCGATCAAAAGGGGGTATTTGCCAAGGCGACCCTTTTGTCTCCTTATCTGTTTCTACTTTATTTAGAGGTTTTTTGTTGTCTTGTGCAGGAAAGGGAACAAAGAAGAGATATAGTGGGGTTGCTGCATGTCGAGGGGCCCCACGTATCTTTTATCTATTTTTTGCAGACGATACACTCATCTTTTGTCAAGCTTCAATAGAGTTGTTGAATCACATTTTGGGGATGTTGGCCAAGTATAGGAAGGCCTCAGGATAGGGGTGGTAATTTGTGACCTAACACGACAACCCAATACGAAAATAGCAGATTAGGGTTGAGAGTTCATAGGGTTGGGAAGAAAATGGATCGAACCCAAAAGCGACCTGGAAAATATAGGCTGGGTTGGGTTGACTCGTAGGTTACCCAGACTGCCCGAATCCTTTTATGGGTTAATCGAAATCCAACCCAATCCGACCCAAATCAAATATTTAAATCTTTTTTCCCCTTTTCCTGTCATTTAGAGAAAAATATATTATGTATAAATTATAAATCATAATATTTTGACGGGTTATAATTAATCATTAATAATATAATATAGGAACAATTATGAAAAAAAGAATGGGGATTTTTTTTAATTATTAAAAACACAAAAGCTTTTAGATATTTAAAGGCAAGCGATCGTTAAATCTTTTAAATAAATGAAAATTCAATTTAAATGAAAAACTATAATTATGTTAGTTATCACTTATCATCTTCTTCTCCTTTCTAAAAAAATGATATTTTCTTCCTTTAATTGTTTATTTGCATTCATTGAAGTTTTATGTTGATTTATTATAATATTAAATGAAATTGTTTTATCAAACATTTTTACAGTGTATCATAAATAAAATTCAAATAAACTAGAGTATGAAATGAACTCATTAATTTCTAATGTAAATTCCAAATATGTATTTTGTACGTAGCTGACCATCACTATAAGAATGTATACCTTTTAGTGACAAACCAAGTACAAATTTATTTTTTTATGCTAGATTTCATTTATACCAAATTTGTTAGTAAATGTCTTGTTACTAATTGTTTATTTTGTTCTATTTACATTGAATTTTGTCATTAATCATCACATCATGTGATGATACTCTAAAACTATTACAAAATATAAAAATCTCTTTGTTGTAAAATTTCCAATAGACTTAATGAAGGGGTGTTTTTTTCATAGTGCATACAAAATAAATGTATATATAGTATAGCTAGCCAAATGAAAAATTAGGGTAAAAAAATCAACTGTTAACTAATAAATTATAATTGCTTTAATTTTTTCATTATAAAAGTTGAAATTTTTATTTAAAACATGCTAACTCGGGTTGACACAAACCCAACCAAGTTTGGGTTAGGGTTGAGGTCTCATGGGTTTGACAGGTCATAGGTTGGGTTAGGGTTGCGAGATTTTATGTTATACCCCTACCTCAACCCAACCAAAACCCACCTGACCTACCCAAATTGCCATCCCTACCTTAGGACAAAAGACAAATGCCGCTAAATCATCGATCGTCTTCAGCAAAAACGTGGACCAACCTTTGAGTGATCCTTGGCAGCACTAGGTCAGTGACGAATTGAGGGCAGATTTGGGAGATATTTGGGTCTTCCAGCAGAGGTGGGCCTACATAAAAAGAAATATTTTCATCCATCGGAGATCATATCTAGAAATTTATACAAGGGTGGTATGCGAAATCTCTTTCACAAGCAGCAAAAAAGTTCTGATAAAATTAATTCTATAGGTTGTTCCAACATACTCTATGTCATGCTTTTACTTATCGGATGGACTCTTACGAGAACTAGAAGGGCTTATTGCAAATTTTTGGTAGCATAATAAAGAGACTCGCAGGACTCATTGGTTGTCGTGGGCCAAGTTGTGTGTTAGAAAGCAAGAAGGTGGTTTAGGATTTCAATGCCTAAGAAATTTTAATGATGCGCTATTGGTGAAACAACTTTGGCGTATAATCACTAAGCTGGAGGCACTCCTCAGTAAGGTTATGAAAGCCAAGTATGGCTGCTCGACCTCACCCAGTAGAATGTGATTGGGTGGAAACCCTTCAGCTACTTGGAGAGGGATTTTTCCCGCCTGACGCATTATTGATGTAGTGGTCCATTGGTGCGTGGTATCGGGGCACAACATCAGGATTTGGAAGACAAATGGATTCCGAGACCTATATATTTTAGGGTGATTTCACAGAGTACGAGATGGTTAATGAACTTCTTAACTAGTATTCGGGTTACTTGAAAACGGATATCGTGTGGAATACTTTTCTCCCAGTCGACTCAGATTTAACTCTTGCAATTCCATTAGGCTCTTTGGTAAGTGAAGACATTTAGATTTGGCATCATACTGAGAATGGTATCTATTCGGTAAAAAGTGCATATCACCTAGTGTGTTCTTTGAATTCATGCTCTTCTCTGGGAGGTCAAGCAGTTAGGGAGTCGTGGGCCTTCATTTGGTCCTCTAGAATCCCCAACAAAGTCAAACATACCGTATGGTGTATGGTGTATGTGTATTGAAATTCTACCCACAACCTCTAATCTGAACCGCCGATGGGTCGGTCTCGATCATGGTTGTGCAGCTTGCAGTGAGGATGATGAAACTTCCTATCATGTTTTTCTATCATGTTCTTTTGTGCGTCAAGTCTGGGCTCTCTCTAAAATCCCACGAACTATTGTCTTAAGTTGGAAGGAACATATGGAGGAATGGATTAGATATGTGAATGCTAGTTTAGAATCTGATGTCTTTACTTTGTTTCTTATGTTACTGTACAACATCCCGTGGGCTATTGTCCCGTGTTTCTCATGTTTCTGATGAAGGGACGGATAGCTCCATGGGAGTGGGTGTAATTGCAAGAGATTGGCAAGGAAGATGTGTTACTTGGATATCAAAACGCCTTTCTATCCCAAGTGATTCGGCCTATGCCGAAGCTTTAGAGGCTAGAGAGGCAATAAGATTGGCTAGCTCGGCACGGTGGTCAAATGTCAACTTTGAAGGGGATTGCCTCCCTCTCATTCAGTCTTTGAAGCATACGGATAGTGATCTCTCACCTTTAGGTAGTTTAGTGCAAGATATGAAGACCCTATGTTTGTCTTTCAATTTCGTTCACTTTTCTTTTGTTCGTAGATCGGGGAACTTGGTTGCTCATCGATTAGCTTGTCACTCCCCTATTGTGGAGGATGAGTTAGATAGTTCTCCATCTTTTATTCGTCATTTAATTGAGGCAAAGGCCTCCTCCTCTTTATGATTTATAAAATCATGTTTTTTTTCTTCAAAAAAAGAATATGCTAAAATTTAAAAAAAAAATGCAAAGGAAAGGATTTCATGCACCACTTTCCCTCATTCTGAGCAAGGCAGCTGTAGATTGTAAATGTGTAGGTTTTCTTAAAGAAAATTTTAAAAGAATAAACAAATAAGGAAGCGCAACATATTAGAAGAAGAGTGTTTAAGTTGGTATATTTTGAATGACTTAACAAATACGGATGCAAACGGTAATCAAATTTTTGGTTATTCATTTACAGCCCTAGTGTATGTATATATATAAATATTGAATATTTGCTTTATATAAAACATATGATAATTTAATTATAAAACAGTTTTGATACCCAAAACGCTTGGTAATTGACATAATTAATTGATTGCCATTGCCAAAATCTTCAACATAATTGGTAAATTTAAAATTAAAACATAGATGCTGATTTCTGAAATTTCATGTTAGACTTGATAGCAGGATAGTTTCTATGCACAAGCACTACTAGAAAACGCAAACTTGTGACGGACTTTGCGAACGATTTTTCAGAAAAAATAATTGCGAACAAAATTTGTGACCAACTCTGCGTCCAATTGAAATCGATTGTAAATAACCAGGTCACAAATTTTGCTACCTTGTTTGCGATCTATTATTTTTGCATTTGATTTGTGACGGCCTAAAGGGGTCGCAAAATTTGTTGACGTGGAGGTTATGTGGACCAATTGTGTCTGTCGCATAATGCGATAACTTGTACCATATTTTGCGATGGATAAAATTGGTCTCAAAGGATAGTTAATTTTTTGCAATTTGTTTTAACACCCCACAACTCTCACGTCTTCGCCAGCATATAAGGAGAGCAATGGCTCCAAGTTGAACTCGAACCTGGCCCACTAGGATCAGGCTTATGAGACCTGAACGAGTCCAAGTTGGGTCTCAGGTTTTGAATTTAAAATTCGAACCCAACCCGTTATAAATTTTATATAGGGAATTGGTATTGTCACTCCCAAAATTGTTATTGAGACTTCAGTTTCACTTTTATATTGAAAATTGGTTGAAATGTCCATCCACTTTAAAATATAATTAAATACACTTCACCCTCCAAAAGTATATGATATGCATCATTTATCTCTCTAAACAAATAAAAGTATCATTTAGCCCCTTCTCAATTAAAGATTTCAACAAAACTACCTTTAAGGAATTTACATTTACTGTGATATATCAAAATCTAGTTTTAATTAAAAAAAAGTCATTTGAATCATAATTGAATTTAAGTTAGTTAAACTTTACTTAGATTTTATACTTAATAAATTCATTAAATTAGAAAAATGAGAATAAACTTGTTTTCATGTGTAATAAATTTCAAGTGTTGTTATAATACTTCGATAACTTAGTTTTATTTAAATTTACTAAAGCTATGAATTATTTTTCAATTAAAATTTTGAATTTTTTTAATAGTTAATAAAAGATTTGGAGTTGAATTTTAGGATGCTAAGTGTAAAAAAAATATAGTGAAGATTATATAGATAGAATAGTATGAGGGCAATTATTAGTTTCCATAGCATATAATTTATGGGTGATGAAGTGTGCCTGATTCTATTTTAAAATGAATTCATATTTTGGTCAATTTTTTAATATAAAATTGAAAGTCGAGTCCCTATAACAATATTGTGTGTGCTAATATCAATCTCCTTTTAATTATGATTCAAATATGTTTTTTATTAAAATTAGATGATGATATATTTAAGTAAATGTAAATTCTTTAAGGGTAGTTTTGTTGAAATCTTTAATTGAGGACGGGATAAGTGATACTTTTATTGTTTAGAGAGATAAATGATACATATCATATACTTCTGGGGATGAATTGTATTTAATCCTATTTTAAAATGGATGGACATTTTAGTTAATTTTTCAATACAAAAAAGGAAGGTGGAGTTTATAACAATTTTGGGAGTGTCAATATCAATTTTCTTTTATATACATGCATATATTATTAATATATAGATTTATATGATATATATATACTTATAATTCATAGATAAATTCATATATAGTAACATATAGAAATAAGTATGACATTCATGTTTGTTAAATAATTATATCATATTAATAATTAAGTTATACTTTCAAGATATATATATAAAATTAAATGTGTTACTAAATTTTAACTTTTTTAAAAAATGCAAATAAGATCAATCAAATTAAAAAGAATTAATTTCTTTGTAATACTATCACTTTCTTCATTTTTTGAAAGTTGTAGTGATATTAATTTTTTGAAAAAGTTATTACTTAAAATATAAAGCGGGTCAAGCAAGTCATAGAAAATCTTCATGGGTTGGGTCTCAAAATAGTATTCTTTTGGATAGGTATGAATAACTATGTATAATTATGCAAATTAAAATTTAATACTATTATAATTTAAATGTGTCAAAATAAAAAGTCTAATAAAGCTATCAATGTATGTGCACAGGTGACGCTTACTTGGATGATTTCAAGAATTTTGAATATATATACATATTATGAACAACACTAAGAAAATGAAATGTTTTATTTTATTATTATTATTATTATTATTATTATTATTATTATTATTATTATTATATAAACCTGTATAATATATGAATATATATATATAATGTGTCAAAATTTTGTATATACCATTTTTCTCCTTGCCATTTTTCAATGAATTAATTATGTCATGATAATTTGATCAAAATAAAATTTCATTCATTTTTTGTATGTATATGTAGTTCAACTAATTGTGAATCAATATACAGTTAGAAAATTAATTATTGTGTCTTTTATTACTCATTAAGTTACTTAGTTTGCTCCATTAAAAAAAATGGAAAAATAGTGTCCCGTGTGATGGGTACGTAGCGGGAAATATATGGCTAGCTAGTACACCGATAATCAATTTGTGAATGTGTATACAGATATATTATGATTATATCAATTGACCAATATTCGAAATATTAACAAATGATCTAACATCAAATTAAATTATAGGGAATTTGGAAAAATGAAAAGTTTAATATCTAACAATTTAAAGGCTAGCTAAATGAGCAATTAGTTTAAATTTTATGTTTATAACAATTTATATCAACTAGAAAAAATTAATTAATTAAGGAAAATTAATTATCGATAATCTAATTGATGAATCAAATTAATAATTACTATCAAAAAGAAAATAAAATTAGTTAATAAAAATTTAAAAAATAATTTAAAATATGCTATTTTTGCGAAGGGGGAAGTCGTAGCAAATTGAAGAGATATCAATTTTATTAGTATCCCAATTTTAATTTTAATTTTAATTTTTTAATTCAAATTAGTAATATATATATATATATAATTGATTGATTATTTCATAATAGGTGACCAATATCTATGTGTACATATATGTATATGTTAAATTTATAAGGCAAATTACATTAAGAAATCAATGGATCAATTTATCAGGTGGTAATTATTATCAACTATTAAAATAAAAAACGTTGAAGTGAATATCAATTTTATAAACATGCCTAAATAAAATGAAATAGAAAAAATTAGCAACCGAGTGTTGCATATCTTTAATTTTCGGACAATGTTTGCTATGGAATGAAGCTGTCGCAAAACCGTCAAATATCTTTGCGATCAATTTGGTTCGCTGCAAAAGTGATGAATCATTATAAAGAAATTTGAGATTGATAAAGTTGGTCGCAATAATGGCATTAACATATGTGACGGATCTAGGAGGTTGAAAAATTATCGAGCCCAATTTAGGATGATTGCACTTTTTAGCATGAATTTGATGCTATTGCAACCAACCTAGTTCGTCCCAAGTTTTTCTAGAAAAAGTTGGTCATAATCCATCAAATCCATTGCAAAGTCTGTCGCATTTTGCAATAATTAAAAAAAAAAATTATTCACAAAAATCCATAGGAAATCCGTAAAATTATGCATGATTGAGATTCCTCTCCAAGAAGTGTATATCGAAAGACGTGTCAAGATTTACAAACATTTTTCGTGTGGAGTTTTTCAATCTTCCAAAGAAATTCATAATTTGCATACTCAACTTTATTAGATTGATCAATGAATTAATAAATTTCTCTTGTCAATGAATATTATAAAACTAATTAATATTGATCAATGAATATTTCTTAAGAATTAAAATAATTCAAAAATACCAGAAATTAATATTCACTTAAAATTGGTGCAATTTGATCAAAAGCCCCCTTGCAATATTATACAGTATAGATATAGATAAATAAAATAAAAGTAACGAGAAATAGCACCAACTGTTTTCCATATAAAGACAACACTTGTTAATTAATTGCATAATAATTGATTGTGAAAAAAACATGATCCCCTAGGAACTCCGATTTTATGCCATCAGCATGCGTATATATAAATACACACACACACACACTAGCATGTACCACATGCTATAAACGAATATCATAATTTATTGTATTACTTAAAAAGATAAAAATGAAATATATTATTCATGTAAAATAACATTTGTTTATTTTCAATGCAGTTAAAAATAAATAATAATATTTACTCATATTTAAAACTTTTAAATTTAACAAGAAAAAAGAAAAGTATTGTCATGTCAAAAAAATCATATCAAAAAAATTAAAATCTAAATAAATGATCCAAATTAAAGTTATTAATAAAATTTTTAGATATATTGAAATTATGAATATTAAACTATGAGCTACTCTAAGTTAATAATTCGCAAAATAATGGATTTATTATCAACATTGGAAGATGTGACATTATGAACTTTTTTTACGCACCTAAATATATATGATGTGAATCATCATAAAATAAACTAAAATTAAAATTTAGTTTACAAAAAAAAAAGAATAATTACAAAAATATAAATATAAATAAAATAATAATTAAATTATGAAACACCAAGTACTCTTGATGTATCTTGGATATTGTGAATCTTCTCTTACATCTCCAAAAAAACCTTTCGCCTTAAACTTGCGTAAGATAAATCTTAAATATTGTGAACATTTTGAATCTTCCATTCATATATATATATATATATATATATATATATGGATAAACAATCTCATTTCATATCTCAATTCATTTTTTGATGAATAGTTTAATTATAAAATATCTTACTTAGTGAAAATCAAAATCACAGAAAAAAGGGAGTACGTAATTGGATATATTAGTGGGTAAGTTAGTGGATGAGTGAGATAAGGAAGTTTTTAATTGTTGTTATTATTATTTCAAATCACATATCCAATCAATTTTTTTAATTAAGAAATTCAAAATTTTAAGAGATCAAAATTAATCAAATTATAGTCAAAGACAGCTATCAAAATAATTTTGTGGCTTATTAGATGCTTTTGGTCAAAGAGCGCTGCATTAGATGTAAACTTTTTATTATGTGCATATAACATTAAACTATATAAATAACAATAAATAAATAAGATAGGTTTATTAGGAAGTAAAGAATAATAAATAAATAAATTTTGAATATGTGGATAATTTAATACCAAAAAAATTAAAGATAAAAAAATACGGCTATCAAAAAGAAAGGTTGGATAGTAAAACTTTCATATAGTGTTAACTGTATACAAAGAAATAATAGAGATAAAAAGATGAAACAATTTATTGTTGATAATATTGTGTAAACATTTTAATTTTTTTAATCCTTTTAAAATTATAATTTAATTTGGGATATGACATATCATATTAAAATACATTTTTTGCAAGTTTGAGTTACATATATTTTAATTGATTCTTTTTAAATTTTTGAGGAAAAATTTAACATAAAGGATATCATGATGATATTTACATTTTCAATATTTATTAAATCATAACTAATTTAATGACATTGCATAATATTTTAATTAGAATTTTTTATGTACATATTTTTATTGAAAGCTACTACTAAATATTTATGAGAGAGGGTGAGAGAGTTCAAAAAGTATTAAAAATATCATTATTGATAGTTGGTGAGTTTCAATAATTAGGAAAGAGAATTAAAAAATTTATAATTAATGACAACCAATCAAATAATTTATTTTAAATAATTAAAAATAATTCTAAATTTTAAAAATTAAAAATTTAATTAAAATTATATATTATAATTAAAAACCTCCTTCAAATACATATCAGTATAGATATGATCAGCAAATCCTGCCTCAATGGAAGAACCCAACTTCCAATAATCAAAATTCTGGGTATGCGTCAACAAGTCAAAGATGAAATAGCCTCAACATTTGAATTACTAGAAAATAGACAAAATTCATTAATTTTGGGTGGACATGAGCATTAGTACTGCATGTACAACCAAAATTTTCTTGAGTCATATACGACCGGCAGTATTAAATTGCCGGTGGCGTTTTATGCCGATCAATATTAATATACCAAAAGTCAATTGCTGTCCCTTCTCTATAACGACATATGGGATTTGTCACACTCCTACATATGAATTCACTCAATGTATCCTAAACTTGAATTATAAACAATTTATACAAAAGCTACAATGGACAAATATAAAAAAATCTAGCCGAAAGTGTTTGGCGAGGACCCTCTAGCCTCCGCCATTCCAGTAAATATTTAGAACAAGGAGAGTAAATGATTTAGTTAGGTAACGACTAAGCAAGTGAATAGTGCATACCTCATATAATAAAAATGAGGGTATTTATAATTAGGAATTGATGAAGAAGGCTGATATGAAGGGTCCTTTGGTGTTGAACTGTACCTGTATGTTGTACTTTGTCCTCATCCGACTCCTTATGTGTAAGGAAATATTACGTGCTCACGTACAAATGTAGAGAGACCACAATTCAATAGTAGATATTCAAGTTAGTAGAAGCGTCAGAGCATTTGGTCTCATGCTTGAGGGTTAATATCCTTGACATAATGCTTCAAGCATGATGTGATCGAGGAAAATTGCTGAGGACTCGTCTATAGACAAATCGATGAAGTCAAGATCCACTCAAGGAGACCCATAGGCCGACGACAAACCTTCAATTGAAGAGAGATACTTTAGTAGCAATAATACATAATACAATTTAAATATTTTAGTAGCATCACATTTCATACTATGTTTGATGAATAAGCTCCATTATTTTTAAGTGTAAAAACTTAGAAGTTTAGATATACTTTTTCATCCAATTTGAACCAATTTCTCGTTATTTTGGCAAATCTTTTGCAATTTATTCAATTTATATAAACTTCAAACTATGTCTACCTTCATTATCTCTCAATTTTATCTTCAGATGTTCTAGTTTTAATTTTTTTTCTACCTCTCAATTTACTTTCTACTCTACTATTTGAATTCAAAAAATGAAACCCTTCCTCGACAATTTTTAATGTTTCAAAAATATAATTTTAGTATAACAAATTAAGAACCTAACTTTCTCATGATAAATAATCAATTATCGACAGATCAAGACTAACTTTTCTATTACTACATATGCTCCTATTAAATCTTAATAAATGAAAAATATGCATCTAATAAAAAGAATTGATTACGAAAATCGAACTAGCTTTTTTAAGGGGAAAAAAGCCATGGGAAACACAAAAATACAAATGTTACAGTAACTAATTAATTAATAGAAAGTGGAAACCCATGAAATCTATAACTACACGTTGGCTTTTGTGATTGTCAGACTAGGCTTTGTGGAAAGATGTGAATGTTTTTCCAAATCAAAGTGGGACAAAGTAAACGAGAAAAAATTGGTCATGTAAGAGATTTGCAGAGGGAGAATCGCAAACGTAAAGATCCCTCCATATCCAATCCATAGAAAAAGAAAAGAAAACCTCTCATCTTTTCAATGTTCTTATCTCATCCCATCCCAATTCCCATCCCAAGCACTTCAACCACTTTTATGCCCTTTCATCTCACATACGATGGCGTCACTCTCAACTACCTAGTTTGACCTATGGCCATCTCTCTCTCTCTCTCTCTATTTATATATATATATATATATATATAGATTTAACTGAACCAATGTTGAATCACTATACATATATTTATAATATAATTTATTAAGTACAATCAAACTTAATTCAAATAAACATTTTCTTATATATATAAAAAGGAGAGAGAATAATTTATTATAGGGTAGAGATTATCAAAGCACGTTAATCTATTTTTAAGGTATATTACGTGTTATTAAAAATCAACCCATTTCGATAACTCAAGCACATTGCATCCTAAAATTTAGGTTTAAGTTTGGAATTTTCAGATTCGGCCTCACCTAGGTCAGATTCAGGTTGGATCTTTGGGATTAAGTGTAGCAATGGTTTAATTTTTAGATTGATATTTTCTATGTTGTACCCATACCTCAATTCAATCTGACCTCACTCAACTCGCCGTAATAAACACACCTAAATACAGTTTATTATGTGGTCAAATATATGTCATATACTTCATAATGATGTAATAGTTTTAGTAATTATTTTTGTAAGAAACTAAATTAAACAAAGACGTGTTATATTACTTAGTACATTATACAAGATACAATATTTACTGAACCATCGTTGAATCAATTAGAGCGGATAAAATATTCTATTTTAAAATAATTTTTTTATTTTCTATTTAATAATTTATATTTATGTCTTTGTATGAAATTATTTTTTTAATTATATATTTGATGGATATTCATATATTAAAATAAAAGACTGACGCAACATGATTTGAATTAGAGGAACTCGTTTGCAATTGGAGAACCACCTACTATATATTTAGCTACTCCTTTTAAATTACGTATAGCCCAAAAGTCATTTGACGGTAAAAGCTACACGCGAACTTCAACATGCAATATTGAATAATAAATGAATGAGAAAATAAATTTGGTGTCACTAGCTACTGCACTACATAATATTATTTTTTTTTTCGATCAGACACTACATAATATTATTATATATGTATTAATTGATGATAATCTATATTTGTACTTAATAATTTTTACTAATTTGGTAATGACAACCATCGTATATAATTTACCATTGGGAATACAATATTGTCACAAGTCACTGTGATTAATTACTAACATATAATGATAACTTACCTATAATCAATTCATTTGTTGCCATGTATTACGCACAACGCGACATAATTCCAATTGTTGTTGTTATTATTATTATTATTATTATTATTATTACATGCACATAATCTTTTTTTGAAAAGTCACATGTACATAATAAAATGAATTATTATTAATTATTTTTATACCACAGTGATCATGGGAATCTTACTTTATATAATGAAATATATATGAGTCGTGTAAGATATGTTGAAATTACATATTCCATACAAAAATAAAAGAATAAAGAGAAGCATTTTGTCTTATATTTCAATTTTCAAGTATATCATGGGAACACTAATTAGAAAAGAAAATAAAAAAGCTTGAAAAAGAAAACAATATCATTTTCATTTCCGCTGATACTTTGCTCGTGCTGTTACTCATAATTAGCTGCTCGCAATTTTTTTTTTCCAAAAAGTATAATTTAATTATATACTTAAATTTTAATTGAATGAATTGTAAATACTTACTAAATGTTTTATATGAACATAATCTTAATATTTATAAAATTTATGATAAGTAAAAAATAAAATGATTAAAAATAAGATAAAATTATATATGATGAGTCAAATGCCATTTCACCATGCCACGTCATCACAATCTCCCAAAAGTCACTAATCTGCTAAGTGTGGAATTGCTGCCCTCGAAGCCGTCAAGGCCCTCGAAAGGGCACACTTACACACGCCAGCCTCGTTCCCCTTACAAAATCCTGCAACAGGTTAGCAAGGGTGCCTTCGAAGGGAGAACTTGCCCTCGATGGTACTCTCATCGAGGGCCAAATCCCAGACTTAACCATTGCAAAGATAGGAATTTTGGCGGGACAAACACAGCTGGAGATTACTGACAGACGCAGCCCACTGCCACCTACTGCATCACGTTGGCACATGGGTCCATCCCATCAGACGTGGGCGCATTAAATGCCAAGTCATAAATACAATCCTTGGTCATAAATGCCCAAGATACCCCTTTAATGCCGGGTATGACCCCTCATTAATGATGAGTGAGGATAGCCGCCAAAAGATTGGGAAAAGGGGGACAAAAGGCACTTATTATAACAGCTACAGGGCTGAGGGTGATCGGATCCCACCAACCATGTCACATCAGGCTCCTCACTCTCATATAAAAGCTCCATACGGCTCTCCACCCAAGGGTAAGACATACTTTTTGCCTTACAAGCCAAGATAACATCCCTACTGTTCATCTTCTTCTTCTTCTTGAACCCGCCACTGACTTGAGCGTCGGAGAGCCTACGCCGGGGCAAAACCGGCTAGTCTCACGTGCGTTCCTCCCTCTTTAGCAGGTGGGCCACCAGCAAATACTATTACGGAAGTGCGCAGTACTCGGACACGTGTACCAACCAAATCCGGACCGCATCATTTGGCGCTAGAAGGAGGGCACAATCCTGTTCAAGAGGTGATTTTTTCCAAGTAAAGAAGAATGGTGAACACCCGGCGAACTCACATGTCCGTCACATCGGAGAGGAGCCACCGCGACCCTCCCGAAGTAACTCAACGGGCAGAGGAGGCTGTCAACGTTATAAACAGAGGAAAGGAACCTGCTGTACCCGTACTGCCCGCTGGCCTGGGGGCAGGACCCTCCCATGACCCCGCTCCAGCTCAAGCGGCAGGGACGCAACAGGTTGAGCATACGGTCACCCTCCCCATCAGCCGGATCAGACAGCTGTTGGGGGCCTGCGATGACCAAACCCTAGTCCGGTTAATATCCGGGGGGCTATCTCCATCCCCTAACGAGGTGGGACCCCCAGCCGTATCTCGCCATCGCGAGCATCATGAGCCCCGCCGGAGCCAGTCCCCACGTGAAGGGAGTCATAGACATAACCCCAGGGAAGAGGTCGCTGAATCAGGTAATATAGCCACTCGAAGGGTTCCTCCTGGGCGAAACGCCATGGATGCACCCGCTGGGTCCAGGGCTCCCGCCAGGTCCCGGTCCAGCGGTCATTGTCCGCGCCCTCGAAGGGGGGAGGAGCCAAAAGAGCTGGCTCGCATGCGCCAACAGGTCAGCGACCTACAGGATGAGATAGATCGCATGTCCAGGCGTCGCGAAGGAGATAGAAGCATAAGGGTGGAAGTAACGCGACAGCTGCCTCCTTACAACCACCGATTGGAAAGATCTCTATTTATTTTGGAAATTGCCGAGTCCCGGTTGGCCCCGGATGAACGCATGCCAACCAGCTTACCCCATTATGACGGTACTACAGACCCGCTGGAGCACCTGACTCATTATGAGGACGTAGTAGGGGTGGCAACCAGCAACCTCCATGTATGGGCCCGTCTCTTTTCTACCACCCTTCAAGGGATCGCCCTTACATGGTTTAAGAAGATGGAGCCACAATCCATCTCCTCCTATGAAGAACTAGCAGACAAATTTATGAACCATTTTGCTGCCAAGATGTCTACTAAGTTGTCCCATACTCATTTGTATGGAGTAGTCCAGAGAGAAGATGAGAGCCTGCGTGCTTTCATGGAACGATTTAATAACGAGCTTCTCAAAGTGGAAGATGTGGGGGTCGAGTTTGTCCGGCATGCGCTGTATCAAGCCCTAAAGAATGAGAAGTGTGCGGAGGCCATTATTATGCAGGCCCCCCGTACCATCGCCGGAATTCAGCAGCTGGCCTCCAAGTACATGGAGGTTGAGGAGCTCAACCTCATAAAACACCCGCCCAAGATTAAGGGGGAAGGTAGCACTAAACCCCGGGAAGACAAATCAAGGGGCAAGGAAAGGAATGAGGTAGTCAGGAAGTACAAAGAGTACTCTCCCCTTACCAAGACACCAGCTGAGATCTTTTCACTCCTCGGGAGCCACGCGTTTTCAACGCCTAAGAGGATGCCCGAGGGGAGGAAAGCCCGGAGGAGTGGGAAATATTGCGCCTATCACCGACAACCTGGGCACAACACGGAGGATTGCTATAACCTACAAGACGAGATAGAGGCCCTGATCCGTGGCGGGAAGCTCCAGGAATTTGTTAAGAAGCTGGAGTACTATGACCGCCAGGCCTCCCCGATCCCTCGAGATCGATCGAGGTCGCCTAGAAAGGCGAGCCCCCAAAAGCATCCAGAAACTTCAAAGAGAGCCGGCAAGAGGCCCTTGAGCAACAATCACCCCACAAAGGGCACGATCCTCATGATCGCGGGAGGACCAGCCGGGGGTGATACCAGATGCTCTAGAAAGAAAGTTGGCAGGAAGCTCCGGTATGACCGGTTTGCCCTCGAGGATCCGGATTACCTCCAACAGGTCAATGCTATCGAGGGATGCTCGATCGAGTTCACCGAAAATGACAGGATTCCTGTTCAGAGCCCAGACGGTCTGATCGAGCAACCCGACTATCCTACGGTGGTAACGGCCGACGTAGCTAACTTCGCCATTACCAAAACTTTGATTGACAACGGAAGCTCAGCCAATGTCCTATTCTACTCGACCTTGAAAAAGATGGAAATGGAAAAAATCGACTTGGAGCCGGTGAGGACGCCTCTGGTAGGCTTTGGGGGATCCCAGATTCACCCCCTGGGGCAAATCAAATTGCCAACATCCCTCGGCAAAGAGCCCCACCGACGGACCTTGATGGTGAACTACCTGGTGGTGGACGCCCCCTTCGCCTATAATTTAATCCTGGACAGACCGGCGCTTAACGCATTCCGAGCAGTGGTCTCGACTTACCACCTCATGATGAAGTTCCCCACCGAGACCGGGATCGGACAGGTGAGATGCGATGTCGTTGACGCATGGACCTGCTGCTCAGTTTCACTTGGGATGAAGCCCGGGTCCTCGAAAAGGAAATCACCCGAGGCCAGCTCGGATAGCGACTCTGGATGGGTAGAACTGCCTCCGACGAAAACTAGAAAGCTCGAGGACAGCAGGATCGAGCCCACCGGAGAATCTAAGACTATCGAGTTGGAGCCTGGTAACCCCGAGAAAACGACCAAGATAAGGGCTCAACTCGATCAAGCTAAGGAAATGATGCTTGTTCACTTCTTGAGAGAGAACAAGGACGTGTTTGCATGGCAACCCTAGGATTTCCCTGGGATAAGCCCCGAGGTCATTTTGCACCGTTTGAATGTTGACCCCACCTTCAAGCCGGTTAAATAGAAGAAGAGGGTCTTCGGGGCCGAAAGAAACAAGATTATCGAGGGGGAGGTGAATAAGTTGTTGAAAGCCGGCTATATCATGCCTTTATACTTCCCGGAGTGGCTGTGCAACGTGGTAGTGGTCCCCAAAGGGCAAGGAAAGTGGAGGATGTGCAATGACTTCACGGACCTCAACAAGGCGTGCCCAAAGGACCCCTACCCACTCCCTCGGATCGATCAGCTTGTCGACTCGACGGCAGGATGTGAAATGATGAGTATGATGGATGCCTATCAAGGGTACTATCAGATTTCTATGGCCCCAGAAGATCAATCCAAGACTTCGTTTGTGGTAGAGATGGGGGTTTACTGTTTCCTGGTTATGCCATTTGGCCTCAAGAATGCGGGGGCGACCTATCGAAGGTTAGTGAATCTCATCTTTCAAGAGTTGATAGGACACATTGTCGAGGTATACGTGCACGACATGATCGTTAAGAGTCCGGAGGAAAGGGACCATCTCGAACATCTCAAAGAGGTCTTCCAAGTACTAAGGGAATTCGGTTTAAAACTCAACCCCTCGAAATGTACATTCGGAGTTCGAGGGGGGAAGTTTTTGGGTTATATGGTCAGCGAGAGGGGGATCGAGGCCAATCCAGAGAAAATCGAGGCTTTGCAAAAAATCGGATCCCCCAAATCAATCAAGGACGTCCAGAGGCTCTGCGGCCGGATTGTATCATTGAATAGATTCATATCTCGGTCGGCGGACAGGAACCTCCTTTTCTTTAAAAAGCTGAGGAAGGTTCCTGATTTTCAGTGGACTCCCGAATGCGAGCAAGCCCTGCGCGAGCTCAAGGAATATCTGGCCACCCCGTCTCTACTAGCAAAATCGAATCCCGGAGAAAAGCTGTACGTGTATCTCGCTGTATCTCCGGAAGGGGTCAGCTCAGTGATTGTGGTAATAAGGGATCGGAAGCACTTACCGGTATATTATCTCAGCAAAGTGTTGCAAGGGCCAGAAAAGAACTACCTGGAGATAAAGAAATTTGCGTTGGCCCTCATCCACTCCGCAAAGAAGCTGAGGCAATACTTCCAGTCACATTCTATGGTAGTACTTACCGATCAACCTCTCCGGCAGGTCATCTCAAAGCCTAACATGTCGGGCCGGCTTATCAAGTGGGCTATAGAGCTCGGGGAATTCGATATATCATATCAGCCCAGAACCGCCATCCAAGCCCAAGTGCTGGCTGATTTCCTCCTCGAAAGAGTGGGGCTGCCGGAAGAGAGTCCGCCTATCACCGACCCATGGCTCCTGCATGTAGATGGGTCATCCACCACGCAAGGAGGGGGGGATGGGATCACCCTACAGAGCCCAAATGGTGATGTGGTGGAATTCGCTATCAGGCTCAATTTCCCTGTCACAAACAATGAAGCAGAATATGAGGCTCTCATAGCTGGCCTCGAATTAGCAGTTCGAGAAGGAGTCTCCCATATCCGAGCCTTCACCGATTCTCAACTAGTCTCCAATCAAATCGGGGAAATATACGAAGCCCGAGATGCCATGATGACAAAGTACCTCGAATATGTTTCCAAGATGAAGGAAAGTTTCAAATCCTTCACTTTGGAACAGATTCCGAGGGAAGAAAATGAGCGTGCGGACGCTTTGTCAAAGTTTGCCAGTGCCCTGAAAGGCACGAGGGATCATGTAGTCAGGTTCCAGACTCTCGACACTTCAGTAATCCACGAGGGGGGCACCTCGATTCTGCCTATCCAGCCCCTCGAACCCAGTTGGCAGGATGAAATCCGCGCTTTCTTGTCGGGAGAAGAGATATTTGACCAAAACCAATCGAGGAGGCTAAGAAGATAGTGTGCGAGATATGCCTTGGACAGTGAGGGAAGGTTATTTCGGAAATCTTTTCTAGGACCCCCGCTCAGATGTCTCCTCCCCTCGGAGGCCCGAGAAGTAATGCAGTCTATTCACGAGGGAAGTTGTGGGAATCATGCGGGAGGGAGGTCATTATCCAAAAAGATTATGAGAAGCGGCTTTTATTGGCCAACCATTCTAAGGGATGCATTTGATTACACTCGGAAGTGCCCAAAGTGCCAACTTTATGCCAACCTTCCTCACAAACCGGTGGCCGAGATGGTGAATGTGGAGATTTCATGGCCTTTTGATCAATGGGGAATCGATGTAGTTGGACCTTTCCCTATGGGAAAAGGCCAAAGAAAATTCGCCATAGTGGCCGTGGAATACTTCACTAAGTGGGTCGAGGCGGAAGCTGTTCCTAAAATAACCGATGCCTCGATCCGGTCATTCATATGGAAGAATATTATCTGTTGTTTTGGGGTCCCTCGAGTGCTGATATCAGATAATGGTACCCAGTTTCAAAGTCGAGCCACAATGGAATGGTGTCAGAGCCATGGCATCGAGCAACGGTTCACATCCGTGGGGAATCCCCAAGCCAATGGCCAAGTGGAGGTAACCAACCGCATCATTCTCCAAAACCTTAAAACTGTGTTGGGTGCTCTCAAGGGAGAATGGGCGGATGAGTTGCCGGGGGTCTTGTGGGCTTATCGCACCACCCCTCGAACGGCGACGGCAGACTCCCCGTATGCCTTGGTGTATGGATCCGAGGCGGTCATTCCAGCGGAAATATTGCACGACACCGCCAGAGTTGCATACTTTGAGAAGTCCAAGAATGAGGAGAACCGAGCCTCGGAGCTAAATTTGCTCGAGGAGAGAAGAGGTGCTGCCTGGTCGAGGATGCAAAAATATTGAGCTTCGATGGCCCGAGCATATAATAAAGGAGTACGCCCCAGAAATTTCCAACTCGGCGACTTGGTCCTGAAAAAGGTTGAAGTATCCAAGCACGTGGGAAAATTAGACCCTAACTGGGAGGGACCTTACAAAGTTGTGAAGGTTTCAAAAAATAATGCGTACCGGCTCGAGGACATGGAGGGAAGGGAACTACCTCGATCATGGAATGCTTCGAATCTCAGAAAATTCTATGTATAAGATAAGTTTGCTCGATCCCTCCTCGATAGATGTTAGAAATCTGTGTCGAGGATGTTTTTCGACTCTCGAGGAAAATGTAAAGGAAAATATAAAGATGTTTCAATACAATTCACTTTCCTCGATTATCTTTGAAGTGTTCTCGCACATTTATGATTAAGCCTCGATGAAGTATAGTTTGGCGCAATGATAAGACTCCCATGTCCCTCGATTCCACTTATGATTTAACCAATTTCATTTTACTTCATATAAAAGGGACAGCGCCTCTCGATTTCATCAAAGCATCATTTAACTAGAAAAATAAAAAATAAAGAACAGTAGTATGAATTTGAAAGCTAATCCTTATATTTAACAGGGGAAGCCTCGAATGGGCCATTTCATTAAGGAAGCCCGAGGGGAAAAAAAAAAAAAAACTTACAAGGACTTAAGCGGGTAAAAATAAAAAGTCGGGGAAGACCACAAAATGGGATGGGGGGATTATTGGGCCTAGTCGCTAAGTTCGACAGGCCTATCCTTCTGACCCTCGTCGCCCCCG